>JABMCL010002095.1:92500-102500 GCA_018857735.1 Alviniconcha marisindica | reverse complement strand
CTGCCGAAAGTGCAGGCGGCGGGTTACAGCTAAACACGCATGCACCTTATGTATGTGGCTTTGCATGAAGTGACATGGTGCATGGTTGTATGGTGTACACACAGCGCTGTAAGTGCACCGCTTCGGTGGATATTCAAAAGCGCGCTATAAGAAGCTATTCACTCATGCAGAATTAATTACATGCGAGCGCGGTGAGTCTGCTCAAGAGCGGAGAATAGCGCTATATAAAAGCGATCAACAACAACAACTGAACTTTGTCAAAAATGAATAATTATGCTACTGTAGAAAAAAAAATGACTTCAAACCATCTTTCCCTTTCCCCATCCCCCTCTGTCTCCACATTCCTCTCTCGCTAGTATTTATTTAGGCCACCAGCCAATCTATCTATCTACCTAACATTGTTTTGTTTTTTCCACTACAATTTGTTTTGACTGTTTTCTAGTGACTGTTCGTATTTTTGTGTTTTGTTAGTTGTTGTTTGTTTCTTTCTTTGTTTTCTCTTGTTTTTGTTTTTATTGTTGTTATTTTTTGTTACGTCTCATTTATTGTTAGCGAAGTGAAATTGTTCGTCCGCATACATTGTGTTTCCCCCCCCCCCCCCAACTGTATGAGCTCATCGCCTATAAGCTATAGCTTGTTGATGAGCACATAACGATTCTTTGTATCTTTATTTTGTCTCGAATACATTTTTGTTTAAACCAACAACAACAACAACAACAATAAAACAGAAACATTGGCTGGACTGGAGCTGTTCTGAGACAGGAACCCTTATCTCCGTCATTGCGTGGACATCATCGTCGCTGCTGCGATCTCGTACGTCACTGGTGGGGTTTTTTAAGTGCTACGTAGTGGTAATAATGACGATAATGATAGATTCTTTATGGCGCTCCATCCTGTAAGAGCCCAGAGGGCTTACAAAGACATAAGGGCGCGTTCATTTCATAGCACGTGCGTGCCACGGACATTGGATACCGGATGAGTTCCTTGTTAAATGTGGAGTTGTTTACCAGGATTAGTCCAGATACAACATACGAGTTGCTTACCAGGATTAGTCCAGATACAACATACGAGTTGCTTACCAGGATTAGTCCAGATACAACATACGAGTTGTTTACCAGGATTAGTCCAGATACAACATACGAGTTGTTTACCAGGATTAGTCCAGATACAACATACGAGTTGTTTACCAGGATTAGTCCAGATACAACATACGAGTTGTTTACCAGGATTAGTCCAGATACAAGTAAGTAAGTTGGTGTTTTACGCCCAGTCAACTAGTGCGGTTATATCAGGGCGAACCAGATGCAAGATACGAGTTGTTTAGCAGGATTAGTCCAGATAGGAAACAGATACACACACACACACACACACACACACACACACACACACACACACACACACACACACACACACACACACACACACACACACACACACACACACACACACACACACACACACACACACACACACTGACTGTAGCAGAAACAGGGTACTGATAGTAGTTAGGATGGAAATACTGTGAGAAGAGGAAGGTTTTCAGTTTGGCTTTAAAAGATGACAGGGTTGAGCAGTGTCTAAGGTCTTTTGGGAGTGAATTCCAAATGTGGGGTCCAAAGCAAGAGAAGGTGCGAAAGCCATGAGTCTTGCGTTTGTATTGTTGGATTTCCAGCATGCGGGTGTCAGAAGAAGAGCGTAGTGCACGAGACGGAGTGTAGACATGCAGCAGTTCAGAGAGGTAAGCAGGACCAGAACGTTAAAAGATCCTTCCATCCATCCAGCGTTAAAATCTATCTATCTATCTATCTACCGACCTACCTACCTACCCTATCCATCCATCCATCCACCCACCCACCTACCCATCCATCTATCTATCTATCTATCTATCTATCTAAGGTGGGAATCTAGCCAACCGGGCAGGCCTTGACAAAGCCCTGGAGCCTGGTAAGAGAAATAGCGCTGACCACTGGACTTTGTTCGGAAGGATGGTATTCTGAACACTCGGGTGTCTGCAGGAGAGCGGAGCTGCCGGGAAGGAGTGTAAAGACGACGAAGTTCTGAAAGGTAGATGGGAGCCTAATGAGTAATGATCTTAAAGCAAAACAAAGACAACTTGTATTCGATCCTCTGCTCAATAGGTAGCCAGTGAAGAGAATGAAGCGTCGGTGAACTGAGGTCTTTGGCTTGCCTAGACGACAGTGGAATAATGTGTTAATAGTGGAATAGTGAAATCGTTACTTACTTATTCTTGTTCTTCTTCTTCTACTGCTTCTACTATCATCACGCTTCTGCTTCTCCAGACTTCTTCGTCTTTATTATCCCCCCCCCCCTCCCCCGCCCTTCTCTCTCTCTCTCTCTCTCTCTCTCTCTCTCTCTCTCTCTCTCTCTCTCTCTCTCATCATCACGCTTCTGCTTCTCCAGTCTTCTTCGTCTTTATTATCCCCCCCCCCCCCCCCCCGCCCTTCTCTCTCTCCTCTCTCTCTCTCTCTCTCTCTCATATCATCACGCTTCTGCTTCTCCAGTCTTCTTCGTCTTTATTACTCCCCCAGGCCCTCCTCGCCCTTCTCTCTCTCCCTCCTCTCTCTCTCTCCCTCTTTCTCTTTCCCCCCTCTCTCTCTCCCTCCCTCCCTCTCTCTCTCTCTCTCTTTCCCCCCTTTTTCTCCCTCTCTCCTTTCTACGCGTGTAACCGTTGACAGGGTTTGGCCCGCTGTCACATTCGATCTCTCTGATCCTAGCTTACGAGCCCATGAAGAATCGCGGACGTCAGTTTGTGCTCGTGGGCAATTCATTTTCTTCTTGCGTCACAGGTAGCCTAGCTGACTGGGTCTTGTGGTACCGCGGTCCACGACTCGCAACCCAGTCTCTAATGACGTTAACTACAAGGCCAAAGCTGCGGCGATTGGCCCCTTTGCAGCCTCAGCATCTCGCGGCAGGTAGGGTAAAGGTGGGGGAGGGGGAGGGAGGGAGGGAGGGGGGAGGTGTTGGAGAGAGTGGGGAGGGGGTGGGGGGTCGGTGGAGATTGCTAATTGAACAATACAGGGGGGTGGGAACGGGTGGATGAGTCCGGTTACAAGGTCGTGTTAAGATCACCTGTTGATTTAAAGCAGAGGTTCACAAGCTCCAGCTGTCTGGTCTTAACAGCCTTATTCCTCCAACCACGGTCATCACCGCGTGGTTACTGTGGCCATAAAGTTCCATAAACCATGGCCACCACTGCATGGTTACTGTGGCCATATAATTCAACAAACCACGGCCATCGCTGCATGGTTACTGTGGCCATACAATTACTGTGGCCATACAATTCAGCAATACAACACCATCATTGCATGGTTACTGTGGCCATAAAATACACAAACCACGACCATCACTGCATGGTTACTATGGCCATACAATTCGACAAATCACGGCCATGACTGCATGGTTACTGTGGCCATATAATTCAACAAACCACGATCATCAGTGCATTGTCACTGTGGCCATATAATTCAACAAACCACGATCATCAGTGCATTGTCACTGTGGCCATAAAATTCCGCAAACCACGGCCATCACTGTATGGTTACTGTGGCTATAAAATTCCACAAACCATGGCCGTCACTGTATGGTTACTGTGGCCATAAAAATCCACAAACCATGGCCACCACTGCATGGTTACTGTGGCCATAAAATTCCACAAATCACGACCATAACTGCGTGGTTACTGTGGCCATAAACTCCCACAAATCACGACCATCACTTCATGGTTACTGTGGCCATAAGCTCCCACAAATCACGACCATCACTGCATGGTTACTGTGGCCATAAGCTCCCACAAATCACGACCATCACTGCATGGTTACTGTGGCCATAAACTCCCACAAATCACGACCATCACTGCGTGGTTACTGTGGCCATAAAATTCAACAAACTCCAGCCATCACTGCATGGTTACTGTGGCCATACAATTCAACAAACCACGACCATCACTGCATGGTTACTGAGGCCATGGAAATTCCACAAACCACGACCACCACTGTATGGTTACTGTGGCCATACAATTCAACAAACAAAGGGAAGTTACTAAGTCCCCGAAAGACGTCACAAGGACACAACAGCAACGGCCTGACTGAATGTCAACCTGCGGTACCTCTCACCTAGCATGCGAGTAAATATCAGGTACATGAACTCCAACGCATACATCCTCAAGGTCATGCCATAGCTAGGTCTCAAAACACACACACACACACACACACACACACACGCACACACACACACACACACACACACACACACAGAGAAGACATAGAGGAGAGAGAGAGAGAGAGAGAGAGAAGAGACGGATACGAAGTAGCGAAACGAGACTGGGATCAGAGAGTACGTACGTAAGAGTCACGAGAGAGAAGGCGAGAGAGAGAGAAAGCAGCAAGCAGAGGAAGAGCGAGAGAAGAGACGAGAGAGAGAGAAGACAGAGACAGAGAGACACGGCGAACACACACACATACGAACTTGAGAGAGAGAGAGAGAGAGAGAGAGAGGGGAGAGAGAGAGAGAGAGAGAGAGAGAGAGAGAGAGAGAGAGAGAGAGAGAGAGAGAAACGGCGGGGCTCACAACGGACTACGAAAACGTTCAGCGAAACGCAGGACGTGCGTGCATTACAGGAGAGCAGCGTTGCGTACGTACATCACACAGGCTATCATTGAAATCATGGCGGCGGCGTAAATCCTATCCGTGGAAATCAGCTCCGCTGTCATATCAGCCAAGCGTGTCATTCGCTGAACTCGAGCGAAGGTTGCTGTGCTTGCGAAGGTTGCTGTGCAAGCAGTCGGACATTTTGCTTGACTGAAGTTCGTCCGGGGTTTCTTTTCTCTAGGGTTCTTGCAACGTTGTGTGTATTAAGTATTTTATTTTTTATTTTTTATAGTTTGTACTGATTTACTATAAAAAAAAACAAAAAACTTAATACACACAACGTCAGTAAGTCGTGCCTCGTCAACCTCGTGTTAGGGCGCAACACAGTTCTAATCCTCCTCTTCCTCCTCAACATCTTCATCATCGTCATCGTCATCGTCATCATCATCATCATGTACATTTATAAAGCGCAGAACGACGCCCTGATCTGCTAATGTAAATATGCATCACATGCAGAGTCAGTCATAACAATACTGTTAGTAAAAGCAGGAAAGTGGAGCTTGGAATTACAGTACATACAGACGTACACATACAGACGCGCACAAACACACACACACACACACACACACAACACACACACACACACCACACACACACGCACACACGCACGCACGCACGCACGCACGCACGCACCACCACACACAACACACACACACACACACACACGCACGCACGCACGCGTACGCACGCACGCACGCACGCACGCACGCACGCAAACACACACACACACCACACACACACACACACACACACACACAACACACCATGCACACACACACAAACACACAACAAACACAAACACACACACACATAACACACACACACACACACACACACACACACACACACACACACACACACGCACGCACGCACGCACGCAAGCACATGATGACGTATGACGGATGATGACAGAATTAAGGGGGGCAGGGATGGGCAAGGGATTCGATACACTTTCACCGGTGACAGATATTTAGCTCCGGAAATGACGATAGCGTGTCGACACGTCAATCCGGCATTTAATTAGATCTACGGGCAACAAGCTGCATGAAAACATTCTCGGACACAATTTTACCTTGATGCTTTCCTCTCTGTCTATCCAACGCGAATCAGTCACGTCGATGATAATTTTCCACTTCACAGAAGCCAGCTAGGTCATTTCAAGTTGCAAACCACCTCTTCAACCGAGATCGTCATTCGCTTTGATCTGTCTGCCCGGCAGGCCTGCATGTTTTCCATCGTAGGCTGCTTGACTGAAATTAACCCCTTTCCGTCCGAGGTGATTCACTCTGAACATTTTGTCTCTAACCGAGTTCACTGAATGAATATTCCCTACCACAAACAGTCATTCACCCTGATAACTTCGTCTCCAGCATTCGACAATGGACCACTCCCATCTGTCAATCAAGAAAACACATTCTAGCCAACCAGGAGCTGTATATTGATGAGCTAAGTCTGTGTCTGTCGGTGTCTGTCTGTCTGTCTGTCAGCCTCTCTGATTGAACCTAAACTACAATCCTTATAAGATAAGAAATCTCTCTCTCTCTCTCTCTCTCTCTCTCTCTGACTGAACCTAAACTACAATCCTTATAAGATAAATCTCTCTCTCTCTCTCTCTCTCTCTCTCTCTCTCACACACACACACACACACACACACACACACACACACACACACACACACACACACACACACACACACCTACACACCTTCGTCCTTCACTTATTTTCCAGAGGTTGGGGGTGGATGGAACTTAGAGCGGATTATCGGTCTGTTCTGGTCTATTCCGTCTCCAGCACTGAGAGATAGATCATTTACCCCGAGTGAAGATTGCATCTCTGACCGAGGTCGTCTCCCTCCTTGAACTCGTTCCGTCTCCAGCTGCGGTCAGTCACCTTGATGATGCTGTCTCCACATGAAGGAGGTAGTTCTAGCTGTCATACTCGCTTTATGTTTTTATCATTATCGTTTGTCGTTTCTGCTGTTGTGAAATGGTCTCTGGGTTAAATAACAGGTTAAAGTGAAAAGAAGACTCATTTTCTCACTTTTTCGACACCCCATTTCATCTCTGTCTGTCTGTCTGTATGTCTATCTGTCTCTGTCTTCTGTCTGTCTTTCTCTGTCTGCCCGTCTCTGTCTCCTCTCTCCGTTCCCCTCTCTCTCAAACAAAATACACCTCCCCCCTCTCTCTCATTTCTCTCTCTCTCACTCACCCACACACACGCACGCACACACACACACACACACACACACACACACACACACGCACGCACGCACGCACGCACGCACGCACACGCGCGCACACAGCACACACACACACACACACACACACACACACACACACACACACACACACATACACACACTGCGTATTTATGTTTGTGTCTGCGAATGTGTACGTGTTCATGCCTCTGTGTGTGTGTGTGTGTGTGTGTGTGTTGTGGTGTGTTGTGTGTGTGTGTGTGTGTGGTGTGTGTGTGTGTGTGAGGAGAGAGAGAAGAGAGAGAGAGAGGAGAGAGAGAGAGAGAGAGAGAGAGAGAGAGAGAGAGAGAGACAGAGACAGAGACAGAGACAGAGAGACAGAGACAGACAGAGACAGAGAGACAGAGACAGAGAAAGAGACAGAGAGATAGAGACAGAGAAACAGAGACAGAGACAGACAGACAGAGACAGGACATATAGACAGAGACAGACAAAAGTTATACTAACCTAATTGAACAAGAGAGACACAGAGATAGTTACAAGGGTGGTTTCTGATGTTTCACGTTTGTCGTGCGTTGTCCTCAGCAGATCTCATGTTCCACTGGCACGTGCACACAAAAAGGTAAAACTGAAAGCCTTTTAATAAGACAGGACAGGACACAGTGACGTGCAAATGTTCGGCAAGTATACATCGAATTTATAGAGCGCTGTTCTCCCATCTCGAGCAGCCTCACGGCGTTCTTGTCGCATGTGACTCTAAATGCATTAAAACAACAACAAGACCACGACGACGACCACCACCACCACCACCAACAACAACACACAACAACAATTATACCGCGTTTTGAATATTGTTTTGAAGTGCCGTACTTACAGCGCTGTTTAATTGTTACATGGCTGGTGCCACATGGAACTGTTGTCGTCTCGGCGCGTTCGGTGTACTCCATACAATCATGCACCATGCCACGTCACTTCTTGCAAAACCACATACTTAGTGTGCATGCGTGTTTAGCTGCAACCTGCCATCTGCAACTTTGGCAGAACGACCGTGTGTTTTTTTTTTTACATTCTTCTGCGGTAACACGGGGGTGGAACGGGTACCGAAATAAGAGCCTAAGCACAGAAAGTTGACCCTGGAGAAAGAACGTTTCCCGCCGCTTAAGTTGGTACTCGAACCCCCGACAGTTTGATCACGAGTCTGGCGATCTAACGCCACTGAGCTATCCCTACTCAAATATATGTGTGTGTGTGTGTGTGTGTGTGTGTGTGTGTGTGTGTGTGTGTGTGTGTGTGTGTGTGTGTGTGTGTGTGTGTGTGTGTGAGTGAGAGAGAGAGAGAGAGAGAGAGAGAGAGAGAGAGAGAGAGAGAGAGAGAGAGAGAGATTGTGTAACGTTCGAAGAACAAAAGTATGGGTTTAATCTCTGATTATCCTCTGTCTGTCTCTCTGTCTCTGTCTCTGTCTCTCTCTCTCTCTCTCTCTCTCTCTCTCTCTCTCTCTCTCTCTCTATATATATATATATATATATATATATATATATATATATATATATATATGTGCCTTATAAACGATAAAGAAGAAGCGGAGAGAGAGGCTGTTATTTTAGAAGGAAGACGGAAAAGTGTAAAAAATGAGCTGACCTTTCTTTCGTGGGTGGGTGCAGACGGAGTGCTAGTCACTTTTAAGCTTTCATTTGATTTGCTCTGTCTGTCTGTTTGTCTCTGTCTCTCTCTACAATCCTTGGAAAATATAAAGTGTTCGAGTTCTCTCTCTCTCTCTCTCTCTCTCTCTCTCTCTCTCTCTCTCTCTCTCTCTCTCTCTCTCTCATTTCCGTTGAACTCGCTGTCTCTTTTTACATGTGTTATTATTATTGTTGTTGATGCCGTATTTGTCTATATCCTTCTACCATAATATTTCAGTATGAATGTCTTGGTTATTAGTAGTACTGTAGCAACGGCAGATATGTGAGTCAGCCTTTGTGCTAATATCTTTACGGTCGAGAAATAAAATTTAATCAATCAATCAATCAATCAATCAATCAATCAATCAATCAATCGATCAATCAATCAATCAATCAATCAATCAATCAATCTCTGTCTCTCTCTGTGTCTCTGTCTCTCTCTCTCTGTCTGTCTCTCTCTCCCCCCTCTCTCTCTCCCTCTCTCTCCCTCTGTCCCTGTCTCTGTATCTGTCTCTCTGTTTCTCTGTCTGTCTCTCTGTCTCTGTCTGTCTGGCTGTCTGGCTGACTCTCTCTCTCTCCTAGTCTCTCTCTCTCTCTGTCTCTGTCTACCTGTCTGTCTGTCTGTCTCTCTCTTCTCCGTCCGTATGAAAATAACAACGATAAAAACATGAATGCACCGTGTGAGGCATTTCATAAAACTGCAACACTGTTCTTTGACAGAAGCTAAGGTTACCACATGATTTTCTTCTTCCTTCCATTTATTTGTACCCGTTGTCCCATTACTGTAAGCTGCGTGCGGACTATATGTGCATTTTTTTGGTTGGCATTTCGTACTTGGGCAAAAGGCCCAAATTACGTGCGGTAGTTCGGCATAATTGCTCCCTTTGGACACCTCAATGGAGAACATTAATTAATGTAATTACTGCCACAGTACAGTCATCAGGCTAGATGAGCGGCCTTGGAAAGTGGACGTGATAATTAATGCAATTTATGATTTATGTATCATGTCTGCCGTGAATGACTGACCTAGTCTCTGTGTGTGTGTGTGTGTGTGTGTGTGTGTGTGTGTGTGTGTGTGTGTGTGTGTGTGTGTGTGTGTGTGTTCTCTCTCTCTCTCCCAATTCTCCCATTCTTTCCCGTTCTTTCTACACTCTACTTCTGTCTCTGTCTCTATGTTCCTCTGTCTCTGTGTCTGTCTGTCTCTGTGTCTCTGTGTGTCTCTCTCCTCCTTCTCCCGCCCTCTCTCTCTTTCCCCTTCTTTCTCCCCTCTCTTTCTCCTCCCCCTATCTCTTTCCCTCCTCTGTCTGTCTGTCTCTCCTCTCTCTCTCTCTCTCTCTCTCTCTCTCTCTCTCTCTCTCCTCTTTTTTTCTTCGCATCTCTCTCTCTCCCCCCCCTCTCTCTCGCTTTGCTCCACCCTCTTTCTATCTCTCCTTCTCTGTCTGTCTGTCTGTCTGTC
>JABMCL010002095.1:82500-87500 GCA_018857735.1 Alviniconcha marisindica | reverse complement strand
TCTGTGTAGAGAACTACAACTTCATTGTCTCTGTGTAGAGAACCACAACTTTATTGTCTCTGTGTAGAGAACTACAATTTAATTGTTTCTGTGTTGAGAAACACAACTTCATTGTCTCTGTGTAGAGAAATACAACTTCATTGTCTCTGTGTAGAGAACCACAACTTTATTGTCTCTGTGTAGAGAACTACAACTTCATTGTCTCTGTGTAGAGAACTACAACTTAATTGTCTCTGTGTTGAGAAATACAACTTCATTGTCTCTGTGTAGAGAAATACAACTTCGTTGTCTCTGTGTAGAGAACCACAACTTTATTGTCTCTGTGTAGACAAATACAACTTCATTGTCTCTGTGTTGACAAAATACAACTTCATTGTCTCTGTAGAGAAATACAACTTCATTGTCTCTGTGTAGAGAAATAAACTTCATTGTGTCTGTGTTGACAAATTACAACTTCATTGTCTCTGTGTAGAGAACCACAACTTTATTGTCTCTGTGTAGACAAATACAACTTCATTGTCTCTGTGTTGACAAAATACAACTTCATTGTCTCTGTGTAGAGAAATACAATACAGTTTCATTGCCTCTGTGTTGACAAATACAATACAACATAATTATTTCTGAGTAGAGAAATACAATACAGCTTCGTCGTCTCTGTGTAGAGAAATACAACGTCATTGTCTCTGTGTAGAGAAATACAACGTCATTGTCTCTGTGTAGAGAAATACAACGTCATTGTCTCTATGTAGAGAAATACAACGTCATTGTCTCTGTGTAGAGAAATACAACTTCATTGTCTCTGTGTAGAGAAATACAACGTCATTGTCTCTGTGTAGAGAAATACAACGTCATTGTCTCTGTGTAGAGAAATACAACGTCATTGTCTCTGTGTAGAGAAATACAACTTCATTGTCTCTACGTAGAGAAATACAACACAAGTTCATTGACTCAGTGTAAAGAAATACAACTTCATTGTCTCTACGTAGAGAAATACAACTTCATGGTCTCTGTGTAGAGAAATACAATACAACATCATTGTCTTTGTGTTGAGAAAAACAATACAACTTCATTGTCTCTTTGTAGATAAATACAATACAACTGCGTTGTTTCTGTGTAGTATAATACAATACAACTTCATTGTTTTTGAGTAGAGAAATACAACACCATTGTCTCTGAATAGAGAAATACAATGCAACATCATTGTCTCTGAGTAGAGAAATACAACCCCATTGTCTCCAAAGAACTACAACCTCATTGCCTCCTTGTAGAAAAATACAACTTCATTGTCTCTGTGTAGAGAAATACAACTTCATTGTTGTCTGTGTTGACAAATACAATACATCTTCATTGTCTCTCTGTAGACAAATGCAACTTCATTGTCTCTGTGTAGACAAATACAACCTCATTGTCTCTGTGTAGACAAATACAACTTCAATGTCTCTGGGTAGAGAAATACAACTTCATTGTCTCTGTGTGGAGAAATACAATAGAACTTCATTGTGTCTGTGTTGACAAATACAATACAACTTCATTGTCTCTGTGTAGAGAAATACAATACAACTTCATTGTCTTTGTGTAGAGAAATGCAACATCATTGTTTCTGTGTTGAGAAATACAGGTTCATTGTCTCTGTGTAGAGAAATACAACTTCATTGTCTCTATGTTGAGAAATACAACACAAGTTCAATGTCTGTCTGTAGAGAAAAACAACTTCATTGTCTCTGTGTAGAGAACTACAACTTCATTGTTTCCGTGTAGAGAAATACAACACAATTTCATTGTCTCTGTGTTGAGATATACAATACAACATCATTGTCCCTGTGCAGAAGAATACAACTTCATGATCAGTGTAGAGAAATACAACTTCATTGTTTCTGAGTAGAGAAATACAACACAACTTCATTGTCTCTGTGTAGAAAATTACAATACAACATCATTGTCTCTGTGTGGAGAAATACAATACAACTTCATTGTCTCTGTGTAGAGAAACACAACTTCACTGTCTCTGTGTTGAGAAACACAAGTTCATTGTCTCTGTGTTGAGAAACACAACTTCACTGTCTCTGTGTTGAGAAACACAACTTCATTGTCTCTGTGTTGAGAAACACAACTTCACTGTCTCTGTGTTGAGAAACACAACTTCATTGTCTCTGTGTAGAGAAATGCAATACCCCGTTACAATACAATTCCATTGTCTCTGTGTAGAGAAATGCAATACCCCGTTACAATACAATTCCATTATCTCTGTGTAGAGAATTTTTCCTTCCAGACTGTACCAGCCCGACTACAAAAATATCGAGACTCTCCCTTTTGTTGAAAGGAGGGAACCGTATGTGTGTATTATTCCCTGAAGAGTTTACTTATTTTGGGGCGTATTTCAATTATTGCGCTCTGTGCGGATTTTGTGTAGTGTAAGGCATAGATATTTTTCAGATAGGTTCTTTGAGATTATTGTTTAAAAAGACCTGCATTGAAGCTATTTTTGTCTTCCCGGTGGACTTCAGCAGCTGTCAACAGAATTGTGACACTGTACTGTATCCACGATTGTGAGGCAGCGGTTTTATTTGTGATTTGATGACGTTCTTCGCTCTGGTGTGTGTATGTGTGTGTGTTTATTTGTGTGTGTGTGTTTGTCTGTGTCTGTGTGTGTGTTTATTTGTGTGTGAGTGTGTGTGTGTGTGTGTGTGTGTGTTTTCTTCTTTTCTTCTTCTCCTCCTCCTTCTTTTTCTTCTTGAAGGCTTTAAAAAATATTCTGTTTGTAATTTAAATCATTGGCCGTATGTGACTGATGAGACGTTGAAGTTCCCATCCCCTCTAGCTCTATCTGTCCCTGCGTCTTTCTGTTGATTTTGTGTGTGTGTTTTTCTTCTGTTTTTTGTCTCTCTCTCTCTCTTTGCTCCTGTCTCTGTCCCTGTCTCCCTCTGACTCTGCCTATCTGCCTGTCTGTTTGTTTCTATCACCAGTGTCTCTATCTCTGTCTCACTCTCTGTCTCCTCCGCCCCCCCACCGCTCCCTCCCCCCCCCTCCCCTTCCCCCACCACCTCCAATTTGATTTGTGCCATTCGTTATCTCCTATCGTCCTATCGTCATCCTCGGTGAGTGACGAAAGCACGTGCGATGTTGTGTGCATGTCGTAAACAATTACAACAGTGTTGTCGGAAGACCATCATAATGACTAGCCGTGTAACAGGGAAACCCACCTTTATTAAAAACCGATTTGGAATCTATTCTTGACTTGTGCCTTCACGAAAATAGCACCAACATGACTGCACGAGATACGGCACGAGGGGCGGGTGGCGGGTGGTGGAGGGAACAGATTCACCACCACCCGTGTATCGCAGGTTATCTACCTCTCGCACATATTTGCACGTCCACCGCATTCCCTCTCTTTCTCGCACGCTCTCTCTCTCTCTCTGTCTGTTTGTCTGTCTGTCTGTCTGTCTTTCTGTGTGTCTCTCTCTGTCTCTGTCTGTTTGTGTGTCTGTCTGTCTGCCTCTCTCCGTGGCTGTCTGCATGCCCCCGTGCCCGCTGTCTGACCAGGTGTGTGTCTGTCCTTCTTTCTATGTGTGTGTGTGTGTGTGTGTGTGTGTAATAATAATGATAATAGATAACTTTTGAATAGCGCTATTCTCTGGTGTACCCAACTCACTGCGCTCTCTCTCTCTCTCTCTCTCTCTCTCTCTCTCTCTCTCTCTCTCTCTCTCTCTCTCTCTCTCTCTCTCTCTCTCTCTCTCTCTCTCTCTCTCTCATCTGACTCGTCGACACGCAGATTTAATGTTTGACAGAATGCTATAAAACTGTCAGTTTTTTTTCTTAACCGGCTGCCAGGTATATATTATATTGGCTACAGTGGCACAGCAACATCGCATCGGGAGGCAGTTGGGGCGGGGTCGGTGGGGGGCAATTCAGTGTGTGTGTGTGTTTGTGTGTGTGTGTGTGTGTGTGTGTGTGTGTGTGTGTGCGCGCGTGCGCACGCTCATAGGTGTGTGTGCGTCCGTATGTGTGTGTGTGTGTGTGTGTGTGTGTGTGGTGGGTACGTGTGTGTGTTCGTGCGCGCGCGCGCGCGTGTGTGAGAGAATGTCTGTGTGCGTGTGCGCGCGCGCGTACGTGTGTGTGCGTGTGTGTGTGTGGAGGGGTGTGCGTGCATGTGCGCACGTGAGTACACCTGCGTGTGTACGTGCGTGCGTGTGTACGTTCGTGCGTGCGTGTGTGGGTGGGTGCGCGTGCGGGAGTACGTGCGTTCGTGCGTCCGTCCGTGCGTGCGTGCGTGCGTATGCGTGTATGTGCGTGCGTGAGCGTTCAAGAGTGAATGAGTGCGTGAGCGTTCAAGAGTGAATGAGTGAGTGTCATTTTCAGTGGGTGAGTGATGTACACTTTAGCTTTAGCAGCAGAGGCGAGTAGAGAGGGCCCTCCTACACGCAGCGCGGCTTTTTGTTGATAGGCTTGTGGGTTCAGCGCAGACATACTGTCTGTCCCCATGCTCCCCACGCTCCCCATGCTCCCCACGCTCCAAGCATCGGGTGATCGGACAGCCATTCTCCTCGGAGGAAAGGTACCGGAAAGCGAGCTTTAGAATGTGCGTGTGCCCTGTAAAATATGGGACGTGCGGTAACCGAGACTATCGGCATTCGGACATGAAGTGGGAGGGAGACTATATATAGCATAGGGTTCACGTTAACCGGTAATTTCCGGTATTTTACCGGTTAAGGTCAGCATAAGCCGTGGAAAAGAAAAAAAATCAGCAGTCAGTCAGACTGTTATTTTGTTTGACCGGTTCTCAACCCCCCCCCCCCCCTAAAAAAAAAAATCAATAAAAAAATCACAGAGACAAAGAGTGCGTCCGGCTTTTTGTGTGTGTGTGTGTGTGTGTGTGTGTGTGTGTGTGTGTGTGTGTCTGTGTCTGTGTGTGTAGCAGTATGGACGGCCGTGTGTCTGATCGGTTACAATGATTATCTGACCGGTTTCCGTGAAACTCTTTCGCCCCCTTATAGACGTCACAC
>JABMCL010002095.1:75000-77500 GCA_018857735.1 Alviniconcha marisindica | reverse complement strand
GGTAAAGACAGGTCTAGCTAACAGTGGCTTTGGTAAAGACAGGTCTAGCTAACAGTGGCTTTGGTAAAGACAGGTCTAGCTAACAGTGGCTTTGGTAATGTCTTTGGTAAAGACAAGTCTAGTAGTGGCTTTAGTAAAGACAGGTCTAGCTAACAATGGCTTTGGTAAAGATTGGTCTAGCTAACAGTGGCTTTGATAAAGACAGGTCTAGCTAACAGTGGCTTTGGTAAAGACAGTTCTAACTAACAGTGGCTTTGGTAAAGACAGGTCTAGCTAACAGTGGCTTTGGTAAAGACAGGTCTAGATAACAATGGCTTTGGTAAAGACAGGTCTAGCTAACAGTAGCTTTGGTAAAGACAGGTCTAGCTAACAGTGGCTTTGGTAAAGACAGGTCTAGCTAACGATGGCTTTGGTAATGGCTTTGGTAAAGACAGGTCTAGTGGTGGCTTTGGTAAAGACAGGTCTAGCTAGCAGAGGCTTTGGTAAAGACAGGTCTAGCTAACAGTGGCTTTGGTAAAGACAGGTCTAGCTAACAATGGCTTTGGTAAAGACAGGTCTAGCTAACAGTGGCTTTGGTAAAGACAGGTACAGCCAACAGCGTCTTTGGTAAAGACAGCTCCAGCTACCTGCACCTATAGTAAAAAGGATAAGTAGCTGACAATGTTTTCAGTACACTCACTTCAAGCTAAACGGGTCTTTAGGACTCTTTAGCACAGACAAGTCAAGCCAACAGAGTCTTTATTATTTAGCACAGGGTCAAGTCAAGCGAACGTTTGAAAAAGAAGGGCTTAATTTGCCACAGCCCAGTCAATTCAACAAGGGTGTGTTTTTTTAGCCAAGGAAGCAAGTCAAGCCAACGTCAGAAAAAGGGGGCCTTTATTTGGCAATGCCGAGTCAATTCAACAAGGGTGTTTATTTATCCAAGGAGTCAACCCAACGTCTGAAAAAGGGGGCCTTAACTGATTTGGCACAGCCGAGTCAAGCCATCAAGTGTCGTTATTTATCCAAGGAGTCAAGTCAAGCCAACGTCTGAAAAACGGGGGCCTTAATTTGGCACAGTCGAGTCAATTCAACAAGGGTCTTTATTTAGCAAAGGAGTCAAGCCAACGTCTGAAAAAGGGGGCCTTAATTTGGCACAGTCGAGTCAATTCAACAAGGGTCTTTATTTAGCCAAGGAGTCAAGCGAACGTCTGAAAAACGGGGCCTTAATTTGGCACAGTCGAGTCAATTCAACAAGGGTCTTTATTTAGCCAAGGAGTCAAGCGAACGTCTGAAAAAAGCGGGCCTTAATTCGGCGCAGCAGAGTCAAGCCAGAGGCCGCCTCTTTCACCAAAGTGACTGAGTTGAGTCGAGAGGTTTGCGTGTGAGGCTGAGCTGTAAATGTCATTTGATTTAGTGAGTTTGATCGATCGCTTCGCCTCGAGAGCGTCAGAACCCCCCAGAAGGCGAGCGACTTCTGGTCTATTTATTGCTTTCTATGGCCGGGGAGTGCGGATGAGAGGAGCCTTATGCTCCTCGTTGATTTAGAAACCAACAAGGGGCCAGCGCGTGTATTTTTAGAACCAATCAATTATTTCAACCACGCATGTTCGGCCAATCAAGAAATAGCCTCGTCGGTGAGCTTGGTCCGTCGTGTGGTACGAAAAACGTGCGTGCTTCGGATCAAGACCTACCCACTTCATCAAACATATATTACTTCTTGTCGCACTGTGGGGAGCGTACAAAGCGATAAACGTGTTAGATCGCCAAATGTATGCATAGATCTACGTGCTTTTGGGATCGATAACATGCAAAAGCCCTTTTCGGTCAAAGGGTGATGAAGATCAGGCTCAGGCAGTTTTTACGTGCTGTTAAGGTCTGATAACATCGTATTTACAACTTCTTCTTCTTCTTCTTCTTCTATTATTTAAAGCCTTTTGACGTAAGTGGTATTAGACTGATCTTACAATTATCATGCTAAGAACGTATGTCAGCTAGTTGTACCAGAATTATTATTATTATTATTATTTAAAAAATTTGAGCATTCTTCAGCTACAGCTCATTGAGAAAGGTTTCAAGAAAACCGAAAATTCTCAACAGAATGTGGTGTTACTGTTGTTTGTATTTACACTAAACAAGTTTAGTTTTAGTTTAGTTTTTTTCAAAACGTATCTAACCGTCACTCAAAAAGTCATCGTTTTTTTAATTAAAATTTAATTTGCGGACGAGTTTTGTTGTTGTTGTTGTTTTGGGGTAATTTTGTTTACTTTGCATGGAAGGAGGGAGGGGGGGGGGGGCAGATTTTTTTGTTTTTGTTTTTTACTGTGCAGGAAAATTACGATTTCTGGGTTGAGCTATGGATGACTTTGGCCGAATTGCAAACGAGTGGCGGAAAGACGGAAATAGATGCTTGTTACGTGTGCAGGGATCACGATCTCCTTTGAAGCCTGTCCTTCAATTGTTGAGCTGTGGAGATGCGTTTGCTGACGTTCAGTTTTCTGACCTTTGCTTGGCATTTGAC
>JABMCL010002095.1:60000-62500 GCA_018857735.1 Alviniconcha marisindica | reverse complement strand
CTCTCTCACACACACACACACACACACACACACACACACACACACACACACACACACACTCTCTCTCTCTCTCTCTCTCTCTCTCTCCTCTAAACACACACACACACACACACACACACACACACACACACACACACACACACTTGACTGTTGACATCAACACACTTCCCTTCGCTGCTCGGCACTTGGCTTTCTATTGCTTTCGTCGCTCTGCGAGGCGACGGAGAGGCGGACACGCATTCTCCGCATGGCTGGCGTGAGTTCACAATGCGTCCACGCCTCAATCAACGCTTAGTCAGTCGACTTAAAGGGGAAATGGGCAGTCGACTTAAAGGAGAACCGGCGACCGAAACAGGACCCTAACGCGTAAAACGTTAGAAAGAACGCTGTTTATTATGACAAAGCACAACATGCGAATTGTCGGGGTAAGCCCCTTCCTTATTGAAGCTACAAAGTAACACTTAAACCCCAGTTAGGCGGTGAAAAATGAGATGTAGGGAAGTGATTTGCTTTTCGGCTGAGGTGTTTCTGTTATGGCATGAACACGTAGAAAATGCACGAACTAATATTTTACGTTATGGGGCTCCATTCGGTTGTTCTGTGAATATTTATGGCAAAAGAAGCACCTTTTCTTGTATTTTGCTTTCTGCCAGTTCAGTGTAGCCCCTCACGCGACTCAGCAGTTTTCTTCTTTCATGTCGCTTTACGTCCACGGAAACCATATAATAGGGCTTATTAGGGACGGGGAGCACAGGACGGCCACCTCGACTTTCATTCACACAGCTCCTGAGCTCTGCGATTCAGCCGTAGGTAGGTAGGTAGGTAGGTAGTGTTGCTTAATGTCCTCGGAAGTCAGTTGACATATTAGGGACAAGCTGAGACCAATGCCGAAGCTATGGTTCAGTATAGCTTTACGTCCACGGAAACCAGAAGGCTCGTTAGGACGGACAGCCCAGGACGGCCACCTCGACTCTCACACAGCTCCTGAACTCTGAATGATTCAGCCGTGTCGGTTTTTGCTCTTTAATACCTGTGACCGGGTATCAAGTCGCCAATGACAGGGATCTTTCACGTGCTGCCTAGGAAACACGTGAGTGGAACGAATACCGTTTCAAAGGCAGCGTTGGGGACACTTCTGAGAGACGGGGTGGAGCGCATATGGCCTTTTCCGAGCGCATAGATACCATCTTGAACTGAACTGAACTGAACTGAACTGAACTGAACTGAACTGAACTGGAACGGATGCCGGAATAAGAGTCAGTACAGAAAGTTGACCCTGGAGAAGAAAATTCTCCCGCCGCTCCTGCGGGGACTCGAACCCAGGCCATGACCTTTCCGTCACGAGTCCGGTTCTCTAACCACTGAGCTATCTGTGCTCGATTATTCTGTTAGATCATTCCAGTATTTTGTTAGAACATTCCATTATTTGGTTAGTCCATTTGATTATCTTGTTAGTCCATTCTACTATTAATTTTGGTTAGATCATTCCATTTTTATTTTTTTATTCATTCCATTATTTTGTTAGTCCATTCCATTATTTTGTTAGTCCATTCCATTATTTTGTTAGTACATTCCATCATTTAGTTAGATCATTCCATTATTTGTTAGATCATTCCATTCTTTTTTTGGTCCATTCCATTATTTACTTAGATTATTCCATTATTTTGTTAGTCCGTTACATTTTTTTGTTAGTGGGCCATTCCATTATTCTGTTGGTCCGTTACATTATTTTGAGATCATTTATTATTTTGTTAGTCCGTTCCATTATTTTTTTCGATCATTTCATTATTTTGCAAACCATTCCATTACTTTGTCCATTACATTATTTTATTAGATCATTCCATTATTTTGTTTGTCTATTCCATTATTTAGTCTTTCCCATTACCTTGTTAGACCATTCCATTATTTTCTTAGTCCATTGCATTATTTAGTCTTTTCCATTACTTTGTTAGATCATTCCATTATTTTATTTGTCGATTCCATTATTTAGTTAGTCCATTCCATGATCTAGCCTTTTGCGTTACTTTGTTAGACCATTCCATTATTTTGTTAGAGCATTCCATTATTTTGTTTGTCCATTCCATTATTTAGTTAGTCCATTCCATGATCTAGCTTTTTGCGTTACTTTGTTAAACCATTCCATTATTTTGTTAGATCATTCCATTATTTTGTTTGTCCATTCCATTATTTAGTTAGTCCATTCCAGTATTTGGTCTTTTTCATTACTGTGTTAGACCATTCCATTATTTTGTTTTGTCCATTCCATTATTTAGTTAGTCCATTCCAGTATTTGGTCTTTTTCATTACTGTGTAGACCATTCCATTATTTTGTTTGTCCATTCCATTATTTAGTTAGTCCATTCCAGTATTTGGTCTTTTTCATTACTGTGTCCGACCATTCCATTATTTTGTTTTGTCCATTCCATTATTTAGTCTTTTTCATTACCGTGTCAGACCATTCCCTTTATTTCGTCAGTCCGGTCCAGGCCGGCGATGATTA
>JABMCL010002095.1:45000-52500 GCA_018857735.1 Alviniconcha marisindica | reverse complement strand
CCACCTTTCCGCAACAACAGCAAAAAAACAACAAACAAACAATCAAACAAACAAACAAACAAACAAACAATCAAACAATCAAACAAACAACCACAACAATAACAATTTCGTGCATCATGTTTAACCGTAGTCAAATGAATTCGTGCGTCATGTTTAACCCTAATCAAAATGAATTCGTGCATCACGTTTTTAACTGCAGTCAAATGAATTCGTGCATCATGTTTAACCGTAGTCGAATGAATTCGTGCACCACGTTTAATCGTAGTGAAATGAATTAGAATGGATGCATGCGCTCTCCATTCTTTCCGTTCGGCGTGCCTTTGGCTTGTAGTTTGTTTTGGATTGAACACGTTCTGAGATCTCTGGTTCGTCCATGCTCCGCGGGGGTACTTCAACCTACCCAAGGCAAGTCTGGCGTGTTCATGGGACTACCCAAGGCAAGTCTGGCGTGTTCATGGGACTACCCAAGGCAAGTCTGGCGTGTTCATGGGACTACCCAAGGTAAGTCTGGCGTGTTCATGGGACTACCCAAGGCAAGTCTGGCGTGTTCATGGGACTACCCAAGGCAAGTCTGGCGTGTTCATGGGACTACTCAAGGTAAGTCTGGCGTGTTCATGGTTGCCTTCCTATGCTTCCATTATTTCTCCCTTCCTTCCTCCCTTCCTTTCTTCCTGCCTTTCTTCCTGCCTTTCTTTCTTCCTCCCTTCCATTCTTCCTTCTTTCCTCCCTTTCTTCCTCCCTTTCTTCCTTCCTTCCTTTCTTCCTTTCTTTCTCCCTTCTTCCTCCTATCCTTTCTTCCTCCCTTCCTCCCTCCCGTCCTTTCTCACTTCTTTCCTTCCTTCCTCCCTTCCTTTTCCCATCCTTCCTTCCTTCCTTCCTTCCTCTCTTTCTCCCTTCTGCGTCCTTTCTTTTCTTCCTCCCTACCTCCCTACCTTCCTTCCTCCTTCCCTTCCTCCCTGCCTTCCTTCCTTCCTCTCTTTCTCCCTCCTTTCTTTTCTTCCTCCCTACCTCCCTACCTTCCTTCCTTCCTTCGTTTCTTCCTCCTTCCCTTCCTCCCTGCCTTCCTTCCTTCCTTTCTCGCTTCCTTTCTTCCTTCTTTCCTCCCTTTCTCCCTACTTTCCTCCTTCCCTTCCTCCCTGCCTTCCTTCCGTCCTTCCTTTCTCCCTTCCTTTCTTCCTTCTTTCCTCCCTTTGTCCCTACCTTCCTCCTTCCCTTCTTCCCTGCCTTCCTTCCTTCCTTCCTTTCTCCCTTCCTTTCTTCCTTCCTTCCTGCCTTCCTTCCTCCCTTTCTTCCTTCCTTCCATTCTCCCTTCCTCCCTTCCTTCAATGTCTTTAAAACTTAAACCACAGCGTCACGATATATTCTGTCGTGTAGCAGTTACATGTGAAAGGAATGAGCTGTTTGGGAGATTCAGCGACTGACATACATGCCTGCTTTTTCCCAGCGGTCGACTGGCTTCCTTCGCGACACTCCCTTGCCCTCTGCATGCATGATCATCAATCGTGCAGCGTCGCTTGTGTTATAATGGTTGCCCGCAGGTAGGTAGGTAGTGTTGCTTAATGTCCTCGGATGTCAGTTGACATATTAGGGACAAGCTGAGACCAATGCCGAAGCATGGTTCAGTATAGCTTTACGTCCACGGAAGCCAGAAGGCTCGTTAGGACGGACAGCCCAGGACGGCCACCTCGACTCTCACACAGCTCCTGGACTATGATGATTGCCTGCAGCCAGATCAGTTTATATTACCTCACGCACTTGGATGCCGTTTCGGTATCTGGGCTCCCACGCATGTATCTATATAATTTTATACGGACGTGAACCCGTTGACTTGATAATGTATCCGATCACTCAGGTTAGAGGTAAAAATGAAATAAAATAAAAAGATATATATATATAATTTAAAAAAAGGAAGAGGAATTTATTCCCGACTTTGATTGAGATTTATGTTACTAAATGAAGTACTTTAAAACATTTAATAAAAAGGGATGAGGAATTTATTCCCGATTTTGATTGAGATTTATGTTACTAAATGAAGTACTTTAAAACTTTTTTTTATAGTTTTGTGTCTGGACTGGTTGATCTATACCGACTTGTCTGAAGTTAGAAAGAGAGAGAGAGAGAGAGAGAGAGAGAGAGAGAGAGAGAGAGAGAGAGAGAGAGAGAGAGAGAGAGAGAGAGAGAGACAGACAGACAGACAGACAGACAGACAGACAGACAGACAGACAGACAGACAGACAGACACAGACAGAGAGAGAGAGAGAGAGAGAGAGGGAGGGACAGAGACAGAGAGAGACAGAGACAGAGTGCGTGCGTCAGTGCGTGTGTGTATATGTGTGTGTGTGTGTGTGTGTGTGTGTGTGTGTGTGTGTGTGTGTGTGTGTGTGTGTGTGTGTGTGTGTGCGTGTGTGCGTGTGTGTGTGCATGTGCATGCCTGCGTGCGTGCGTGTGTATATGTATATGTCAGTGATTAAACTGATTATCTTTTCCAGCGCTGCTGTCTTTTTGTCTTTTTTTGTTTGCTTCTCGACTAGTAGTTAAATGTCACATTGAATGATCATGCACTTTATATAGCCGTGCCATGATGATGATGTGGAGCTTAATGTCCTCGGATGTGGGGCTGACATATTAGGGACAAAAGCCGTTACCAACTTGCTAACTCCTTATTAATTTTATGCACGCGGCCTTGCCACACGGTACGCCCCCGACGTCACAGGAACCTGGCATGCGCACTGCCGGTGTGAAACTGGCCTTCCGCTAGATTTTAATAATACATTTTGCAGACGGACATGTGCGTTCTCAGCGCAGATACAGTATTTGCTGTTGACGTTCTTTCTTTCTTTCTTTTCTTTTTTCTCCGTTTTTTTTTTTTTTTGCGGGGGGGGGGGGGGGGGGGGAAGTTGGAACGTTGTAGATCAGTCTGATGTTGCAGGCAGTTATTTATGAGTCTGTCTGCTGGATGTTGCTGGTAGCCGATCGGCCAGTCTGCTAGGTGTTGTTGGTAGCGGGTAGAACTTCTATCGACCAGTCTGTTGGGTGGTTTTGGTAGCCTGTTGAACCGACCAGTCTGTTGGGTGTTGTTGGTAGCCTGTTGAACCGACCAGTCTGTTGGGTGTTGTTGGTAGCCGGTAGAACCTCTACCGACCGGTCTGTTGGGGGGGTGTTGGGTTGTGTAGCCGGTAGAACCTCAACCGACCGGTCTGTTGGGTGTTGTTGGTAGCCGGTAGAACCTCTACCGACCGGTCTGTTGGGTGTTGTTGGTAGCCGGTAGAACCTCTACCGACCGGTCTGTTGGATGTTGTTGGTAGCCGATTGAAAACTGTGGCAAAGCTGGCAGAGAGAGAGAGAGAGAGAGAGAGAGAGAGAGAGAGAGAGAGAGAGAGTGTGTGTGTGTGTGTGTACACCCCCCCCCACGCCCCCCGCGTGTGTGTGTGTGTGTGTGAAACTGTATTTGTTTCTAGGGCAGTGGCCGGTTACAAAGAGAGGGCGTGTGAAAAACAGAAAGAAAAAAAAGAAAAAAAGAAAAAAGAGAGTAAATGTTTGACAGATAAAAGACAGCGCCTAGTGAACGTATCTATCTTTCTTACGTCACCGAAACTGACGTATGTAAGTAGCGTTAACCCATTAAAGCCAACAGAAAAAGCACAACTGTAAACACAGGCCCACAAAGACCGAGGACGTGACTCGTAGCGCCCTCTTGTGTTTGCAAAGCGGAGATGCTCGCAAGTCAAGAGACTGGGCTGGAGTTTATTTTGTACCCCCCCACCCCCTCCCCTCAACCCTCCCGCCCCCATTTTTCCACCGTTCTTTTAACCACGGCTTTTGTGTCTGACTCAGGCCACAAACTGAGTTCGGTAGTTCTTCGGCCTGCTTGCTACCTAACGCCTTGTCACCCAACCCTCGGGCGATTCATAGCTCATTATTATCATTGGCGGGAGCTGCCACAAGTATCATTTTTGTCGCGACAAACGGATGTTTGTCGCGACAAAACCTCTCTTTGTGGCAGCTCCCGCCAGTGATACATTATGCATATCACAAATAGAATCTGATTCGAGATTAAAAAGAAGAGAAAAGGTTGAAAAGAACGTGTGTGTTTTTTGTTGTTGTTAGTACAGCATACAACACAGTCATGCGGAACGTTTCGTTCAATTTGAGATATATCTCTGGTGGATTTTATATACCTTGTGTTTAATTTACTCGCATGCCAGGTGAGAGTTACCGGTCTTTGCTGTTGTGTTGCTGGTGTGACGTCTCTCGAGGGCTAGTTAACTCCCCTGTGTTCTGATTCGTTTCGTTGAGTGAAAACGGCCTTTTTCGTGCAACAAACGGACCGACAGTACAGTATGTAACAAACGAGGATAGCAATGAAAATTGACCTGTTCGTTAGCTTGCTGTGTTGGTGAGTGTAACTGCGTGTATTCTTGCTGACTTTTTATTGACTTGTTTTTGTTGTTTGTTATTTGTTTGTTTTGTTTTGTTTATTTGTTTGTTTGTTGTTTTGTTGTTGGTTTTTTCCCATTATGTTTTTTTTTAAATTATAATTAATGAGTGAAACTGTATATGCACTAACTTGAAAGGATTTTAAGGACCGATGAAGTGTGGTTGTACTGTATTGTATTGGTGTGTTTTTGTTTCTTTTGTTTTTTGTTTTGTTTTTCTTTCTTCTTTTTTAAATGATTTTTATTTTATTTTATTTTTTATCACGATTTGTCTATTGCGTTTTCTTTTCATCTGCCGGCTAATTTTCTTTTTAAAAACATATTACCAATCATTCTGAGTTAAAAACAGACTGGGATGAAAGCCAGGAGAGCAGGCAGACCAGAAGAGCTATTAAAGGAACTGACCTTCTCTGATTCGAATCGATTAGAACTCCTGGGGTGGGTAGAATGAGTGAAAAGAACTTGATCCGCAGTGTGCATCTGAGATTGAAAGTATCGTTCATTTAATGTCGCTCTTAGAAGTTGCCAGCTGTTTTTGTTTTTTGTTTTTCTTTCTTGTCTTTCTTTTCTTTTTTCCTTCCTTTCTTTCTTTCTTTCTTTCTTTCTTTCTTCTTTTTTATTTTCTTTCACGTGCTCTTTCCGCGACGCGTTTCAATTTGACGTCACCAAAATGTCACTGACGTCACGGATAGAACTCCAGACAAATTCGCCGGCAGATAACGATAAACAAAAAACAAATAATGCTAAAGAAATAACATAATGACTTAAAACAGTAACAAACTTTTATACCCAAAATCGTTTATTCGCTGATGCAGGGTTGCATGGTGAACACAGAACATGTCCTGACGGCAGCAGTTTCACGTGGCACCAGCTATGCAACATCATGGCAGTTCACCCCTCATCTCGACATCAGATAGATGTCTGAAGGATTATCCTGGGGCACTGAAGAAGGCCCTGCGATGTCATGCTGTGCTAGTTACAGTCAACCGTGGGATCTTCCCCTCTGCCCACTTTTGTGTTGTCTAATTAAACAATAACGATAAAAAATAGCAATATACTTTATTCATCCCAGCGGGAAATTAAAGCTGTCGTTCGATCTTATTCATTAAAACACAACGAAAAATTTATTTAATTCCACATATCTCAATAATTCAAAGCGTCATCACACACACACACACACACACACACACACACACACACACACACACACACACACACACACACACACACACACACACACACACACACACACACACACACACACACACACACAACTCATTCATTCATTCACACACACACACACACACACACACACACACACACACACACACACACACACACACACACACACACACACACATACACACTCTTAGACATACACATACATACATACATAAAAATCAGCGTTCTTACATCCTGTTGTGTGTTTTGATCATATAACTATAAGAACGCTAGCTGTCAACTTTGTTCGTTTTCTTCTTCTTCTTCTTCTTCTTCTTTCTTCTTCTTCTTCTTCTTCTTCTTCTTCTCCTCTTCTTCTTCTTCTTCTTCTTCTTCTTCTTCTTCTTCTTCTTCTTTAATTTTTGTTGCAACACCGCAGGTGCCACAGTTTCCGGACCTGGAATTATTAATATGACGGTAAGCGTGGTTTGCGGTCCTGTCAGGTAGCCTCTCACCAAAATGGACCACCGCAGCATCATCACTTATCATCTTAATCCTCATCTATCATTGTTTCATTCTTCTTCTTTTTTTCCTTCTTTTTTTTTTTTTTTTTTTTACGTGGGGGAAGAACAGGGCGAAAGTATCCGGCTAAGCCGGCTGATAGTCCAGCGAATAAATGTCCGTTGCGCAATGGAAATCACTCACCGTATGAGAGGGCGTTGGGGGGTGGGGGGGTTGGGGGGGAGTGAGGAAGGGGAGGTAGGGGAGGAAGGAGTGTGTGTGGGGGGGGGGGAGGGGGGGGGGGGGGGATGGGGACAAACCGGACGGACTCGGTGAAAGCTCTTCCACAATGTCGCTATTTGTTTCCCAAATGGGGAACAGAAAGGAACAGGGACCCCCGCAAAGCACGAAGGTCGGAAGGTACGAGAGAGAGAGAGAGAGAGAGAGAGAGAGAGAGAGAGAGAGAGAGAGAGAGAGAGAGAGAGAGAGAGAGAGAGAGAGAGAGAGAGAGAGAGGAGAGAGAGGAGGAGGAGAAGGAGAGAGAGGGGGGACGGGAGAGAGAGAGGGGGGAGGGGGAGAGAGAGAGAGAGAGAGAGAGAGAGAGAGAGAGACAGAGACAGAGACAGAGACAGAGACAGAGAGACAGACAGACAGACAGACAGACAGACAGAGACAGAAAGACAGACAGAAACAGAAACAGAGAGGCAGAGACAGAGACACTGAGCCTTAGACAGACAGACAGACAGACAGACTGCAGTGAGAAAGAAAGAGAGACAGAGACAGAGAAACCCAGACAGTGGCACAGCCGACAGACAGAGAGACAGAGACAGAAAGAGGGAGGGAGAGAAAAAAGCGTTTCCGATTGACGTTGAAAATCTTTAGTCTCTGGCGCTGTGGTGGGGGCTTAGCCCCACGATCGCTATCCCGCGCGCGCCAGCAAGAATGGGGTGTCAGGGGAAGGGAGGGGAAGGGAGGGGAAGGGAGGAGAGGGGAGTGGGGGGGGGGGGGGGGGGAAGGGGAGGTTTTCAGGACAAGGGGATTGGGTAGCGAACACAGACGGTGATTAATGGACGGACGAGAGCGAGCCCACCGGGTTGCGTCAGTAGTGGCGGTCCGGCGGGCCGTACCGCGTAGGCCTGCGCAGTCTCCGCGGCCGGAGAACGGCGCAGGCGTGGCCGAGAAAGTGCGACGGCTTCAAAGACCTTACTTCTTACGCTTTATGGGCCGAGAAATTCCATTACGCGCCTTTTGTATCCAACGATGATGGAGGACGCAAGAAGATGAAAGAGTTTCGCCTTCTCAGTCCTGCTCTGCCGCTCACGGGTCAGCGCAAGGCGGCCGGGCGTTCAGTGCAGCTGTGACGTCATCGATGATTACGGCAATGACTCGATGACCGGTGGTG
>JABMCL010002095.1:37500-40000 GCA_018857735.1 Alviniconcha marisindica | reverse complement strand
AAGAATTTCGGCCCTTGACGCTAACACGGAAACGAGGTGTGGTTGACGTATTACGACGCATTGCAGACAGAGTGACAGCAAGACCAATGTACGGATAGAGTGACAGCTAGACCAGTGTACGGACCTCTGCATATCTTCAGCGTCTAAACCGGCGGTGTGTGTTAAACGCCTGTTGATCTATCTAAATATCTGTCTATTCTACCCATACGACCGGCCATGAAGTATTAGATCTTGTTAGTTGGTTAATTAATGTTTAACGCCCAGTCAGCTTAGCAGGTCATCAGTCAGAGCGAATATATGCAACAAACACACACACACACTCACACACACACACACACACACACACACACACACACACACACACACACACACACACACACACACACACACACACACACACACACACACACACACACACAGAGCACAGCACAGAGAGAGAGAGAGAGAGAGAGAGAGAGAGAGAGAGAGAGAGAGAGAGAGAGACAGACAGACAGACAGACAGACAGACAGACAGACAGACAGACAGACAGACAGACAGACAGACAGACAGAGACCGACAGAAACAGAGACAGACAGAGACCGACAGAGACAGACAGACAGATCGAGAGAGAGAGCAAAGCATCCGCAAATCCAGATCAAGATACCTGTCACGCAGACATGCTCTTTTATTTTTTATTTTTCTCTTTTTTCTCTCGTTCTTTCCGTTTCCTGCCCCCCCCCCCCCCCTCCTCCCCCACCCACTCCCTTCCCCATTCCCCCTTCCCCCTTGCATCTCCCGCCCCTCGCCTATCTTCCCACTCTGTCTGGGTTTATGATTGTTTCGATTTTTGTTGTTGCCTTCATTCCTCCACCCCCGGGCACCGCTACGGCGGCAGGCCTTGGAGAGAAGAGGGCGACGCAGTTTATAGGTTGTCTCCCGGTTGACATCAGCAGTGAATGTCACTCAGTCCGCCACGAGTCGATGCCAGAGAGACAAGAAGACTTCCTGGTCTCCCAGTCCTTCGCAGATGGCCCATTTTCCCCCCTCTCTCGTGTCACTCGTAACTGCGAGCACTTTTCTTGCTCAGTCCTGGCCCCTCTCCTCTCCCCCCTCCACTCCCCCCCCCCCCGCCCTGCTCCCCCCCTCCCCCACACCCACCTTCCCAGCTCTCCTTGTCGTGGTCGACCCGTTGGGAAATGTGTAAGTTCGGCCGACTGGACATCCGCGCCTTGCTTGGTTATTCCCCGACTGAGATCCGTGATTGGGTATCCCCTGACTGGAGATCCGCCATTGGGTATCTCCTTACTTCAGATCCGCGCCTCGTTTGGATATTCCCCGACTGGAGATCCGCCATTGGGTATCCCTGACTGGAGATCTGCCATTGGGTATCCCCGATTGGAAATCCGTCATTGGGTATCCCCCGACTGGAGATCCGCCATTGGGTATCCCAGACCGGAGATCCGCCCTTGGGTATCCCATGACAGGAGATCCGCCATTGGGTATCCCCGATTGGAGATCCATCATTGGGTATCCCCTGATTGGATATCCGCCATTGGGCATCCCGGACTGGAGATCCGAGATTGGGTCTCCCTGAATGGAAATCCGCCATTGGGTCTCCCCTGACTGGAGATCCACCATTGGGTCTCCCCTGATTGAAGATCCACCATTGGGTCTCCCCTGACTGGAAATCCGCCATTGGGTCTCCCCTGATTGAAGATCCATGACTGTGACTTTGCGAGAGTGGGTATCCCCGACTGGAGATCCGCCATTGGGTATCCCCTGATTGAAGATCCATGACTGTGACTTTGAGAGATTGGGTATCCCCGACTGGAGATCCGCCATTGGGTATCCCCGAATGGAGATCCGCGAAGGGGTATCCTCTGACTGGAGATCCATGATTGTGACTTTGAGCAGGGTGACCAATTTCATTCCGGGGGCCCACACGGAAAACTGTGTTAGCCAAACCTAACGCAGTTGAAAGATAGGGAGGGGATTTAGAAGGGGAAAAAATGAAGGTGAATGGACCTGGAACGTAGAAATTAGGGCAAGGAAGAAATTCCTGGCAGCGGGGGAAGCATGCATGGCTATATTCTGACCTAATCCAGACTTTAACGTCATAATCACGGACGTGTCACAGAACGTCAGATTTCTATATCAAACCGTTAGTATTTGGCCTCCCTTCTTGTTTTGTTGTTGTTGTTGTTTTATTGACTTTAAAAAGTATTTACTTAGTAGCAGTAGGAGTAGTAGTAGTGGTGGTGGTGGTGGTGGTGGTGGTAGTAGTAGCAGCATCAGCAGCAGTAGTAGTAGTAGTAGCAGGAAGAGGAGGAAGAGTAGTAGTAGTAGTAGTAGTAGTAGTAGTAGTAGTAGTAGTAGTAGTAGTAGTAGTAGTAGCACTTTAAGCGTGGTAACCAAAAGTTTATTCAAGTTCATGTAAGTGTGCAAAAACATATCACACGAGCAATAAACAAACCATTAAGCCTATTGCAAACACTGATAAACGTATTTTTCAACAGCGGG
>JABMCL010002095.1:17500-35000 GCA_018857735.1 Alviniconcha marisindica | reverse complement strand
GTGTGTGTGTGTGTGTGTGTGTGTGTGTGTGTGTGTGTGTGTGTGTAGGGTTGACTGTTTCGGATGTGTGTGTGTGTGCCCTACAGACTAAAAGATAAAGTACTCTGTGTTTTAAAATATATGTGTACTTATGTTTATGTATTATACTGTGTGCTATTTTACAGGTATCTTTTATGCAGTCGTAAGGCAAATTTCTATATTATTCATAGAAAATAAAGATGCTGTATTCTTCTTCTTCTCCTCCTCCTGTTCTTCCTCCAGCTCCTCCTCCTTCTTCGTCTTCTTCTCATCATCATCATCATCATCATCATCATCACCTTCATCTACCATCATCATCAGCAGCAGCAGCAAAAGCATCGCACTATGTCGATTGTAGAAACAACAAGCGAAGGTAAGCCAAGAGCACCCGCGAGACGTCAGTCACATCGAGTACACTGGAACACAACGACAGAGACACGAAACACTTATGTGAGACAGGCCTACAAACCCCAGACCATGCATGTTCTTTTTCTTTCATGGTGCTTTACGTCCACAGAAACCATGAGGCTTATTAGGCAACGGGTCAGACCATGTTGTGTGCAGTTCTGCCCCTGATATACCGCAAGGAAGCACGTACACAGCACTGGCCTCCAAGGATTATGCCACGCCTTGCTAGAAAAGCTCTGGGGCTCTAAAAGACAGGACCTGCTGCAGAACAACCAAATTCATCAATACCATCACGCTCGTTTGGCCTGTTTGCTTTAGCCAGTGTCTGTCTGCCAGTGAATGCTAATATGATGGCGGCAAGGAAATACACGGAAGCAACAGACAGAGCGCTGGCCGTACAAGGAGCCACGCTTGAAGAAAAGGACTGGGACTCTGAAAGAGGACCTGCATGTACAGACAACTAAATTCATCAATAAATAATAATAATTAAAGTATCTGTAAAGCGCAAAATCTTCTCCATAGAGACTATTGTAAGCACGCGCGCGCGCGCGCGCGCGCACACACACACACACACTAACACACACACACGCACACACGCACACACACGCACGCACGCACGCACGCACACACACGCACGCACGCACGCACGCACGCACGCACGCACACGCATCACCACACGCACACAACACAACACACGACACCACGCACGCACGCACACACACGCACGCACGCGCACGCACGCACGCACGCACGCACGCACGCACGCACACACACACACGCACACACAAACACACGCACGCACGCACGCACGCACGCACACGCACGCACACACACACACACACACACACACACACACACACACACACACACACACACACACACACACACACACACACACACACTCACACACACACACTACACACACACAACACAGCGAACCTTACTAATTACATGAACACATTACGACACTTCACTCTGTAAGTCATTCTTCCTGTTAGGGGCCAGACAGTAGAGGCAGACGAGTTGTAGACAGTGTTGGTGACGGTCGACAGACAGGTAAGCTAGTTCAAAGGAAGAATAAACATCTGAAACAAGAATGACCGCTAGCTTTCTAATAAATAAGCGTTCTTTTGAACCTTCTTATGTGTTTGGATCCGAGGAAGAATGTTCAAAAAGTTTGACATTACCATCAAGCCAGACGTCTGAAAAATAATCCTAAAACGCCGAAGGCAAGCCGAGACGAACAACGCACTGGTCTAAACTAAAAACTACCTGCGGATTTATTTCACCAAGTCCCATTGAACAGCACAACAACACCATTAATAGACTCCTAGCCTATAATAATAATAATAATAATAATAATAATAATAATAATAATAATAATAATAGCCCCTTTGTGTATACAAAAGTATGAATATATAGTCCATAATACAGTCTACAGCGAGTACCAAGCGACAGGGTCGTCTGTGGACCCACCCGCGACAAAGAAGTCGTCGGGTTACAAAGGTAATAAAGACGGAGTCCATAAAAACGTTTTCATTGTAACTTGAGTGTCTTTAATGGCGGGGAGAATTTCGCGTTTGGAATCCAATCGTCGGTGATTGGATCAGCAGATGTGTAAGTCGTCGGTGTCGTTGTTGCTGCTATTGCTGATATGTTAACGACTGGCTTGGAGTGGGGTGGGTGCCTGTTAGATATTGTGATATGATTTTAAGCGTCTTTTTTATTTATTTATTAGTCTTCGCTTTTACTCATAAATATTAACGATGATGTGTGCGTTTGTGAGGAAGGCATGTGTGTGTGTGTGTGTGTGTGTGTGTGTGTGTGTGTGTGTGTGTGTGTGTGTGTGTGTGTGTGTATGTGTGTGTGTGTGTGTGTGTGTGTGTGTGTGTGTGTGTGTGTGTTGTCCGTGTGTGGTGTGGGGTGGTGTGTGTGTGGTGTGTGTGTGGTGGTGTGTGTGTGGTGTGGTGTGTGTGTGTGTGTGTGTGTGTGTGTGTGTGTGTATGTTGTCCGTGTGTGTGGTGTGTGTGTGTGTGTGTGTGTGTGTGTGGTGTGTGTGTGTGGTGTTGTGTGTGCGTCTGTTTTTTTGTGTATTAGTCTGCTTTACTATAAATTGTGTGTGTGGTTGTGAGGGGTTGTGTGTGTGTGTGTGTGTGTGTGGTGTGTGTGTGTGTGTGTGTGTGTGTGTGTGTGTGTGTGTGTGTGGGGTGTGTGTTTTTTTTTTTGGGGGGGGGGGGGGAGGGGGGGGGGGGGGGGGGGGGGGGGGGGGGTGTGTGTGTGTGTTTTTGTGTGTTTTTTGTTTTGTGTGTGTGGGGTTTTGGGTGTGTGTTTTTGTGTGTTTTGGTTTTTGTGTGTGTGTGGTGTGCGGGGTTGTTTGTGTGTGTGTGTGTGTGGGGGTGTGGGGGTGTGTTTTGTGTGTTGTTTTGTGTGTGTGTGTTTTTGGGTGTGTGTGTGTGTTGTGTGTGGGGTGGGTATTAAAAGGGTGCTGCACCCAACGAAAAGATGTTCGTGTGCGTCTGGGGGGCAGGCACCCCCGGTATGTTGCCCAGTGCTCTATTAAGCATGTGACATCATTAGTATGATTGTGATGGGACAATTCGGGTAAACTTTTTTCACCATTTAATTTATTTTGTTTTTACTAAGTATCTGTCAAAGACAGACACTTAAATTTCCTTTTTTTTAACCCTTTCACTGCCCCAGCCGAAAATTTTCCTTTTTAGATAACGAACGCCTGCAAACGTGTATTTTCACTCCTATAATATCTATTTTCAATGCTATGTGTTTTGAAAAAAACCTTTCAGCATGGAAAATAAAGAAAATTTAAAGGTTTTTTGATTTTATTTTATTGGGCCCTTTTAAGTGATATCATGGCGGGAAGGGTTGATAAATTTCGTTTTTCGTTGGCATTTCCCCCCCCTTTTCTTTTTCTTTCCCTTTTTCTTCTTCTCTCTCCCTTCTGGGGGGTGTGGTGGTGGATATAATTTTTTTCCGACGTTCTCTTTGCGTCTTCGGGGTCATCGGGGGAGAGAGAGAGAGAGAGAGAGAGAGAGAGAGAGAGAGAGAGAGAGGGGAGAAGAGAGAGAGAGAGAGTTTGATTATTTTTGATGTTTTATTCATAAAAAGGGCCATGGCCCTTCATAAAGGGTGCACTAATTTTGGGCAAAGCCTACAAAAAAAAATTTTTTTAGTTTTGCATCGTATAAGTGACAATTTAAAACAAGGGGTTCATTAGTACTAAGTAGAACAGTATCCCAATCTTGAAACCCTTATACGAAAAATTATAGTTTTTCTGACAATTTCCTGGGTTGGGTTAACCAGCAGCAAACTAAACCTAAAAAAGGGAAGGATGTTTTCAGAACTTGGGGGGGAAAAAACGCTTTCTAATGTCATCTAGCATAGGGCCAAGAAAAAGTGAACCTCATCTTCCTTACTTCTCCGCATAAAGGGACATTTCAAACCTTTTCAACATGACTTCTATACCGAAATAAAGTACAGAGAGCCGGATACACCCAAAACTAAATTTTGTCATGATATTTCAAATGTCTATCCCTATTCTAGTTATTATGTTTTGGTACATGCGAAATGCTATTAAAAAATTCTGTACTCTAAATCTGTCCTAGTTTGAAAAATGATCTTCCAATCCGCCACTACGTCAATATCTTTCACGAAAAGCACTTAAACCTTTATTCCCCCCCTTGATTCATCCTACAAATCCAAAGCCAATTGAAACAATGCATTCTAACATTTGAAACCCAATTTCTCTTACCCCCCGGCATCTAAATTATAAACATCATTATGCTTTATGCGGCAATCTGCTTCAAACCCCGATTCCAATAGCGAGAGAGAGAGAGAGAGAGAGAGAGAGAGAGAGAGAGAGAGAGAGAGAGAGAGAGAGAGAGAGTGCATACATGCATGACCAGTGCCCCTGTCTCTTCAGTCTCCATCTATTCAGACTGCGCGGCATTCTGCATCAAGTTCAGCCAGTGTGTTTGTTACAGCGACACTCACTCTGTCACGCAAACTGGTTTCGTGGCCCAACGTACACGTAGTGGTTCCTTTCTTCTTCAAATGTTACCCTACGTCCACTGACGGAAACCGTAAGGATTATTAGGTACGGGGAGCCCAGGACGGCTACCTCGACTTTCACGCAGTTCCAGAGCTCTGAGCCAAGGTTAAAGTTCAATGTTGCTTTACGTCCACAGAGACAATAAGGACGGTTAGGTGGACGTCCACCTCGACTTTCACACAGCTCCTGAGCTCTGATGAATGAAGATATTTCAATGTTTCTTTTTACGTCCACAGAGACAATAAGGACTAATTGGTACCTGGAGCCCAGGATGTCCACCTCGACTTTCACACAGCTCCCGACGTCTGATGAATAAAGATAGTTCAACTCCAAGCACTGGCGGTTTACGACATCCTTTCTTCAATGAAGGTGCCGGAAAGCGATGCTCGGAATGTGCTCAGGTCTATGTTGTTCTGTTCGTGTGACGTCTTTCGCGCGCTAATGAACTCCCTTGTAGGTTAATTAAATAATAATTATTTTGAATCTGTAGGGCTCCTCTCTTTCAGTTCAATGTAGCTTTACGTCCACAAAGCAGAGACCAAAAGGACTATGGCCTCAAGGCTCGACGATTTGCGGAAAGTCCGTCAAAGACGCTTAATCCGACGCGGACGAGTCCAATTAATGTTGGCCGTACCTAAAAGACCCCCCCCCCCCTCCCCCGCCCCTCGCCCCCCTCCCCCCCCCTCGGGCCCCCCCCCCCCCCTCTCCTCCCTGCCCCCGCCCCACCCCTGCCCCGCTCCTTTTCCGGTCATTGGTGTTTACAAAGTAGCAATCGCCTGATCAAGGCAGGTTCCACACAGTCGCCCGCTGTTCAGAAAGCACTAGACTTCCCGGGCAGGCCCGCAGTGTGGCGATAAGTGATGCCCTGTCTTAGCGAGTGAGGTTTATGGCTGAGGAGAATGAATTGCGTGTGTCGTTTTTTTTCAGTTTTGGGGCGGCTTGGGGGGAAGATAAGACCCGTGTAGTGACTGCTTGTCGCGGGTTGATTTTTTGCAATGGTTCTGTGTCTAGTTTGCGGTTTTGCGTGTGTGTGTGTGTGTGTGTGTGTGTGTGTGTGGTGTGTGGAGAGAGAGTGAGAGTGGGGAGAGAGAGAGAGAGAAGAGAGAGAGAGAGAGAGACACACACACACACACACACACACACACACCACACACACACACCACCACAGAAACAGAGAGAGACAGAGAGACAGAGAGAGAGAGAGACAGAGACAGAGACAGAGACAGACAGACGGCACTGCCAGACAGACAGTTGTGTGTGTGTGTGTGTGTGTGTGTGTGTGTGTGTGTGTGTGTGTGTGTGTGTCTGTTGTCTGTTTGTCTGTCTGTCTGTGTGTGTGTGTGTGTGTGTGTGTGTGTGAGAGAGAGAGAGAGAGAGAGAGAGTGAGTGGTGTGGAGGTGGGGTAGTGGGAGAGGAGTGAGTTGTGTGTTGTGTGTGGTGCATGGGGGGTTTGTTTTTGTTTGGGGGGGGAAGGAAAAGAAGGGAAAAAGGAGAAGGGAAAAGGTATTTTTTTTTTTTTTGTGTTGTGAGGGAGAGAGAGAGGAGAAAAAGAGAGAAAGAGAAGAGAAGAGAGAAAGAGAAGGGGGGGGTTTTTTGGGGGGGGGCCCGGTGGTGGGGGGTTTTTGGGTGTTTTTCCCCTGCCTTTACCAATTTTTTTTTGGGGAATTCCTTTTCCGCTGACGCGTTTTTCCCTTTTCCCCTTGTTTTTTCCGGTTTCCGTTTTTCATTTTTTTTTTCGTTTTTTCTATTCCGGGGCCTGTCTTTTCTTCTGTCTGAGGCTGACGTCCAGGAGGGCTGTCGCCTCCTTTTGGTGGGGTAATGGGTCATGCTGGGTTTTGCTGTTTTTGCCTCAGTGTCTGTCTATCCTGAGTCTCGGTAATGTCTGTCTCTCCTGTCGCCTCCAGTTAGTGGTGGGTAGCCTGGGTCGTCTGGGCTTTTGCTGTTTGTCCCCTCATGTTGTTATACTGAGTCTCGGATTTTTCTACTGCCTTCGGCTGTCCCTGAGTCTCGAAATGTCTGTCTCTCACTCCCTTTTGTCTGAGTCTCGGTAATGTCTGTCTCTCACTGCCTGTCTGAGTCTCGGTAATGTCTGTCTCTCCTGCCCTGTCTGTCTGTCCCTGAGTCTCGGTAATGTCTGTCTCTCACTGCCCTTGTTTTTTGGGGGGTCGGGAAGTCTCGGGTTTTGGGTTTGTTCTCCTCTGTCTGTCTGTCCTGAGTCTCGGTAATGTCTGTCTCTCACTCCCTGTCTGTCTGTCCCTGATCTCTAATGTCTGTCTCACTGCCTGTCGTCTGTCCCTGATCTCGGTAATGTCTGTCTCTCATGCCTTTTTCTGAGTCTCGGTAATGTCTGTCTCTCCTGCCTTCTGAGTCTCGGTAATGTCTGTCTCTCACTGCCTGTCTGTCTGTCCCTGAGTCTCGGTAATGTCTGTCTCTCACTGCGCCTCCTGTTATTGGTGGGGTAATGGGTCATGCTGGGCTTCTGGTTGTTGTCTGCCTCAGTGTCTGTCTATCCTGAGTCTCGGTATGTCTGTCCCCACTGCCTGTCTGTCTTCCCCTGAGTCTCGGTAATGTCTGTCCCCACTGCCCTCCTGTTATTGGGGGGTAGTAAGTCGTTCTGGGTTTTCTGGTTGTTGTCTGCCTCATGTCTGTCTGTCACTGAGTCTCGGTAATGTCTGTCTCTCACTGCCTGTCTGTCTGTCCCTGAGTCTCAGTAATGTCTGTCTCACTGCCTGTCTGTCTGTCCCTGAGTCTCGGTAATGTCTGTCTCTCACTGTCGCCTCACTAGTTATGTGGTAGGGTAGACTGGAAGTCGATGCTGGGATTTTGCTCTGTGTGTGTCTGCCTCAGTGTCTGTCTTTTCTATTTGTCTGTCTCACTGCCTGTCTGTCTATCCCTGAGTCTCGGTAATGTCTGTCTCTCACTGTCGCCTCACTGTTTATGTGGTAGGGTAGACTGGAAGTCGATGCTGGGATTTTGCTCTGTGTGTGTCTGCCTCAGTGTCTGTCTTTTCTATTTGACTGTCTCACTGCCTGTCTGTCTATCCCTGAGTCTCGGTAATGTCTGTCTCACTGCCTGTATGTCTATCCCTGAGTCTCAGTAATATCTGTCTCACTGTCTGTCTATCCCTGAGTATCAGTAATGACTGTCTCACTGCCTGTCTGTCTATCCCTGAGTCTCGGTGATGTCTGTCTCACTACCTGTATGTCTATCCCTGAGTCTCAGTAATGTCTGTCTCATTGCCTGTCTGTCTGTCCCTGAGTCTCAGTAATGTCTGCCTCACTGCCGTCTGTCTACACGAGCTCAGTAATGTCTGTCTCATTGCCTGTCTGTCTTCCCGAGTCTCGAATGTCTGTCTCTACTGCCTGCTGTCTGCCCCTGAGTCTCAGTAATGTCTGTCTCTCACTGTCGCCTCACTAGTTATGTGGTAGGGTAGACTGGAAGTCGCTGCTGGGATTTTGCTGTGTGTGTCTGCCTCAGTGTCTGTCTATCACTGAGTCTCGGTAATGTCTGTCTCTCACTGCCTGTCTGTCTGTCCCTGAGTCTCAGTAATGTCTGTCTCACTGCCTGTCTGTCTATCCCTGAGTCTCGGTAATGTCTGTCTCACTGCCTGTCTGTCTATCCCTGAGTCTCGGTTGTCTGTCCCCACTGTCCCTCACTTTTATGTGGGGGGTGACGGGAAAGGGATGCTGGGCTTGTTTTGCTCAGGTCTGTCTGTTTTATTTGTCTTCCGTCTGTTACCCCGAGTCCGGTTGCTGTCTGCCTGTCTGTCTATCCCTGAGTTCTAATGTCTGTCTGCCTGTCTGTCTATCCCGGGTCTCAGTTTCTGTCTCACTGTCTGCCCACCCTTTCAAATGTCTGTCTGCCTGTCTGTCTACCCCTGAGTCTCAGTAATTCTGCCCTCACTGTCTGTCCCCCCGGTATCAGTTGTTGTCTGCCTGTCTGTTTTCCCCGGGTCTCGTTGTCTGTCTCACTGCCTGTCTTTTATCCCTGAGCCCGGTTATGTCTGTCTCACTGCCTGTCTGTCTATCCCCGAGTCTCGGTAATGTCTGTCTCACTGCCTGTCTGTCTATCCCTGAGTCTCGGTGATGTCTGTCTCACTCCCTGTTTCATCCCTGAGTCTCAGTCTGTCTCACTGTCTGCCTGTCTGCCCCTTTTGCCGTAATGTCTGCCCTCACTCCCTGTTGCATCCCTAGTCCCATATTCGTCCCCACTGTGTCGTTATCCTGGTCTCGTGTTGTCCTCACTGCCTGTTGCTATCCCTGAGTCTCAGTAATGTCTGTCTCACTGCCTGTCTGTCTATCCCTGAGTCTCGGTAATGTCTGTCTCACTGTCTGCCTGTCTGTCCCTGAGTCTCAGTAATGTCTGTCTCTCACTGCCTGTCTGTCTACCCCTGAGTCTCGTAATGTCTGTCTCTACCCGTTGCTTCCCTGAGTCTCAGTAATGTCTGTCCCCACTGCCTGTCTGTCTATCCCTGAGTCTCAGTAATGTCTGTCTCACTGCCTGTCTGTCTGTCTGTCCCTGAGTCTCAGTAATGTCTGTCTCTCACTGTCGCCTCACTATTTATGTGGCAGGGTAGACTGGAAGTCGATGCTGGGACTTGGTGTGTCTGCCTCAGTGTCTGTCTGTCTGCTCTATTTGTCTGTCTCACTCACTGTCTCTCTATCTATCCCTGAGTCTCGGTAATGTCTGTCTCTCACTACCTGTCTGTCCGGCTCCAGGAGACTACTGTCGCCTCACTATTTATGTGGCAGGGTAGACTGGAAGTCGATGGTGGGACTTGGTGTGTCTGCCTCAGTGTCTGTCTGTCTGCTCTATTTGTCTGTCTCACTCCTTCTTTATCTATCCCTGAGTCTCGGAAATGTCTGTCTCTCACTACCTGTCTGTCCGGCCCAGGAGACTACTGTCGCCTCACTATTTATGTGGCAGGGTAGACTGGAAGTCGATGCTGGGACTTAGTGTGTCTGCCTCAGTGTCTGTCTGCTCTATTTGTCTGTCTGCCTGCCTGTCTATCCCCGAGTCTCGGTAAAGTCTGTCTCACTGCCTGTATGTCCTGGATCATGGCCATGTCCGATGCAGTTTGTCTAGCCTGCCTGCCTGTCTGTCTGTTTGTGTCTATTGTGTGTGTCTGCCCGCCTGCCTGCTTGCCTGTCTGTTTGTCTGTCTGTCTGTTTGTATCTAGTGTGTGTGTGTCTGCCCGCCTGCCTGCTTGCCTGTCTGTCTGTCTGTCTGTGTTTAATGTGTATCTGCCTGCCTGACTGTCTGTCTGTCCCGGGGTTTTTTGGTGTGTGTGTGTGGGGTTGTGTGTGTGTGTGTGTGTGTGTGTGTGTGTGTGTGTGTGTGTGTGTGTGTGTGTGTGTGTGTGTTTTTTGTTTGTTTTTTTCCCCGGGCCCCCCCCCCCCCCCCCCCCTTTTTTTTTCTCTCTCTCTCTCTCTTTTCCCCCCTTCCCTTCCCCCTTTTCTGTCCCCCTTTTTCTCTTCTCCCCCCCTTTTTTTCCCCCCCCCTTTTCCTCTTTTTCTCTCTCTCTCTCTCTCTCTCTCTCCCCTTTTCCCTTTTTCCCCTCTCTCTCTCTCTCTCTCCTCCAATTTTGTTTTTTGATTTTGTTTTTAAATTCTGATCTTCCTTCGTCCCCCACCCCCTAACCCACCAACCCCCCCCACCACCACCCCCCCCCCCACCCACCCCCCCCCCCAGACCCTCCTTTCCCCCCCATGGGGTTCTGAGCCTTCTGTGATCAAATCGGCACCGAATCAAAATTTGGTTCTCATCCTATCTGAATTCTAAAAGGTCCCCAGACTCAGCCGAAACATTTTTTTCTCTTTTGTGTGTTTTTTTGTGGGTTTTTTTTCTTCTTTTCTTTTTTCTTTTCTTTTGGCTGCTGGGGGTGTTGGTGGTGGTGGTGGGGTGGTGGTGGGGGTGGTGTTGGGTGGTGGTGGTTGGGGGGGGTGGAAAAATCTTTTTTGTTGCATCTTTTCGTCTTCAGTCATCAGATTATTTTTTTACCCCGTTTAGAGGAAAAGTCGAGGAATTGAGAACGGGGGCTGCTTTGGTCCTGTTCAGCCACGCCGTCTTATGGCTGGAGACATTCCCCCCCCCCTTTTTTGTAAGGAGAGAGAGAGAGAGAGAGAAAAGAGAAGAGAAAGAGAAGAGACAGAGACAAGGGCAAGACAGAAAGAAAACGAACAAAAACAAAAAGAGAGGGTGGGGGGGGTGGTAGGGGGGGGGGGACGTTTCAAAAAACCCAAAGAAGCAGAATCACCGATGGATTTTACTGCTAGTCGAATATTGCAACCTCCCCCCCCCCCTTCCCCCCCCCCCTTTAATCATTCAACTTGACACGTTCTTCCTGATTTGTCGCTAAGCGTTTTGTTTTTTTGATGCCACACTGAGCAGACAGTGGGGGGCGAAACGTATCCAGCAAACCAGTTTCGGATTTTGAACTCTCCCTGCAACAGGACCCTAAAAAAGGACCGCCGCCCCATTTTAAAAACAAAGATATTCCCCAAATGGCGTCATTTTTTTTGTGTTTTTCTCTCTCTCTCTCTCCTCTTTTCTTTTCTCTCTCTCTCTCCCCCTCTCTCTTTTCTCTCTCTTCTCTCCCCTCTCTCTCTCTCTCTCTCTTTTTCTCCCCTCTCCCCTCTCTTTTTTCTCTTTTCTCTCTCATCTCTCTCTCCCCTCTCTCTCCTCTCTCTCCCCTCTCTCTCTCTCTCTCTCTCTCTCCCCCTCCCCCCCCTCTCTCTCTCTCTCTCTCTTCCTTCTCTCTCTCTCTCTCTCTCTCTCTCTCTCTCTCCCCCTCTCTCTCCCCCCTCTCCGGGGGGAACTTTAAATGCCCGGCTCAATAAATTTATTTTTCCCCCAGGTATATTTTATTCCAGAAATAGCCTGAAATTAAGATACAAAGGCATACAAGGCTAAAGAGAACGCTGTTTAGTATGACAGTAAGATAGGTTGCGATAAAATAACCAGAGGCTTCATAAATTATTTAAAAAAGAACGCTGTTTAGTCTGAGAATAAGATAGGTTGTGATATAATAACTAGCTTTCTTTTTTTTAAACAAATACTTGCTGTATTTTTTTTCCTTTGCAGAAATACTATCTTGAAGGGCGGTTTAAGCTAACTAGGAGCTTTCTTTTTTTTAAACAAATATTTGCTGTATTTTTTTTCCTTTGCAGAAATACTATCTTGAAGGGCGGTTTAAGCTAGCCAGAAATATTCATTTTGAGAATTGCCTAACGTGAGAATGAACGACTTAAAACACTGTTGGAATTCGGGCAGAATGTTCTTTATGGGGTTCCCTTTTCTTCCAAATTTTCCTCTCCTTTTTTCCCCTTTCTTTCCTTTTTTTTTAAAACTTTTTATCCCTCGGTTTTTCCCCCCTAAGGTTTTTAAAAAATTTTCCCTTCTTCTTCCTCCTCCTCCTTCCCTCGCCCTTCTCTTCCTCTTTTCCTCTTCTTCCTCTCTGGGGCCTCTCCTCTCGTTTTCCCTTTTCTTTCCTCCTTCCCTTCCCTTTTTTCCCCCCTCTAACCCTTTTTCCTTTTTCCCGGTCCCTCTTTCCCCCCCCCCCCCTCCTTCTTTTTCTCTCTCCTCTCTTTCTTTTCTTTTTTTTTTTTTTTTTTTTTTTTTTTTTTTTCTCTCTCCCTCTCTCTCTCTCTCTCTCTCTCTCTCTCTCTCCCCCCTCCTCCCTCTCCTCTCTCTCTTTTTCCCCCCCCCAAGGACTCTCTCTTTTCTCTCTCTCTCTCTTTTCTCTCTCTCTCCCCTCCCCCTCTCTCTCTCTTTTTTCCTCTCTTTTCCCCTCTCTCAAAAAGACTCTCTCTCTCAGAGACTCTCTCTCTCTCTCCTTTCTCTCTGTGTAAACCTTTTTGGCTTTTGGGAATGCTTTCTGCCGGTGTGTGTGTGTGTGTGTGTGTGTGTGTGTGTGTGTTTTTGTGGGGTGTGTGGGGTGTGTGTGTTTTTGTGTGTGTGGGGTTTTGTGTGTGGGGTTGTGTGTGTGGGGTGTGTGTGTGTGTGTGTGTGTGTGTGTGTTTTTCCTCTCTCTCCCCTCTCCCCTCTCTCTCTCTCTCTCTCTCCCCTCTCTCTCTCTCTCTCTCTTTTCTCTCTCTCTCTCTCTCTCTCTCTCCCCCCCCCCCCCCCCCTCCCTTTCCCCGTCCAGGCGCCCCGATCAAGGAAAATTGGTAAAATTTCCCCAAATTCAATACAAGATTGCCACTTTTGCATATCGTCGCTTTGAAGGATCGCCTCCTTCATATCTGCCCACCTCTCTTAATATCAATATATCAGCCATCTCGTTCCCTGCGATCCTCTCAAAAAAAAAAAACCTTCTCAGAACCCCCAAAACCAATCTCAAAACATTTGGTCAAGTCTTTTACATTTTGGGCCCCCTGTTCTGGAACCCCTGCCCGCTGATCTGAGAAACGCTTCCTCCTTCCTGCTTTAGATTCAGCAAAACTCCTTGTTCCGTCTAGCTTCCTAACTTTATGTACCGTTGCCACAAGAATCTAGAGGTATTCTTTCAGATAATAGGGACTTTCTGTTTCGTCGGGTTGATGTGGGGCATATGGATGAGAAGGGGGGGGGGGTGGGGTGGGGGGGGGGGGGGGGTGGGGGGGGGGTGAGGGGGGGGAAACCCAGGCAGGGGGAGGAAGAGAGAGAGACGCAAAGGGAGAAGAGAGTTTTTGTGAGAGTATTAATTGCTAATTCGCTAATTGTACTAGTGCGTATTTGAGTGGGCGATGGGAGACTGGCTGCTGCGCGTGTGTATTCGTGTTTCCTTTTGTAGGTGTAGGTGTGTCTGTAACAGTTATTGCTAGCTAGGCGGTTATCTTGCCGTACGGTAGAATAACATACTTAAATATAGCAGTTTTCTCCTCAGTCATATCAGGCTTTGCCGTATATAAAATAATGACAGTTTGTTTACGAATTCCGCTCCTGATACCGTCGCGTTATTACTGCGTGATGCTGGGACGTGGTGTGTCTCTGTCTGTCTGTCTGTCTGTCTGTCTGTCTGTCTGTCTGCCCTGCCGGTCTGTCTGTCTACCCCCTCTCTTTTCCTTCACCCCCTTTTTCCCCCTCGCTCCCCCCCCCCCTCCCCCCCCCTCCCTCCACCCTTCCTCTTTCCCTCCCTTTTGTCTCCCCCTTTTTTTTCTTTCCCCTCCCCTTCCTTCTGTCTTTTGTCTGTCTGTTCTGTCTCTGTTTTCTTTTTTCCCCCTTTTTCTTTTTCTTTTCTTCTTCTTCTTCTTCTTCTTCTTCTTCTTCCCCTTTTTTTCCCTTTTTCCCGTCCTTCCTTCTGTCCTCCCCCCTTCCCCCCCCCCCTTCCTTCCCCCCCCCCTTTTTCCCTGTCTTTTCCTCTGTCCTTTTGTCTCCTCTGTTCTTCTTTTTCCCCCCTTTCCCCCCCTTCCTTTTTTTTTTTTTTCCCCCCCCCCTCCTCCTCCTTTCTCTCTCCCCCCACCCCCCACCCCCAAATTTCTCTCTTCCCCTCTTTCCCCCCTCTCTCCCCCTTTTCTCTCTCTCTCTTTCCCTTTCCCCCCCCCCCCTCTCTCTCTTTTTCTCTCTCTCCCCCCCCCCCCCCCCCCCCTTTTTTCCGCCCCTGGTGCAATTTCCTAACCGCTGGGCTTCCTCTACCCCGCGATCGAAACGCCCCCGGATCAACGTAAGCGCGGCCGGGCGGATCCCGGTGACACGGGCCCCCTCGGCCCAACCCCCCTGGGCTGGACTTGACAGAACTGCTGCTGGGAGGATGAAAATAGCCTGCAAAAGATCGGGTGACAGACAGGGGGTCGCGTGCCGAGTCCCATCACTTACCCTCCCGGGCCCCAAGCTGGGACTGGTTTTTTTTTGTGTGTGTGAAGGGAATGAGTGCTTGTGGGGTAAAAAAAAAAAAAGGGGAAAGGAAAAGAAGGGGAAAACGAGCAGAAAACAGAAGACAGAGACAGAAAAGACAGAAACAAAAGCAAAAACAGACAAGACAGGCAGAGGAGCCAGAGCAGAGCAGGACAGAGAAGTTTGCGCCTGTGTTGGGGTGTGTGTGTGTGTGTGTTGGGGGTTTGGGGGGGTGGGTGGGTGGGTGGGTGGGTGTGTGTGTGTGTGTGTGTGGGGGGTGTGTGTGTGTGTGTGTGGTGTGTGTGTGTGTGTGTGTGTGTGTGTGTGTGTGTGTGTGTGTGTTTTTTTTTACCCCCCTGCCCCCCTTCTGTCTCCCCCCCCTCTCCCCCCCTTATGGAAATGTTTAATAAAGGTCAAACCCCCCCCCCCCCAACCCCCATCTGTCTCTGTTTCCTTTTTCCTGGTACGCCTCGTCTTCTGTCTCATTGCCTTTTCCGTGCCTGTCTCCCTGCCATGTTGTTGTTGTCTGCCCCGTCTCGTTTTGTTCCCCTTCTCCCTCTCTGTCCTCCTGCTGCCTATCGTCTTTTTTCCCCTCCCCCTCCCTCCCCCCCCCACCCCCCCCCCTCCCTCCCCGCCTTTTGTAGCGTAATGGTTTGGGCTGTAAAGAAAACGGTACGATTGACGGCACAGAGGGCGCATGATGGGCATGCTGATTAGGCCTGCGGCACAAACACCCCGGGGTCATCTTTTCCCGCAACAACTCCCAACACACACACACACACACAACCCCACACACACACACACACAACACACACACACACACCCCACCCCCCACACACCCCCACCCCCCCCCCCCCCCCCAAAAACCCCCCCCCCCCCAACCCCCAACCCAAAACCCCTCTGAACCCCACACACACCCCCCCCACACACACACACACAAACACACACACACACACACCACCAACCCCCCCCACCCCCCACCCCCCCCCCCCCCCCACACACACACCCCACAAAAAACACTGTACGGACTGTTGATGGTGACAATGTGTAGGGGGGTTAAAAGGCGGGAGAAAAAGACACCGCCGACTAGTAAGACAGTAAGAAGGGAAAAATGTTGTTGGTGGGGGAGAGAAAATCAGGTACACAAGACGCGGGGTGATTCCTGTTTCAAATGCAGTATCCCACCCCCTAACTAACACGCAGGATAACACGGCGGCTGGTACAACGTGAAACCAAAAAAGCCAAGCGCAAAACTAGCACAGGTTCGATTCTCCAGACGGTGCAGAAAACCCGGGTCATTTTCCCCCCTGGGGTCAGATTCCATAGCCAAGGACTCTCTTGGGTTTCGTAACCTTTTTTCCTACAGGGTGTGATCATCATCCTTTCCCACGTTAAAAATCCCCAACACTGGCAACCATACCATTGGACACACGGGAAAACACTACACACACTGAACAAAAAACCCAAATGTCCTTGCTGCTAGAGTATTCAAATTTCAGGCATTATTTAAAAAAGGAGAACAAAAACAAGAACAAGAACAAGAAAGTTTATTTGTTTTTAGGCCATTAGCCTCTTTCACAAAGAACATGAAACACTGCATATTTAGGGTGCACAATACATTTTTTTAAAAATGCTTCTAGTGACAAAGTGTTTACAAACCCCCCCCCCCCCCACAGCACCACACATACAACTAGTGCCGCTACTATTCCAAATCAGTCAGTTATCTGTCTCATTTTCCCTGCCTTGATAAGAAACAATGCAATCTGCTGCAAACGGCATTGATTAGTTGTTTCCATAACTGAATGGTAAGGAACACTACTCCGCAGCCCGTCACGCCTTAAAAAGTCAGGTCTAATATTATTGTACGTTGTACATTTGCACAGAACATGCAGCTCGTCCTCTGTCTCGTGTGGGAAAAACGGGCATGAATAGTAGGCTTAAAAAGGAATCATTTTTCCACAAAAACTCCTGAAAACCCCCAGTAACTTTAAAGTGCCTCTTCATTAAAAATTTTATACCTTCCAACCAAATTTTAAATTTCATAATTTGTATTCAAAAAAAAAGGTAGTCAATGCTTATCTTATAAAAGAACAGAAAGGGGAAGAAAAAAGAAAAAAAAGGAAAAAAAAAAAAAGAATTTGACTCCCAGTTCTAAAAAAAAACCCCCAAAACAAAAAAGGGTTTAAAAAAACCTTTTCCCCCACAATCTGCATATTGTGTGTCCGGGGGGGGGGGAGAGAGAGAGAGAACACACACACACACACACACACACACACACACACACACACACACACACACACACACACACACACACAACAAAACAAAAAGAAAAGAAAGAGAGAGAGAGAGAGTGGGGGGGGAGAGAGAGAGAGAGAGAACACACACACACACACACACACACACACACACACACACACACACACACACACACACACACAAAGACAGAGAGAGAGAGAGAGAGAGAGAGAGAAACACACACACACACACACACACACACACACACACACACACACACACACACACACACACACACAAAAAAAAAAAAAAGAGAGAGAGAAAAAGGGGAAGACTGGGGGCCCGACTCTTCAGGTAAACGTTCTTTTTAACCCCTTTTGCGTTTGGACTTTTTGGGTGCAGAGGTCCCGCGACCGCACGCCCATGTTTTTTACTTTGGGTTTTCTTTTTGTCACTGGCTGTTTTTTCCGTTAAACTTTCAGCTGTTTAGGAGGCCCGGTGGGGGTGGGGGAAAAAAGTGGAGGGGGGGGAGAGGGGGGGGGGATTTGGGGGGGGGGGGGGGGCCGGAGGGGGCGGGGGTACCGTCAGGGTTGCTTTTCATGTGGTAAAGGGGTTTTTTGGGTCGGCTGCAGCTGCTGGTGACGAAAGGTGAAAGTTGAGAAACAGCCGTAAAAAGATCCCCCTTTTCCCCACAATGTGACCAAAAAGGCTCTTTGATTTGGGGCTCTTTTTTTTTTTTAAAAATAATTTTTTGGTTTTTTTTTATTTTTTTAGTGTATTGCATACTTTTGCAGCGGGGTGTGTGTGTGTGTGTGTTTGTTGTGTGTGTGTGGTGTGTGGTGGTGCGTGCGTGCGTGCGTGCTGCGTGCGTGCGTGCGTGCGTGCGTGCGTGCGGCGGCTGGTTTTTTTCTTTTTTTCTTCCTTTTTTTGATGGGGTGTGGTTTTTTCGGGGTCCTTTTG
>JABMCL010002095.1:0-2500 GCA_018857735.1 Alviniconcha marisindica | reverse complement strand
AGGGTTGTACGCTTGGTCTGTAGAGTGTGTTGGGGTCTCTGATCTCTGCTCACTCAGTCACGACTCATTTTTCGCTTGTGCTTCCTACCCCCCCACCCCACCCCACCCCCCGAACCCGCCCCTCCCACCCCACTCCAACTTCCCATCAGGCCCTAGCCGTACGGCCGTACATATCTTAAGCCGCGGCACATAATTATGAAGTAACTATGGTGTTACAGGGTTGTAGGGTTGGTCTGTATACAGTCGGGGTCTGATCTCTGATCAGTCAGTCGCGACTCATGTTTCACTTTTTACCTTCCAACTCCCCCCCTTCCCCTCCCTTCTTCCCTCCCCCCCCCAACTTCCCATCAGGCCCTAGCCGTACCGTACATATCTTAAGCCGCGGCACATAGTTATGAAGTAACTATGATGTTATAGGGTTGTAGGGTTGGTTTGTATACACTCGGGGTCTGATCTCTGCTCGGTCAGTCACGACTCCCTTTTCCCTTTTCGCCTACTCCCCACCCCCAGCCACCCACCCACACGCTCCATAATTATCAGCCGAGTCCCTAGCCTTAAGCCGTAGATATCTTACATTATGCCGCAGTAATTATGAAGTAACTATGATGCTATAGGGTCGTAGGGTTAGTCTGTATACAGTCGGGGTCTGATCTCTGCTCACTCAGTCACGATTCACTTTTCACTCATCCTAACACCCCCACCACCACCACCACCAACCCACGCACCCACACGCTCCATAATTATCAGTCGAGTCCCTAGCCTTAAGCCGTAGATATCTTACTTATGCCGCAGTAATTATGAAGTAACTATGATGTTACAGGTTTGTAGGGCTGGTCTGTATACAGTTGGGATCTCTGATCAGTCAGTCACGACTCATTTCCCACTTGTCCTTACCCCCCCCCCCCCACACACACACACCCACACACGCACGCACGCACGCACGCGCGCACCACACACACACACACATATACACACACACACACACACACACAAACGCACGCACGCACGCACGCACGCACACGCACGCACGCACACGCACGCACACACACACATACACAGCACGCACACGCACGCACGCACGCACGCACACGCACGCACGCACACGCACGCACACACACACATACACGCACGCACGCACACGCACGCACGCACGCACGCATGCATGCATGCACACACACACACACACACACACACGCACACACCGCGCGCGCACGCACGCACGCACGCACGCACGCGCACACACACACACACACACACACACACACACACACACACACACACACACACACACACACACACACACACACACACACACACACACACACACACACATTCCCCATCAGTCCCCAGTTATGCCGTACATAGCTTACTTACGCCAAAGTCTGTTCAAGTATCGCTAGTAGGAAAATCTTCGCTTACGCTACGCTGCAGTTCATAATTATGAAGTAACTATGATGTCACAGGGTTGTAAGCTTTTTCTGTATGCAGAGCTCAGGAGCTGTGTAAAAGTCGAGGTGGCCGTCCGGCTGGGCTCCCGTCCCTAATAAGCCTAGGTTGGTTGAAGCGTTGCTTTACATCCAGTAAAAGTAAACATGTTGCTTAACGTCCACAGAAACCGTACGGCTTATTAGGGACGGGCTTTACATCCACAGAAACCGTAGGCTTATTAGGGACGGGAGCCCAGGACAGCCAGCTCGACTTTCACACAGCTCCTGAGCTCTGAGATAATAAGCCTACGGTTTCTGTGGATGCCGGTAAAGCAACACTCAACCAACCAACCAACCAACCAACCAACCATCTGTATGCAGATGGTGTCTGATCTCTGATCGGTCAGTCGATCACGAGTCACTTCTCACTTGTCCTTCCTAACCCCCTCACCCCTCACCCCTTACCCCTTTACCCCTTTTCCCACCCCCCTCCCCCCCCGCCCCCCCCAAACCCCCCGTTGACCCCCGCTGTTGGCTCCTGGCAATCCCCTCATCATCATCCCCTCCCCTCCCCACCCTCACTGATATAACCGCACTGGTTGACCGGGCTAAAACATAGTTCAGGAGCTTTTGAGAGTGAGGTGGGTCCTGGGCTGTCCGTCCTAACGAGCCTTCTGGTTTCCGTGGACGTAAAAATATTGCACCGTGCTTCGGCATTGGTCACAACTTGTCCCTAATATGTCAAATGAATCTGAGGACATTAAGCATCACTTCATCATCATCATCAGTAAACACACTTACTTACCCCCTCCCCATCCCCCCCACCCCCCCCCCCAACCTCCTCCCCACACACACACACCCGCCTTTCTTCAGTCCCCATCACACTAAAAAAAAAACTCCAACGTCACTGCATGATTCTCGCCATCCCATCTCACCCCTCGTGAATCATCTTGGTGCATTTTCTATCAGAATGATTCATGGGTTATGTCCCCAAGTACACTAGCTGCTATGGGGCATTTTGAACACCGATTGTCGGGGTTCCCTTTGGTGGTTCTTTCTTTTTCCCGGGTCCC
>JABMCL010003320.1:72500-120000 GCA_018857735.1 Alviniconcha marisindica | reverse complement strand
GTGTGTAGTGTTAGTGTTAGTGTGTGTGTGTGTGTGTGTGTGTGTGTGTGTGTGTGTGTGTGTGTGTGTGTGTGTGTGTGTGTGTGTGTTACTTAAGATTAAATGAAGGGTGTGACAGCATTTGCCGGCGTGAACGATATGGGCACCATTGTGAGTACAGTCGTGTATGTTCTTACTTACTTTTCATTTACTTGATTTTATTAAGCTTTTATTCTAACTAAGCGAGCGAAACTTCATAAGTCTTTACTTACTTTTTAGTTACTTGTTGTTATTACTTGTCAACGTTAACGGCAGACAACCGAATTTCCTTTTTAAGGATCAGTAAAGTATTATTGTACTGAATGTTTGGCAGCGATTTTTCTGACTCATTTAGGGTCACCCGGGGAAAAGTGTCCTACGGGGTAAAGCGCCAAACCGGGATATTTGCAAAACCACGCAATATAATACGAATTACGGGCCTTGTGAGTGTAGCGCATTGCCTAAACCGCCATTTTCCTGTTTATGGAGCGTCTTCGTTCAGCGGGAAGTGATCTATGTTTAAGTGAATATTTCTGGCAGCATGAGTCAGTCTTATCAAACGTTTGTTTGTACAAATATTACAAATTCTAGTCAATTATTTTTGATAGATAATATGCAAGACATATTGGTAAAGTATGTGTTAATGTGCAAACATGAAATATTTAAATATTTATGATGATGATAATAATATTAATGAGTACTTAGAGCGCCTAACCCGCACAGGCCCTAAGCGCTTACACATTCTTTAAATGCGCATGTTTTCAAGATTTACTTCACGCAACACACACACGCACGCACGCACGCAAAAACCCCCCACACACACACAACACACACACACCACACAAACAAAACCCCCACAACCCCCACACACACACACCAACACACACACACAACACACCCCAAAATTTTCCCCCGACTCCCAGGTAAAGGGTTTTGTTGGTGTGTGGTTTGTGTGTGTGGTGGTGGTGTGGTGTGTGGTGTGTGTGTGTGTGTGTGTGGTGTGTGTGTGTGTGTGTTGTGTGTGTGTGTGTGGGGTTGTGTGAGTGTGGGGTGCGGGTGCGTGGGGCGTGGGGCGTGCGGCGTGCGTGTGTGTGTGTGTGTTTTTTTTTTTTTGTTTGTTTTTTTGGGGTTTTGTTTTTTTTTGAAAAGAGAAATGTTTCAGGGAAGTTTAAAAAGAACTGACAGAAGCAGAATGACGGACAGAAACGGGGAGTTGGTTCCTGACAGCTGGAGCCTGGTAAGAGAAAGACCGCTGACCACCGGAATGTGTTCGGAAGGATGGTATTCTGAACTCCCGGGTGTCTGCACAAGAGCGGTCGAAGCTACCGCTGGGAAGGAAATATTTGCCGGGAATGTTATAATTTCTTTATTTGTTTCTCATATCCCCAGGGTTTCATGATAAAACACTGTTCTGTCGTAAGACCAGACTGGCCCCTGCTTTTAGTGAGACTGACTTTACAGAAGAAGAAGAAGAAGAAGAAGAAGAAGAAGAAGAAGAAGAAGAAGAAGAAGAAGAAGAAGAAGAAAGAAAGAAAGAAAGAAAGAAAGAAAGAAAGAAAGAAGAAGAAGAAGAAGAAGAAGAAGGAAAGAAAGAAAAAAGAAAAAGAAAGAAAGAAAGAAAGAAAGAAAGAAGAAGAAGAAGAAGGAAAAGGAAAGAAAGAAAGAAAGAAAGAAGAAAAAAGAAAAAAGAAGAAGAATGAATTAAAAAAATTAAAAATCGAATTGCCGGATAAAACTGGCGGTCGGAAGCGAGGCCGTGTCTCATCAGCGGCGTGCTGATTGGCTAGTCGCTATAGCAGTCACCCAAATCTCGGCGACACGTTAATATTCGTGGAAGACAAGTTCAAGTTCAGTGTTGCTTTACGTCCACAGAGACCGTAAGGACTGGGAGCCCACGACGGCCACCTCGACTTTCACACAGATCTTGAACTCTGTCGCTTGCTGTTTAAGTTCAATATTGCTTTGCGTCCACAGAGACCATAAGGACTATTAGGGACGGGGAGCCCAGGACGTCCACCTCAACTTTCACACAGATCCTGAACTCTGATGGAAAGGGTTCGAGTTCGATGTTGCTTTCCGTCCACAGAGACCATAAGTCCACCTCGACTTTCACACAGCTCCAGAGCTCTGTCGCTTGCTGTTCAGGTTCAATATTGCTTTGCGTCCACAGAGACCATAAGGACTATTAGGGACGGGGAGCCCAGGACGTCCACCTCGACTTTCACAGAGATCCTGAACTCTGAAACAGTTCAGTGTTGCTTTACGTCCACAAAGACCATAAGAACTATTACGGACGGGGAGCCCAGGACGACCACCACAACTTTCACACAGATCCTGAACTCTGATGGAAAGGGTTCGAGTTCGATGTTGCTTTACGTCCACAGAGACCATAAGGACTATTTGGGACGAGGAACCCTGGACGTCCACCTCGACTTTCACACAACTCCGGAGCTCTGTGTACAAGACAAGCAGAAAGTATTGAACTCGTACATTTTTTTTTAGGCTAATGGTTCAGTATAATTTAACGTGTTGAAGCTGAGGCAGCAATTCATACAGTCACTGTAACTACATCATTTTGGCCTAATGATTCAATGTAATTATTTAACGAGTCGAAGCTAAGGCAGCAATTCATACAGTCACTGTAACTACATCATTTTGGCCTAATGATTCAATGTAATTATTTAACGGTGTTGAAGCTGAGGCAGCAGTTCATACAGTCACTGTAACTACATCAGTTTGGCCTAATGATTCAATGTAATTATTTAACGAGTCGAAGCTAAGGCAGCACTTGGGGGCTTATGACGTCGCAGGCAGGCAAGGGGGCGGAATAGGGGCATGTGGGAGGAGTTTCGGGGGGTTGGGAGGAGTTTCGGAGGGGGGGGGGGGGGGGGGAAGAGAGAGGGCAGGTATTGAAGGGGAGGAGAGGTAGGTTGTCGCCAAACTTTCAAAACTCAAGTCGGGAATCTCGAGTGGAGTCGTCTCCAGTTACTGCCCACACCCGAGTGTAGTCGGGTCGCGTAACACGCACTCGCGAGCAGGACTGAATGGCTGATGAGGAAAATCGTCAGCGGGCCAATCGGAAGCTGTGAAGTGATATCGTATGAAACTAGCTAAGCCCCCTCGGAGACTTCGTCGAGAGGTTTGTGTCTAGGGAAAGGCTTAGCATAATATATACTGCAATTACTCCGTCAGCTTACCATCTCCTGTTCGCCTGTGTGACGGACAGTTTGTTTGTTTCACGTCACGGGCTGACACGCTTGCATGCAGGGGTTTTGTTTCACGCGTGTTGGTTTGTGTGCGCGTGGTTGAAACGCTTCGAAACTCTATCTAGTGCTAATTTGCGCTGATATCTAGGAGATTAGAGAGAGAGAGAGAGAGAGAGAGAGAGAGAGAGAGAGAGAGAGAGAGAGAGAGAGAGAGAGAGAGAGAGAGACACACACACACACACACTTTTTCTGTAGTGTGTATACACACACACACACACACACACACACAACACACACACACACACACACACACACACGCACACACACACACACATCGAATACGTACATAAACTCAAAAGTAGTCGATGTCAACATTTTTATTTCACGGTCACGCATTTTGTACAAGTGCGTGCGGTAATAGCGTGACAGCACTTTCTAGAAGACGGAACAAAATTTGCGTGATCAAAGACATCAATCCAAGTACAAGGTACGGATGATACAAAGTACCCATGTAATGTACTGACACGGTACGTACGTACGCACTGACACAACCAACATCACATCTATGCTGCTTCACAAATGGTACCAGAATTTTGTTTCCAAGAGAGACATAAAAATAATAACAACAAGAGAAGTCCGAGGCACTGCTAACGTGTTTTGAGGGTGACGAGGGCAAGGGTGGCAGGGAAAAGAAAAAAAGAAAAAAAAAGAAAAAAACTAACAAAAACAACAACGAACCAGCCTTGATAAAATGTGCTTTGTCCAGGAAGGTCAGCTTTTTCTTCAACAGGCGGAGAGATGGTGGCGGAGAGGAGGGGGGGGGGGGGGGAGAGAGAGAAGAGAGAGAGAGAGAGAGAGAGAGAGAGAGAGAGAGAGAGAGAGAGAGAGAGAGAGAGAACTCAGAACTTTGTTACAAAGGCAGTCGCCTATTCTTACAATCTGTCCCTGCTAAATATATATGCCAATAGGCTACATATAAACAACAGTAACAACATTGACTACCATAGCAATGATGAGAGAGAGAGAGAGAGAGAGAGAGAGAGAGAGAGAGAAGGAGAGAGAGAGAGAGAGAGAGAGAGAGAGAGAGAGAGAGAGAGAGAGAGAGAGAGACAGACAGACAGACAGACAGACAGACAGACAGACAGACAGACAGACAGACAGAGACACACAGAGAGATAGACAGACATACCAAAACAAAATCTTAAAATTGCTTCGCGTTAGCGTCAGTAACGGTTATCGGGACTGGAAAAGGAAATTGTTTTTGTACACCCAGGCACCCATGACGGGAATATCAGGACGACAGAGGGACTGGCTGCATAGACAAAACAACAGTAACGACGACGCCAAGTACCACAACTAGCCAAACAGCTACTCGCAGCCTGTTTGGTCTTGATCTTTGGGCGACGCGAGCACGCAACGTCATATATATCTAAGGGTGTTGCGTGCAACACAGGAGAGCAAGGACACTAGCCACTGCTGTTGCTTGCTGCCGGCCCGTTTCATTCACGAACGAAATGCGGTTTAGGAATGGAACAGACAGGCATTCAAAGGGGAGTTTTTACAACAAAATCCACGATTATCAGCTTTAAATCTTGAACAAAACTCGGTTTAGAAATGGAATAGACAGTCAAGGGAGCGTTTTAGCAACAAAATCCACGATTTTGAGCTTTAAATCTTGAACGGAACTCGGTTTAATCTTGAACGAAACTCGGTTCAGAAATGGAATTGACAATCAAGGGAGCGTTTCACAACAAAATCCACGATTTTCAGATTTAATCTTGAACGAAATTTAGTTTAAAAATGGAACAGACAGACATTCAAGGGAGCGTTTTCACAACAAAATCCACGATTTTCAGCTTTACTCTTAAACGAAACTCGGTTTAGAAATGGAACAGACAGACAGTCAAGGGAGCGTTTACAACAAAATCCCCCCCCCCCTTTTAATTTTTATAGCTTTGATCTTGATCTCTTCTGTATTTTCGACGGCTGTTGGACGAAACTCGTTTCTGAGAAGACTTCCGGCAGTTCCTTTTAAAGTTCCCCAACAAAGTCGTGTCCCAAACCTTGGTGCGAAGCAACCGGCTACAGAAATGAAGTAGCTGGTGAAATTGGAGGGATAACGAATCTAATACCAGCTAGTAAGTTATCATGGACATCGGATTTTTAACGTCCTGTCAAAGCCAAGCGCGGTCAACCAGCATATATGTACCTATTCGCCAAAAAAAAAAAAAAAAAAAAGAGGCGCCAAAAAGGAGCAATGGAATTTGTCTTGATGGCCTTAGGTCAGTCTAATAAACCACACGGTTGAATAGAGTTAGACAGAGCAAGCAGTGCACTTAATATATTCTCTCCGGTTGCCTGGAATGGCCCTTTCTCCGCCCAAACACTACCAACGGTGGGAGAGGCCGTTCTTAAGACTATTCACGAGGGAGGTGACGTCGGGGTCGCCAAATCGAAAGCGAGACTGACCTGGGGTCATTCTTAATGAGCGAGGTCACGGCGGGTCACGAGATCGACTCCGTACTCTGTGCTAACTTTGAACTGCGGTCCAAAGGGCCCGGCTCCTCTCTCGTCGAATCTTGATTAACCGTTCCTTTTTCCTCTCCAGCGAAAGATATCCGCGCGACAGAGTATCTTGTTGCTATCCTTGGAATTTAAAAACAAAAACAAACAAAAAACGAAGCGGTACACAGCAGTATTGGTACGCATGGGATTTACGTCGACATTCGCGGCTGCTCGGCCATTTTGGACACACGGACCTACAATCCAACCTCGCTTTCGATCTCGTGACCCGCCGTGACTTTGCCCCTTAAGAATGACCCGGGGTCAACATGCAGGGTCACCTCAGGACGGTCAAACTATGTCAGGAGCAAATGTGCATTTGAAAACTCCCCTCGCCTGTAAACCCTTTCGCAGGTCAAATCTACAAAATCGGACCAAACCGCATGGGCGAAACAGGCATATAGGAAGGTTCACTCGCAATGCACAAACTCTGGATTGAACGAAGAAGAAACAGCACTTTCCGGTTGCGCTGCAGGGACATTTGAATGGGTGCCGTCGCGGGTAACGTTAAGGACACTGGTGAAGAAAAGTAACAACTGATACAAGAAAAAGTAGAAGAATATCTGAAGGGCAAAGTTCACCTTTCAATGTGATAGAAGGGTATAAAAAACCAATCCTATTTCTATGACAACCACATAGTTCAGGAGCTGTGTGAGAGTCGAGGTGTCCGTCCTGGGCTGTCCGTCCTAACGAGCCTTCTGGTTTCCGTGGACGTAAAGCTATATTGAACCATGCTTCGGCATTGGTCTCAGCTTGTCCCTAATATGTCAGCTGACATCTGAGGACATTAAGCAACACTACCTACCTATGACAACGGCCAGAAAAATGTCGCAAGAACAATGTCCTTTTTTTGGAGAACGGACACATCTGAGAAATAAAATTAAAATTAAAATGCAGTACTTGTGTTCTTTAACGACAAAATGAAACCGGATTCAAAGATCTAAAAAAAAAAAAAAATTGGTCGATCAGCAGGCGGCTCAAGATTTAAAATAATAACAATGAGTGACAACCGCACTAGTAAAGTTTAAAAAAAAAATAAAAAAAAATAGTACTCTTCAAAATCATTTGAACTATCTTCCAAAAGTACCCATCGTGCACCCAGCCTTACTAACTCATCAGATCTTCCCGAGAAAGTCGATGCTCTTAGTAACACACAGAGGAACACAGACATACAAACCCGCACACAGAGAGACACACAATTCGTGAATACAGCGCGAAAGCTCACTGGTTTTAACAATCGACCATTTTTCAGTGGGGGGCGAGGGGGGTAGCTAGAAAGTAATAGCACTTTCCACAATTATATGCAGCTTCTCTTCCGACAAATGGAGGCATTACAACAAAAGACACGTTGACCATTTGATCACTGCTCTTTTTGTGTGTCTGTACGAGCCCACAGCTTCGTGTTTTGCACGCGCGTGCATGCATGCATGCATGCACACACGCGCGCGCCCACACACACCAACAACAACCACACACACACACACACACACACACACACACACCTCAAAAACGCTTTTAAAATAGTCCACAGCAATACTCAGTCGTTCAGTTTTGCAGTTTTTTTTCCTAACAAGAGATCTTAATCACCCAGAGAAAGACAGGGGCCACATTTTACACTGGCTGCAAATTTGGGGGCTGGCTCGTTTACAACTGTCAGTCCCGGGATGGATGCGAGCCGCGCTCGGCTCGGCTCGGCTCCGGAGCCATGGGGATGAGCCAAAGACATTGAATATTATTATTATTATTCAGTGTCCGAGGGCTGAGCACGGCTGGCATTCCATTTGGATGTCATCTGCCGCCTGGAACACAGAGCTGTGGTTCTGGTAGATCCAAACACCGAAACTGAAGGTTCAAAAGAATCCTGTTTAATACGACAAAGTACAACCATGCGAATATTTTGGGGGTGAGCCCCCATCTTCAAGCTACAAAACAACACTTAAACGGAAAAGAGAGAGAGAGAGAGTGAGAGAGAGAGAGAGAGAGAGAGAGAGAGAGAGAGAGAGAGAGAGAGAGAGAGAGGGAGAGAGAGAGAATGTCGGATACTGAAATAGCTCCACCAAAAAGCAGCTACGTATTCTACATCTCATTTTCACCGTGTAGCTTACCCCGAAAATTTCACCGTGTAGCTTACCCCGTGTAGCTTACCCCGAGCTTACCCCGAAAATTTCACCGTGTAGCTTACCGCGAAAATTTCACCGTGTAGCTTACCCCGTGTAGCTTACCCCGAAAGGTGGCTTACCCCGAAAAAAATCGCATGTTGCGTTTTGTCATAATAAATAGCGTTCCTCTGAACCTTTTTTGCGTTGTTTGGATCTTGGTTAGCATCTTGTTTTAACAGCCATTTTTTTTTCTTTCTTTTTTGAGGAGCGGGGGGGGGGGGGGGGGGTCTAGGAAGTATAGCCAAATAATGACGCGTTTGGAGCGCGAAAATGACGTCAAACTCCTGATGAGTCAAGTGCGGTTCAGACCGCAGATCTATGTCACAATGCAGCAGCAGCAGCGTGGGCCCCCGGAACGGCCCCCCGAGCCGTAGTGTAAATGGCCCCTGAGTCGTCTGGGGAGTAGATCGCTAGCAATCTATTTAACACACAACGCTGGGCGCCTTGGAGCAACAGGTGCCTCTTTCTCCTTCTTTTTTGTTTTCGATTTAAAAATATATATATATATATATATATATATATATATATATATATATATATATATATTATTAGATTGGGCTGGATGAAAAAAAAAAGTACTGTACTTATTACCTCGTAAAAAAAAAATCGTTCGTTCTTTCTCCCCACCCAAGGTACGAGGCCATTTGACCAGCGCAATCAAAAGAACAAAACCGCAGAGCAAGAATTCTAGCAAAGGGCAAGAGTGTTACGGCAGAAACTAGATGTCACCTAGTACACACTCAAGAAAATGTCGCTTTTTTTTCTTTAGCTTTTTCTCCCCTCCACATCCCCTCCCTCCCAACCAACTTTTTCTTTTCCATTATTTATTAACACCCGCCTTTTGTCTTGGCAACTAACAATAATCCGCATTACTTTGGGGTCCGTCAGATCTCTCCATTCAAACACTCCAAAATACACAGGCTGGGCAGACAATGAATGATACTGGGTGTTCACAAGAAAGAGCGGTGGTGTAAGAGAAGGAAGAAAAAACATCCACAAAGGCCGTGGACCGTACACATAATTATGTAAACTACCCAGCCTGCTGAGGGTGGGGGTGAAGATGGGGGGGGGGGGGTGGGGGCGGACAAAATCCATACATACTAATGCATAAACGGTTGTACCATCTCATTCTGAACCAAGAGCAAAAACAAACAAACGAAACAAAACCAAACCAACGAGCAAACAAAAACCAATTCACATAAGTAAAGCGACACTGACAATTGACATTTCCAACTGACAATAAAAACAACGCAAAATTAAAACAATGTTGTTGAAACAAAACCAACAAACCAACACAAAAAACAATTCACACAAGTAAAGCGACACTGACAATAACATTTCCAACTGACAATAAAAACAACGCAAAATTAAAACAATGTTGTTGGTTTTTAAAGTTTCTTTTTAAAAGCAGGTTTCATCTTTTATTTTTTCCTTTTTTTTTCTTCTTTTTTTTTTGCCCAGATTTTATGAAACAAAGAAACATGAATTCTTTTGACTGATAAAATATTCTCTTTTTATTTACATATCAAGTATAAAAAATATTAAAAGGAAGAAGTGGGGAAAAAACATGAATCCATCTTGTTCAGATACATTCCAGGATGGCGGGGCTATGGATACAGGAAGAAGAAAGCGAGGGGGGTGGAGGGGAAGGGGGGGGGGGGTAGAAAGGTGTGAAAACGTGGCACAAATATATCTTTCTCACTTCCAGTGTTTGACTATATTTACATGCTGTAACATTGTACACATATACACTTTATTCTAGAGTCTGTACAAGTTATCACCAAGTGCCATTTGAAGAAGAATAACAATTATTTACAAGTGTCTTCACATTTTTGTAAACACACACATACACAAACAAACAAAACGACAACAAAACAGGGGTGAAGGCAGGGAATAATTTTTTTGTTTTCTTAAAGCAACAATGACAGAAACAATTTACATCAATTTAAAACATCTATACATTTTGCTTGAAAAATATATCACATCTGTAATCAGACAATACTTCCTTGCTTTCACTACAATAATATATACACATCTTGTGTACAATATTTACAACACATGTACAAAAGATATACACATATTGCCATAAAGGTTTATGTTTACAACTGTACATACAACCCAACAGGCTAGCCCTTTTTCCAAATAACTGTACATGCTAGCCTACAAGCTGTTCTCTCTCTCAAAAGTCAAAAACATGGGTAATCCAAATTTATTTTAAAGTGCGTCTTATCTCAACCGTTTGCCTGCCTCAACAATAACTGTACATGCTAGCCTACAAACTCCAAGCATTGGTTTACAACATGCTTCCTTCAACCACTGCCGTATTTAGTTACGCCATAGGGTCCAGAAAACTGTCAGCTAACGAGCAGTTTTTTGTTGGTGCTCAAACAATAGTAACTTTGTTACAAACAACTCCAATTATGTCAGACATTTGTTTTATAACTGACCATGTTGCTTACGCCAGTTCAAATAAAACCAAATTCGTTTGAATAGAGATAGAACTTTTTTTTTAAACCGGGGTGGATCCGTCTCGTGTTTACGTGTGTGCTTGGGTGCTAGGTTGTTTCCACAGTCTTATCAGTACCCAAACCTTTCCGGGAGGGCGCTGACTGCGTCGGTGGACAGCTGCACATAGATCAAGAGTGCCCCTTCAGTGGCGTAACCAAATCTGGCAGAGTTTGGAGGAAGGGGCCGGAAAGCGATGCTCGGAGTGTGGCTAGCTTACAAACCTCTCTCTCTCACTCTCTCTCAAAAGTCAAAAACATGGGCACTCAGAATTCACTAAAAGTGTCATGTCTCAACCCATTCCAAGCAAAAAAACAGGTGTACCATTGTGCAAAGGTTAAACTAACTCAAAACAGTTAAACTAACCAAAAAAAGATCCATTCTCAAAAACAAACAACAACAAACAACAACAACTAACCATTTAGTCTACAGGCTACACTAACCACAACTATTCACTGTGCCATCCAGAAACTTCATTTACAGAGTAAAAACTGAAGACTATTCACTTCCAGGTTAAGCTATCCAGCAACTTCATTTACAGCATAAAAGCACTGGTTAAGCTATTGAGAAACTCTGTTTATGGGTTAAAAGCTATAATTAGAACTACTCATTTCCAGGTTAAGCTACCCAGAAACTTCATTTCCAGGGTAAAAGCTAATCAGAAGCATATATTTCCAGGTTAAGCTACCCAGAAACTTCATTTCCAGGGTAAAAGCTAATCAGAACTGTACATTTCCAGGTTAAGCTACCCAGAAACTTCATTTACAGGGTAAAAGCTAATCAGAAGTGTACGTTTCCGGGTTAAGCTATCCAGAAATTGCATTTACAGGGTAAACGATTTAAAAAAAATGAACGGTCCGCTCCTATTGAGCACTGAGCTAACTGCAGACATTCTCTCTGAGAACTTTACTCCAAAAGCATTAATATATATAAGACTATGTTTAGCCAACACAGACAAAGCACTGTCATAAAAACTCCAAACTCTGCAGAGATCCCTGCTTTGATTCTTTGCGAGCGCCTCACGTATGACGTGTAGCGCAACGGACATAATCAATAATGAGCATCATCTGTCTCCCTGTGTGAGGTAAACCGTGAGGTTTTCCACGTTAAGCCCGTTCTTAATTGGGCGAATGTTTCTTCGTGAACCTAGTTGGAAGTATTCGGCGAAGCTAGTTGGTTCTTAATTGGGCGAACTTTTCTTCACGAACCTAGTTGGAAGTATTCGTCGAAGCTAATTCGGGGTCCAAAAGCTTCGCTCAACATGTTCTGGGAACATTCGCCCTATTCGACGATCATTGCCGCTGATTGGCAGAGCTCTCCTGTGGATGAAGAAGAAATAAAAATAAAAATGGATGACAGTGTCGCTAGGTTCTCACTCGCTCGGAGGAATCTGTTTATTTGTTGACTTGTGGGAGGCGCAGCCTTCTCTCGGAGACCCAGAATGAGATAGCAGTTAGTTGAATTACCCTGTGAGGGATGATGAAAGTATACTGACTTGACTTGACTTCAACCTACATTTGCGATCATGCTGTCTGCTGCGCGTCAGCCGCAAGTTGGTCGAAGCTTGCACCTCATTACAAGCCAGTTGAGAACGAAGTAAAGTTTGGACTGTCCGAACCATGTTCGGTGAACTAAAAGTTCAATTAAGAAACGAATCATAGTTCGTCGAAGTGTCCGAAGTATGTTCGGCGAACAAACATTCGCCCAGTTAAGAACGGGCTTTATTCTTAACCAGATTTTTTTTCTTTCTGTAACAGTATCATCAAGAACTTGAGGAGTTAACAGAGCGAGGGGTCAATGGAGCACTTTATTTTCAACTGGAATTTTGTGATGGTATCATCTAAAGCTTTGAGGTAAGAAGTTGTAGTTATAAATAAAATAGTTCTTCAAAATTGAAAAAAAAAAAAAAAAAAAACCTATCCCTTTTGAGTTACGAGGTGTTAATTGGTCACAGACAATACAGATACGCAAAGCACCTGGGATCATTGGGATAATTAAAATTATATCTTCCAAGGAGTTTTCAACACACACACACACACACACAAAAAAAAGGGCATCTGAACAACTCTGTCATAAGCAGAATTTCACAGGCTTTTTCCACTGCATATGTTCTTCCTCCCTTCAAAAGTTCAAGGATGATATGAAACATCCAAAATGTACAGACACGGGAGAAGAAGCAGAAAAAGAGCGATTACCATTTGCTTTATTTACGTACATCTGAGTACCCTTTCAAAGCCAGTAAAGAAACAATTCCATTTAAATATGGATGCAGATACGGTACAAATTGATAACAATCAAAACAAACAGTGCATGATTCCATGTGCATGGACGCATATACGGCAACAGATTCTGATAAGGAAACCTTTATTCCAATCAGACTGTGTAATGATCTGTGCTGGTACTGTACGGGTTAAGAGAGATGGGTATCCTTATCAACATCCGTTCAGGGAATCTTGACCTGCAAAATCTGCATAACGCAGTGGAGAAAAAACAGGTAACAAGTGCTAATCTGGAATGTTTTGAACATCATTACATGGTACACGTTACCAAACAAAATGTCAACTTCAGTCATGTACGCAAGTGCCTGATACAATTGTTACAGATGCACAAACATCAGTCATGTAAATAAATGCCTCATACAACTGTTACAGATGCACAAACTTAATTATACATCACACTCCCTATCTCACCAAAACCGAAGCAAATGATTGGACTGAAACTTTAGCATTGTAGACAAACAACCAGCAAAAAAAATAATAATAATAATATAGTTTTAAAAAATTAAAGAAGGGAGGTTACTGTGTCTCCAAAAATATCCAGGGGAGATGATCCCCTGGGACGATGGTGGTGGGTTTTTTTAAGAGGGGGGGGGGGGGGGGAGCCAAACTGATCATTGCCTCAAGTAATCAAACCAGTATAAAATATGAGACCCGAGCCCACCCCTCCCCAACACACAAACATGTACAACCACATATTTTTGTTCTTCTCTGCCATCTCTTGTAACATTGCAGACGCTTTGACTTTTCTTCTTCTTCTTACATACTCAAATACAGTCATATTACAAACCCCATCAAACAATTGCATTGCAGATTTTCGTTTCAAGGTAGACCAGTTTGTGTATGTGTGTGTATGTATATATATATATATATATCTGCAATTCAAATCAGTCTGTACATTTCTTCTCTTCTTCACTGGGAAAAACAGTTGTTAGGGTTACATATGGCACAATAGTTCTATTCCACTGTATAGACTCTTTAAGAGTGATTTTCTTATTACATCTACATACACACATCACCGTCAAACTTGTGAGGAAGCAGACCAAGAAAAAGAAGTCAATGAACAAAATGGAGAAGCCATCCATCCCATACACCCACCGATCTTGTTTCCTCATCTCTCTCTCTCTCTCTCTCTCTCTCTCTCTCACTCAGCCTCTCTCTGCAATCTCTGGACACTCCAACAGACATTTTAAGTGTTCCAACCACATCTGCGTGGGGAGCATTCACAAGTAATGATCCCACAAAGTCAAAGACTTTTTTTCCGTCTGCTACTTACATATCTCCCCTTCCCTCCCAAAAGCAAAACACAAGACAAAACAAAAACTGGAGCATAATATCTCTCTGATGGTAAGGTTAAAAAACAAAACAAAAAAAAACCCCAAAACATTTGTGCATCGGGTTTCATTGACAGAATGAAATATGTACAACGCTCAATCCTGTCAGCCAAGTCAATCTGCTACGATTCATTGCACACACAAAATAAAAAGTGCACTTCATGGGGTGCGTCTTGGTCTTGAAGGACACGTCGCCGGCTGTCAAAACCTGAACGGTTACCTTTAGTGCACATTCTAGAGAACGTCTCCACACACCAGCGCACACTGCTTACTTCACCGCAACCGGTCCCAAGCTTGGACCAAAAGCCCTCATGCGACATTTGCTTGTGTTGTCATGGGCACGTCCGGCGGCAGATGGGCTTTTAGCCAGTCAGTGCCTGAGCACAGACACACCTTAGACAGGCCTTTGGGTGGCCCAATTATCAACCGCAATGCAAGCACAGCACCTGTCCGTGCTGTTTTCGAAAATGATGATCAAGTGCCTTGGGTCTGTGCAGTTTGAAGTGCGAGTTTAAACACGCGTTATGTTGTTCACTTCACTTGTCCAAGTGGAGAGGGCGGGGGGTTGGGGGGGGGGGGGGAATGCTGGACTAAAAGCAAGAGGTCAATGACAGTGAAAGCCCAATGCTCCTGATGGGGAGTAGAAGAGGAAAGAGTCGCCTCAGTGCACATTGAGATTGATCACAGCATCAGAGCATGCCGATAAGGGGTCAGACCAAAAAAAAGGTAAAAACTACACACGAAAAGTGATGTGAACCAAACCGTATAAACTCCAGAAACTCCCTTCAAAAGCCACGCTGGAACCGAGCCCCCAAAATAGGACTCTGTCCAAAACTTGCCGGATGTCAATTTTAAGTGCGCACACAGCAACACATGGGCCTTCAGTCCGAGAACTAAGCAGAGGCAAGACTACAGTGTGAAAAGTTGTCAACGCACACAACCATACAAAGAGCTGTGTACGCACACAGCAGTGTGAAGAGCTGTGTACGCACACAGCAGTGTGAAGAGCTGTGTACGCACACAGCAGCGTGAAGAGCTGTGTACGCACACAGCAGCGTGAAGAGCTGTGTACGCACACAGCAGCGTGAAGAGCTCTGTACGCACACAGCAGTGTGAAGAGCTGTGTATGCACACAGCAGTATGAAGAGCTGTGTACGCACACAGCAGTGTGAAGAGCTGTACATGAACAACCCCCTCTTGCCTGTTCAAAGAACGTAGCATGTGACTGTTGTGTGCATGTACAGCTCTTCACACTGCTGTGTGCGTACACAGCTCTTCACACAAGAGCAATCATAATCTTGCGCGTCATGCAAATAGAGCGGAACAGAAATGAGAAAAGAAAAATGAACAAGCAAACAAAATCTCTTCTTTTACCCTTTTACACAGTATTCTCTGGAACTGGATCCATTTGACAAGACAAATGCCATAAGAACAGAAGGTGTATGAGGAGTTGGGGTGGGGGTGGGGGTTGAATTCATAAACGACATTCTGTTACCATAACACAAAACTACGTAACTGTATTGCAGCATACTCTGAACATCACTGAATAAAACAAGGTTCGAAATAATTTATGAACAAAAAACCCCTAAAAAAGACGCACATTTTAACTTTGATTACATAAACATGTTTTCTGCAAGCATCCGCCAATATAGTTATTGAACACAAGCTTTGAGTACTGTACCGCAACGATGCCACTTGAGAATGACGCTGCGTCTACGGTATTTACAACATACAAATGCACAACGTGAAAAAGCAAACAAAAATATATCACATTCAAAATGTCTTTGCAATAAATGCAAGAATGATAATTCATTTCCATTTACGACACCAAAATGTCAACAAACAAACAAATAAAACACGGACTCATGAGCGTACGATCAGTCTCAAGTTTGCCCTACTCATCTCACTTTCTCACCTGAACTGAAACGACCAATTTCTTGCTTGATTTTAAAACCCATTTCCGGCCTGAATCAAAATGACCCATTTCTGGCTTGATTTGAAACAAACCCACAACTGGCTTCATTTCAAACAGCACATTTCTTGCTTCAACTGAAACAGTCCCCGTGCTCCTGCCATTGTAGTTAGCAACACAAGTTCCGTCTCAGTCATAGCAACCGCTCCAAACCATTAACAGATATACAGAATTGCAAAGCCCTGCGTGGCAACACGCAAAAACAACGGTCTTACTTTGTACCTTGAAGCATAGTAATACATGTAGCAGGCATTTACCTCCGGTACACAATAAACTGGACAAAATGAAATGTGATCTCTTCTGCTATATATCTCAACAAACTTGTCCTCATGTCACGGAACAGAGAAACTTTCTACTTTGAACAATGGTAGATGTGATCTCTTATAACATGAAGGAAATAATTTTCAATCAAAATATAAACTTTACACTTTAAGCAGAAAGTGATATTGGTATGTAATATATATATATATATATATACTGTAATGTTACATGTTACTGTTAAGAAAAAAACATTAATGAATAAATGAAAATTTATATACAGCGCATTAAAAACTTCCACACAAAACCTTGCGTGTTCACAGCGCCAAATTAATGCTTTTCAAAAGTCAGTAAACCAGTTAGACATATAAATTCCAAAAAAACAAAACAAAACGAAAAAGCATGACTAATCAAGGAGCGGAGAACCATGAACAGTCAAATCACAGAAAGAATCAAAGACCTGTTCACAAATTTTGATGCACGGAAACAGGGGCCATAGCCTCACCCCGACTTGACACAGTCACCGGGAGCTGTTCCCCCATCCTCCCAGCCACCTGACCCGCAGATGACACAGAGGTGAACGATTCGCTCGAAGAGAATGCCGTCGACTCCATACCAGATGAAGAAGACACTGAAGATGCCGTGTTAGTGACAGAGGCACTGGAGGCAAGAGCAGAAGGGGTGACCGGGGGGTCCCCGGAATCGCGCATGGCTTGGGCAGACTGGGCCATCATCTTCTGCCGCACCTCCCGGATCTTCAGCTGCAGGCACATCTTGTTGGGGAAGATGTCGCTGTGCTTGGCTTGAAACGCCAGGGTAGCTTGCGCTGAGGACAGAGATGCAGGTCGTTACTGCAGCTGCTGGAATATTGTCATGAGGACAGAGATGCAGTTCGTTACTGCAGCTGCTGGAATATTGTCATGAGGGGAAAGAGATGAAGTTTGTTACTGCAGCTACTGGAATATTGCCATGAGCTACTTGAAATTTGTCATGAGGACAGAGATTGTTACTGCAGCTGCTGGAATAGTGTCATGATGACAGAGATGCAGTTTGTTACTGCAGCTGCTGGAATATTGTCATGACAGATGCAGTTCGTTACTGCAGCTGCTGGAATATTGTCATGGGGACAGAGATGCAAGTTTGTTACTGCAGCTGCTGGAATATTGTCATGACAGAGATGCAGTTAGTTACTGCAGCTGCTGCAATATTGTCATGACAGATGCAGTTCGTTATTGCAGCTGCTGGAATATTGTCATGGGGATAGAGATGCAAGTTTGTTACTGCGGCCGCTGGAATATTGTCACGAGGACAGTGATGCAGTTCATCACTGCAGCTACTGGAATATCGTTGCAGTTCAGCAGTGCTTGTGCGACCACGCATACAGGCTCACTTGCACACCTGCCCACCATACCACGACACAACATAACATAACGCCACACGCCACAGCACAACTTGGAAAACACTTGAGCACACCTTGCTACATGATCCAGCACCCACACATGCACATTTGCGCACACACACACACACATCACAGCCGTACAAACTCCTCAGCAGGGAAAACACTCATTCACACGCTGCTACATCACACAGCATGCATGCACACACACACCCCCACCCCTACCCCCCCCTCCCTCCCCCCCCCCACACCACATCACAGCCGTACAAACTCCTCAGCAGGGAAAACACTCATTCACACGCTGCTACATCAACAGCATGCATGCCACCCCCCCCCCCCCCCCCCCCCCACACACACACACCACATCACAGCCATACAAATTCCTCAGCATGGAGGGGGTTAAAAGATCTTTACGCTCGTCTTTCACAGCACACTCAACAACTTACTGCTTGGATATAGGCCCTGGTCATCAAAGAGCTGCATCACCAGCTGTCGCCGCTGGTCGAGGATGCGTCGCGTGGAGAAGGTACCGGGAGAGCTGGGAGTCTTGGGAGTCATGGGAGAGTTCAGGTCTCCTTCCCCAAAATCTGTGACGCGGACAGGAAGTTAGTTAGCAAGTTAGTTCTTGGGTTTTAAGCATGCAGGGTCGTTAAGTCATAACAATGGAAGCACGTAGTTACTTACATGCACCGTCAAATCGACTGTCTTCAAATTTCCTGCGTTTACAGAGGATGAATAAATATTCACTGCCACTTAATGTCCGCCTCTCCTCGTCTTTGTCATCTAATAAACCTCAACTTAAAACAGACCTCTTCTGTGCCGCCTTTCCATAATATCTACCTATCTGTCTGTCGGCCTTTGAGAAAAGCTAACTGTATGCTGCGGGCAAAGAACAAAGGACAGCTCAATGATTTTTTTGTGGATTTTTTTAATAATGTTTGCTGCATGTATGCATACTACTTGTTTGCTGTATTGATTCTTACTACTGTTTCTTTCTAGAGTTTGTGTTGCAATACTGTACAGCGCCAAGAGCTCATAATATCTTCACGGGGGTACAGCACTGTAAGGGTTCTCTCTTCTTCTTATTACAACAAAATTGTATCGAGCTGATCAGTCTTACCTTTAGCAGAAACGCCCGCCTTGATGAATTCGTCCGACAAATTTTCCAGACTGAAGCTGCTGCCAAAAAACTTGGCATCCTCAAACATCCCGCTGCGTGGTGTCCTCGGCGTGGTGGAATCCGATTCACTGGACACCTTGCTCTCCGTCTCTGGGTTGTCTCCCTTCACTGCAACACACCAGCCACACAGCATGTAAATGTCAATACGCGTCGTAGTCGTTCGCTGCAGTAGCTCTGATGACTTTGACAAGACATCGCCAAAGCTTTTGGGGTCAAAGTACTTCGCAAGTTGTGTTGAATGGAGATGCGTTGCGAAGGTGACCGATAGCTGGCTACTCCGTCGAAGATGCGAGCGGCCCAAGATGCCTGCTGATTGGCTCGTCAGTTTCTCGGGCATACTGGCTTACGGTGAACATCCTGACCTACAGACAACGGACTCTGAAGATGTTGAAGTGCACTGTTGCTTTACGTCCACAGAGACCACCAGGCTTATTAGGGACAGGGAGCCCAGGATGGTCGCCTCGACTTTCACCACAGCTCCTGAGCTCTGACACTGAGGATAAAAAGATGGTGGTAATACCCATTTGGAGCATCAGCGGATACTGTGGGGCTGCTCCAATTACAGCTGCTAAGAACAGAAACGAGGCAAGGCACGTGCTTCGAGGCAAACTGCCCAGGGAAAAGATACGGGCGTGGACGGCCCGCTCTTTTCAAATTAAGAACCGAAGTGACCAAAGACATCGTCCAACTAGTCCTTTGAAGTCTGCTTCTTGTACGCTGTTTTTCTCTCTGGTTGAAAAAAGACAATTAAATACCAGTGTTCAACTATAGATTGTAAGTACATGGGCCTTTCCGAGCACTTGAACCGAACTGAGCAAAGCTTCTGCACCTACGTACCCAGATTTGAAATCTTCTTCTTCTTCTTGTAGACGTTGATGATGGCCCTTGGACTCTGTGGCAGCGGCGTTGTCGTCTCATTGTCCTCAGGGATGAACTTGGGCAGGTTCTCAAACTGCCGCTCAAAGTCAACCTGCTCCAGCACCCTGCAGAAAAGAAACCACAGCTGTTTGTAAATGCTCTCTCTCTCTCTTTCTCTCTCTTTCTTTTTCTTTCTCTCTCTCTCTCTCCCTTGCTCTCTGCATCTCTCTCTCTCTCTCTCCCCCCTGCTCTCTGCATATCTCAGTCTTTCTCGCTCGATCTGTATTACCTTAATTCCCTAACTGCTCCCAATCTGACACACACACACATATTCAAACCCATTTAAAAACACACACGTGTTCACACACACACACATTCAAACCCATTTAAAAACACACACATGTTCACACACACACACATTCAAACCCATTTAAAAACACACACGTGTTCACACACACACACAGGGATCAAAACACACATGCACGCGCACAGGCGTGCACACGCGCGCACACACACACGGATCAAAAAACACACACAAAAACATATGTGTTGATTCTTTGTGTGTGTGTGTGTGTGTGTGTGTGTGTGTGTGTGTGGTGTGTTATGCACACACCAGCAAGACACACACACACACACACACACACACACACACACACACACACACACAGGCACACACACGGAACACCAACACACACAAACCAACACACACACACACACACACACACACACACACACACAGGACACCAAACATACACACAAGGACCAACACACACACACACACACACACACACACACACACACACACACACACACACACACACCACACACATCACACACACACACACACACACACACACACACACACACACACACACACACACACATATTCACCCCCCAGGCCCACCCCCTTCACACACACTCACCTATCCATGCCATCATCTTTGTTTTTCTTAAAGATGCTCTTGCGCGGTCCACTGGCAGAGCCAGGTGCTGAGCCAGGGCCACAGCTGGGGGAGGCCAGCGCACTCTGCAGGACTTGTGGAGGCACCGTCAGCGGTGGCGGCTTGTGCTTCGCCTTCGACGACTGCAGAAAGACGACAGTTGCATGTCACAAGGAAAGGAAACTGGTTCGTTCTTTAACAGCCCCAGTCAACCGTGACGGCTGCACGTCACGTGGAAAGGAAACTGGAAACTTGAAACCTTCCTCTTCTCACAGTACTTGCGCCCCAACTAGCATCAGTACCCGTTTCATGCTACGTCACTGTGTGTGTGTGTGTGGTGTGTGTGGTGGTGTTTTTTTTTATGTGTGTGTGTGTATGTGTGTGTGTGTGTGTGTGTGTGTGTGTGTGTGTGTGTGTGGTTTGGTAGTATGTGTGTGTGTGTGTGTGTGTGTGTGTGTGTGTGTGTGTGTGTGTTGTGTGTATACAGAAATCAGTATCGTACACATTTGAAGTTCATTGTGGTGTTTTTGTGGTTTTGTGTGTGTGTGTGGGGGGGGGGGGGGATAAATGTACATTATTATCGTTATTTAACTGGTTCTTTAACAGCCCAGTCAACCATGATGGTTGCATGTCACAAGGAAAGGAAACTGGTTCTTTAACGGGGGGGGGGGGGAGGTTCCATAACCCATCCCCACCCCCACAGCAAGCATCCAGCTGTTACCTCCATACCGGTAACCCAGCCAGCATTCAGAATCGGCGTCCAAACTCACCTGCTGCCCTCCAGTGGGCGTGGTGGGCGACTGCAGCCCCTCCTTCATCCCCACCCCGGACTGATCATCGCTGCCGCCGCTGCTGCTGCTGCCACCGCCGCCGCTGGCGAAGGCCGCCATCTCTCTGGCGGCCTCCCGCTTCTCCTCCTTCTCCTCCTCCGTCTCCGGGACGTCCATCCTCACCGTCTTCTTCTCCCGCGCCGGCGGCAGCATCTTCCGGTCCCCGCCGTCGCCAAACTGCTTCCCGCCGCTGCCGCTGCTGTTGCCCCCACCGCCGCCGCTGTTCATGCCGGCGCTGCCGATGCTCTGGTCAAACTCCCCCGGGGGGGTGGGCTGGGAGAGGATCGGGGGCGGGATCCCCGCCTCCCTCCTCTTGTCCATCGACATCATCCGCGTGGCGGCCTCGCTGGTGATTGGCTGCAGCTGGGTGATGGGCGTGGCCTGAGAGGACGCCATGGTTGGCTGGCGGAGGTGCAGGTGACTGCTGGGGGTGGGGGAGGGGAGGGTGCGTGGGATGAGGTGGTGGTTGGGGGAGGGGGCGGGGGAGATGCTGGGGGAGGGGCTCGGGCGAGGCGAGCTGACCGACAGGCGGGATCGTTGAGCTGGGGAGGCGGGGCAGGGAGAGGGAGAAAGAACAAAAACGGCAGGCACGTTTACTCACTGAAGGTGCGGGCAAAATATGCGTACGCTTGAACCGAAATGCCGACTTTCAAAATTGGTTTTTATTTCACCGTTTTAATTCAACGAAATTGTTTTTAATCAATTTGCAGATCTTCGCGAGCCGGAAACCTTTCAGCAAAGTCTGGGCACTCACCTTTTTTTTTTTCTTTCATCTCACCATACAAACTATATCAGCCACCTGCGAATCTTTCAAAGATTAGTCACTCCAACTCCAAAATGGTTGATGCTGTCCATGACATCACTCCCAAAATGACTGATGCCATGACATCACTCCCAAAATGACTGATGCCATGACATCACTCCCAAAATGACTGATGCCATGACATCACTCCCAAAATGATTGATGCCATGACATCAAAAATTTCTCACATAACATTAACTTTCACCCATTTGCAGTAAGGTCCATCATCAAAACCCCTTCCTGGGTGCTAAGACATGGTTCCTAGAAACCTTCTGCTCCAAAATTCACCATCTTGCAAAACCATTTTATTTTCAAAATTCAAAAAACCGAAGTGAATTGATTTACACACTTACTCATCTTTAACTTACCAATGTGATACAGACATGGACACCCTTCGCTTCACAGTTTGGGTGTCAAATCATTGTAATTAAAGTAAACATGGTGCTTAACGTCCACAGAAACCACGAGGCTTATTAGGGACGGGCATCACTGTAATTTCATCATTATAACTGATATACATGCAATAAACAGCCAGAATACGAAGATGTCTACGAGTTATTCTCAAAGTCAGGAATTACTGGCTTTTTCACTTCGATCAAAGAGAGGTCAAAATCCACAAAGCTTTTCTTTTTTTTAACTCAGCTTAGGTCTTCAATTTTCACAGACTTCAAAGCCTTGAAAAACGGCAGTTAATTTCACCCAAACTTTCAAACACATCAGGCACCATGCGAGACACCCATGCGCACGCACAGCACCAACAACGCTTTTAGAAAAAGCGTAACCTACCAGGACTCTGAGGAGGACGCTGAAGACTCTCCGTCGCCACGGGAACGTGGGCGATGGCGGCCTTGACCTTGGTAGGCTTGGTCTGGAAGTTGGGGCTGCTGATGTAGCCGATCTCGCCTTTCCCCTCCCCGGCCGGCATGACGAAGTTGTTGGGGGGTCGCAGGTTGATCATGCCTGAAGGATCAAAATCGTGGCCCGTTTTCATTCAAAGAACGTCTTCTGCTAGCAGGCACTGCTAACCGACTTTTTCCATGCAGGTAAAGAAGGTTCGAACTGCTCTGCCTCGCCTGCGGCGGGATTCCCCAGATGCAGAAAGGTCCCCTCCAATGAGAGCCCAGGGCTGTGGAAAGTCCCCCCCTTAAGCCCGACAGCAGGTCAGGAGAGAGAGCCAGTGGCGCAGAGCAAGAACGCTCGCTCTCGAAAACTAAAAGCTAAGCACGACTTGAGGGGTAGCCTCTACATGGATGGGTGACTGTTACCAGCTAGCATTGCACCGGCCCTGAGATTTCTCCAGTCAAATTCACAGAGAACGACAGAAGAGAACAAGGGCCATTAGGGGCACGAGGACAGAGAACAGAAGAGGACCATGAGTTATCATGGGGCAAGGACAGAGAACAGAAGAGAACCACGAGCTATCATGGGGTGAGGACGGAGAACAACAGAAGAGAACCAGAAGAACTCAGATCCATCAGGGGATAAAGACAGAGAACCAGAAGAACCCAGAGCCATCAAGGGGATGAGTACGGAGAACAACAGAAGAGAACCAGAAGAACCCAGAGCCATCAAGGGGATGAGGACAGAGAACAACAGAAGAGACCAGAAGAACTCAGAGCCATCAGGGGGTAAAGACAGAGAACCAGAAGAACCCAGAGCCATCAAGGGGATGAGGACAGAGAACAACAGAAGAGAACCAGAAGAACCATCAGAGAGGGCCATCAAGGGGATGAGGACAGAGAACAACAGAAGAGAACCAGAAGAACCCAGAGCCATCAAGGGATGGGGACAGAGAACAACAGAAGAGAACCAGAAGAACCCGGAGCCATCAAGGGGATGAGGACAGAGAACAACAGAAGAGAACCAGAAGAACCCGGAGCCATCAAGGCGTGCGGCCAGAGAACAACAGAAGAACCCAGAGCCATCAAGGGATGAGGACAGACAACAACAAGAGAACCAGAAGAACCCGGAGCCATCAAGGCGTGTGGCCAGAGAACAACAGAAGAACCCAGAGCCATCAAGGGGATGAGGACAGAGAACAACAGAAGAGAACCAGAAGAACCCGGAGCCATCAAGGCGTGCGGCCAGAGAACAACAGAAGAACCCAGAGCCATCAAGGGATGAGGACAGAGAACAACAGAAGAGAACCAGAAGAACCCGGAGCCATGAAGGCGTGCGGCCTGAGAACAACAGAAGAACCCACAGCCATCAGGGGGTGAAGACAGAGAACCAGAAGAACCCAGAGCCATCAGAGGGATAAGGACAGAGAACAACAGAAGAATCCAGAGCCAGCAGGGGGATAAGGACAGAGAACAACAGAAGAACCCAGAGCCAGCAGGGGGATAAGGACAGAGAACAACAGAAGAACCCAGAGCCAGCAGGGGGATAAGGACAGAGAACAACAGAAGAATCCAGAGCCATCAGGGGGATAAGGACAGAGAACAACAGAAGAATCCAGAGCCATCAGAGGGATAAGGACAGAGAACAACAGAAGAACCCACAGCCATCAGGGGGATAAGGACAGAGAACAACAGAAGAACCCACAGCCATCAGGGGGATAAGGACAGAGAACAACAGAAGAACCCAGAGCCATCAGGGGGATAAGGACAGAGAACAACAGAAGAACCCAGAGCCATCAGGGGGATAAGGACAGAGAACAACAGAAGAATCCAGAGCCAGCAGGGGGATAAGGACAGAGAACAACAGAAGAATCCAGTCATCAGGGGGATAAGGACAGAGAACAACAGAAGAACCCAGAGCCATCAGGGGGATAAGGACAGAGAACAGAAGAACCCAGAGCCCTCAAGCGATGAAAACAGAGAACAGCAGAAGAACCCAGACCATCACGGGATGAGGACAGAGAACAACAGCAGAGAACCGGAAGAACCCAGGCCCCCCGGCTGTCGGCGGGCAACCTGCAAACAGAAAACCAACCTTGGTACGTCTTGGGGCTGGCTCGTGGTGCTGGCTGCTGCTGGGGTTGTGGGCTATGGGTCTTGTGAAGGGCGGTGGTGATCTTGGGCGCCAGGTTGGGTTGCTGCTGCTGCTGCTGCTGCTGCTGTTGCTGCTGCTGTTGTTGCTGCTGCTGCTGCTGCTGCTGCTGGTGGTGGACATTCTGCTGGTGCTGCTGGGCGGGGGAGGCAATGGTCAGCACCGGACTCATGGAGGCCGGGGAGCGAACTTGCTGTGGCTGCATGAGAACTTGCTGTCCTGCAGCCGGACAAAGAGACTTTCATTTTTACCAAACGGGTTCATTGCTGGGGGCAGCGCAACCTGGATATGTAAGCAGGGTGGAAAAAACAGGGACAAGTAACCAGACCACAGCATGTAACCGGGGACCAGGATATGTCACCAGGTATAGCCAAGACAGGTGCCTGTTTTCAAAAGCACCCACCTTTGCATGAGCTGTGTGTTTGTACTGCTAAAATTGTCTTTGAACCACAGTCAAACCATCCACAAAGTCTTTTAATTAACACACACACATGCACGCATGCACGCACACTCACACGATCACCACCCAAGGAGAATAGCTGCTCACCTTGCACAAATGGTACATAGTGGGACACCACTTGCTGTAGTGTCTCCATTTTGTTGCTAGGAGATGGACTGGTTGCTATGGACACAGTAGCACCACTGACTTGGGGCATGAAACTGAACCTGCAATCCAAAAACATTTATAAAAAAATGATAATTGAAGTCTTCAAAATTACAAGCCCTACATAACTCAGGGCTCAATCCCAGACAAAGCATTGCGTACGTGCGGTATGTGTGTGGGTTTGTTTGTGTGTGTGTGTGTGTGTGTGTGTGTGTGTGTGTGTGTGTGTGTGTGTGTGTGTGTGTGTGTGTAGAGAGAGAGAGAGAGAGAGAGAGAGAGAGGAGAGAGAGAGGAGAGAGAGAGAGAGAGAGAGAGCTCTGTGTGTGTGTGTGTGTGTGCCCGTGTGTGTGTGTGTGTGTGTGTGTGTGTGTGTGTGTGTGTGTGTGTGCATGTGAGAGAGAGAGAGAGAGAGAGAGAGAGAGAGTCCATGTGCACATTCACAGATGCACATGTTTATTATTTTTAAACATGCACATATGCACGCAGCATGCAAGCCTGCACATGCATGCACGTGTGTGACTGTGTGTGTGTGTGCACACATTTGCAGGCGTGTGTGCTGTGTGTATATGTGCGTGTTTAAAAAATAACAAACATGTGCATCTGTAGACCTTTGTAAGTGCCCTGGGCTCTTATGAGATGGGGTGCTATAGCAAATCTCTGGTCACTCTCAGTGCATCCCGGTCAAATCCTATGCACCCCAGGGAGGCAAGGTTCAGATATCGTTCCTAAGGCCCGAATTTAGTGAGCATCAGCCCCCAATTGAGTGTGCCTCAGGCTCTAATTTAGTGCCCCTCTGGCCCCATTTTGAGTGCATCTCGGGGGCCCATTTTCGTGCACCTCAGCCCCCAATTTAGTGTGCCTCAGGCTCTAATTTAGTGCCCCTCTGGCCCCATTTTAGTGCATCTCGGGGCCCATTTTAGTGCACCTCAGCCCCCAATTTAGTGTGCCTCAGGCTCTAATTTAGTGCCCCTCTGGCCCCATTTTAGTGCATCTCGGGGCCCATTTTAGTGCACCTCAGGCCCCAATTTAGTGCACTCAAGCCCCAATAATTTAGGACCTCAGGCCCCAATTTAGCATGCACCTCCGACCACAATTTAGGCCCCAATTTAGCGCACCCCAGGCCCCAATTTAGCGCACCCCAGGCCCCAATTTAGTGCACCTCAGGTCCCAGTTTAGTGCGTCAGACACCCACGTCCGCGCCTGACAACTGCCACAGCCTCTGACCTTTGATTGGGGGGCAGGATGACTCGCTGCTGCTGCTGCTGTATCTGAGCGGTGATGGTGGCGGGCTGCTGCTGCAGCTGGGCGGTGATGGCGGTGGGCTGTTGCTGTAGTTGAGCGGTGAGGGGCTGCTGCTGGTGCAGCATGGTAGGGGAGGTGAGGGGCAGGCCCTGCGCCTGGGCCACCGCCAGCGACACCACCGGCTGCGCCATGGAGCCCGAGATCTGCACCTGCAAACACGGCCCCACGCACCGGCTTTAGCTTGCCCATGGACCCGGAAATCTGAACCGGAAAGTTTTCGGGTACACCCGGAAACCTGAACCTGAAAGTTTTCGGGTAGACCCTGAAATCTGAACCTGAAAGTTTTCGGGTACACCCGGAAATCTGAACCTGAAGGATTTCGGGTAGATCCTGAAAGTTTTCGGGTAGACCTAGAAACAATGAAAGATGAACGTGAAAGTTTTCGGGTAGACCCTGAAATTTTAACCGGAAGTTTTTTGGGTAGACCCTGAAATTTTAACCTGAAAGTTTTTGGGTAGCCCAGAAATCTGAACCTGGAAGTTTGCAGGTAGACCCTGAAATTTTAACCTGAAAGTTTTTGGGTGGACCCTGAATTTCTGAACCTGAAAGTTTTCAGGCTGACCATGCACTTCCTTAAGTTTTCCCACAGACCCTGAAAACATAGCGCCATGCACTTCCTTAAGTTTTCCCACAGACCCTAAAAACATAGCGCCACGCACTTCCTAAGTTTTCCCAAAGACCCCGAAAATACAGTGCCATGTACTTCCTTAGTTGTTTTTTCTTCCGTGGACCCCCAAAATCTGCACCTGAAAAAACAGCTCCACGCCTTTCCATAGTTTTCCAATAGAACTTGAAAAGTGAACCTGAAAACACTGCCCCCTGTACTTCCTTTCTTTTCCCATAGACCTGAAAACCCAGTGCCATGTACTTCCTTAGTTTTCCCGAAGACCCTGAAAATACAGTGCCGTGTACTTCCACAGTTTCCCACAGACCCTGAAATTTGAACCCGAAAACACTGCCCCATGCACTTCCTTAGCTTTCCCATAGGCCCGAAAACACAGCCCAAATGTAGGCCCACTTCCTTAGTTTTCCCACGGACCCTGAAATCTGAACCTGAAAACAAAGCACCGTGTGCTTCCATAGTTTTTTTCCACGGACCCCCAAAATCTGCACCTGCATACACAGTTGTCACGCATTTTCTCAGTTTTCCCAGGGACCCCACAAATCACCCACGCACACGCAGAAACGTACCTGCTGCGGCTGGGCCATGGCGACCACAGCAGGTGACTGCGGCATGGCAACAAACTGTGTAACCATGGCAACAGCCTGCTGCTGCTGCTGCTGCTGCGGTTTGCTGGTGCTGATGACGGCCTGTGTGGCTGCCGGCTGCTGGGTGGTCAGAACCTGGAAAACAGCGTCACCCTGTCAGACAGCCAACAGCAGTCAATGGCAACACCCATGGCATGCTGGTTCATATGGATTAATGGTGCCAAGATAACATGGATTAATGATGCTAACGTAATTAATGCTGCTAAGATAACGTGGATTAATGATGCTATGATAGCATGGATCAGTGATGCTAAGATAACATGGACTAATGATGCTAAGATAACATGGATTAATGATGCTAAGATAGCATGGATTAGTGATGCTAAGGCAGCATGGACTAATGATGCTAAGATAACATGGATGAATGATGCTAACATAGATTAATGAAAACAGCGTCACCCTGTCAGACAACCAACAGCAATGAATGGCAACACCCATGGCATGCTGGTTCACATGGATTGGTGCTGCTAAGATAACATGGATTAGTGCTGCTAAGATCACATGGATTAGTGCTGCTAAGATAACATGGATTAATGGTGCCAAGATAACATGGATTAATGCTGCTAAGATAGCATGGATTAATGATGCTAAGATAGCAAGGATTAATGATGCTAAGATAACATGGATTAATGATGCTAACATGGATTAATGCTGCTAAGATAATAGGGATTAATGATGCTAAGATAACAGATTAATGCTGCCAAGATAACAGGGATTAATGCTACTAAGATAACAGGGATTAATGCTACTGAGATAACAGGGACTAATGATGCCAAGATAACAGGGATTAATGCTGCCAAGATAACAGGGATTAATGATACTAAGATAACATGGATAAATGCTAATATAGCAGGGATTGATGCTACTAAGATAACAGGGATTAATGCAACTAAAATAACAGGGATTGATGTCAAGATAACAGGGGTTAATGCTAGGATAACAGGGATTAATGCTATGATAAGATGGATTAATGATACTAAGATAACAGGGATTAATGCTACTAAGATAGCAAAGGGGATCTGTATAGCGCCCATGTTCCAAGTAAGGTAAGGAGTCAAGAGCACTTTGCTGTATCACAAACAACAATCACACACAAGTGTACACACACACACACACACACATGCACACACACACACACACGCACACGCACACACACACTCATACACACACAAACACAAGCACACAGATGCACACACACCACGCATGCACGCACACGCATGCACACACACACTCACACACACATTTCCCCTGCCCCAAGTTTTCAGATGTGACAGACCCCAAAAATATAGTTGTATTATATCACGCATTCCAGGGTTAATACTTAATGATCACTTCTCACTCCAGAAAACAAGTAGATATCAACACCACAGAATGACCGTCAAAACCCAGATCCCCACGCACCTTGCGAATGTTGCTGGCAGGTGAGATCTGGATCTTGCCCGACATGGGTAGCGTTTGCGGCGCCCCCTGGGGGTTGGCCTGGTTGTTGGCGACAGCCAGGATGTTGGCCTGAGTGACGGCCCCTCCCGGCAGCGCCATCTGCAGGACGTTGTGCACCTTGTCCCCCTGCGGACTGGCCTGCACCTGTGCGGACAAAGTTTGACACGGCTGTAGCGTTCTGAACCAGAGTTCTTCATCTCCCCCAACTGCGCGTACAAGAGTTTGACACGGCTGTATCACTCCAAATCAGAGTTTTTCATCTCTTCAAAGAAATGACCGGACACTTATTTTACCACCCTTGGAACAAAAAGCAGCAAACGGGTTAATCACACCTGCATGGTGGGCAAAATGGATCTAGCATGGGTGGGTTGCTGGAATGAGTCATACTGTGAGTGTGTGTGTGTGTGTGTGTGTGGTGTGTGGTGGGTGGGTGGGTGGTTGGGTGGGTGGGTGGGTGGTTGGGTGGGTGTGTGTGTGTGTGGGGGGGGGGGTGCATGAATGTGTGTGTGGGTGGTGCATGTGTGGAGCTGGGTCTGAATGTGTGCAAGGGGGTGGGGGGGAGCAAAATAATCCTACCTGCACGGAAGGCATAATGTACCTGACTGGGTGGGTCGCTCTGAAGGAATGACGTTGAGAATCTGTCTGTGGGGGCGGTGGAGAGAGAGAGGGGGCAGTAGCAGCTAAAATTATCCTACCTGCACGGAAAGCAGAGAAGGAGGGGAGGGAGAGATAGAGAGAGAGAGAGGGGAGGGGTGGAAGCAGTAAAATAACCTTACCTGTACAGAGGGCAGAATGTACCAGACTGGGTCGCTTTGAAGGAATGATGCTGACGATCTGTCTGTGGGGGAGGTGGAGGGAGAGAGGGGACAAAAATAATCCCACCTGCACGGAAGGCAGAGGGAGGGAGAGAGAGGGAAGGGGTGGAAGCAGCGAAAATAATCCCACCTGCACGGAAGGCAGAGGGAGAGAGAGGGAGAAAGAGGGAAGGGGTGGAAGCAGCAAAAATAATCCCACCAGCACGGAAGGCAGAGGGAGAGAGAGAGAGAGAGAGAGAGAGAGAGAGAGGGGAGAGAGAAGGGAAGAGAGAGAGAGGGAAGGGGTGGAAGCAGCAAAATAATCCAACCTGCACGGAAGGCAGAGGGAGAGAGAGAGAGATAGAGAGAGGGAAGGGGTGGAAGCAGCAAAAAGAATCCTACCTGCACGGAAGGCAGAATGTACCGGACATGCGTGGGCTGCTGAGACGGAGCGATGCTGAGGGTCTGCGTAGGGGCCTGCTGGGCATGCTGTGGCTGCTGTTTGGTGTTCAGCAGCAGGTTGGCGGTCACCAGCTGCGCCGGCTGCGCTGCGACCCCCTGCACCTGGGGGCACGTCACCCAACCACAATCAGCGATGCTCTCATTGTACAAGGAATGAACTGCTGATGCTACTTCTGCGCTAGCGCCATGGTGGATAGAACACATGCAGATAGGGTATGTGCGGAAAACCAGCACCTCCGGTTCATTTGAGGAAAATTTGTCAACTGAACTCACAGCGTGTGTGTGTGTGAGTCTGTGTGTGTGTGTGTGTGTGTGTGTGTGTGTGTGTGTGTGTGTGTGTGTGTGTATGTGTATGTGCGCTTATGTATGTGCAAGTGTGTGTGTGTGTGTGTGCATGTGTGTGTGATCTGTGAAAGAGACGACACAGAAAGAGAGATGCAAATAGTCAGAGAAAAAAGAGAGAGACAGAAACAGAGAGATACAGTCCTTCACACACAGTGTATAAGACTAGGGAGGGAGGGAGGGAGAGAGAGAGAGAGAGAGAGAGAGAGAGAGAGAGAGAGAGAGAGAGAGAGAGAGAGAGAGAGAGAGAGAGAGGAGAGGGAGAGATGGGGGCAGAGACAGAGGCAGAGAAACAGCCCTTCACACACAGTGCGTAAGACTAGAAAGAGAGAGAGAGAGAGATGGGGAGAGAGAGAGAGAGAAACTTCAGAAAGACGGCCATTGACACAAAGTGCTTAAGACTTGATGGAGAGAGAGAGAGAGAGAGAGAGAGAGAGAGAGAGAGAGAGAGAGAGAGAGAGAGAGAGAGAGGAAGAAGAGAGAGAAAACGAACGAATGAACAAAAAAATTATTAACGAGGGTAAAGACTAGAAAGAGAGAGAGAGAGATGGGAAGAGAGAGAGAGAGAGAGAAACTTCAGAAAGACAGCCATTGACACACAGTGCTTAAGACTTGATGGAGAGAGAGAGAGAGAGAGAGTGAGAGAGAGAGAGAGAGAGAGAGAGAGAGAGAGAGAGAGAGAGAGAGAGAGAGGAGGAGGGTAGAGACAACAGAGACAGAGACAGAGACTGAGGGGAGAGAGAGAGAGAGAAGAGACAGACTGAGAGTGAGTGAGTGAGTGAGTGAGTGAGTGAGTGAGTGAGAGAGAGAGAGAGAGAGAGAGAGAGAGACAGAGACAGAGACAGAGAGACAGAGAGACAGAGAGAGAGATGGGGGCAGAGACAGAGGCAGAGAGAAACGGCCCTTCACACACAATGCACACGACTACAGAAAAAAAACAGTTAAAGAGAGAGAGAGAGAGAGAGAGAGAGAGAGAGAGAGAGAGAGAGAGAGAGAAGAGAGAGAGAGAGAGAGAGAGAGAGAGAGAGGTGTTTACCTTCTGCGCCTGGCTGCTGCTCTGCGGTGGCGCGATGTTGCGCAGGGTGGTCATGAAGCCCTGGGAGTTCATGGTGGTGTGCACGCTGGTGTTCCCAGCCTGCACCTTGGGGCTCTGCGCCGCCGACAGCCCCGACGCGTTCAGCAAGGTCATGCTGCCGTACTGACTCCCCGGCTGCAGGACGATCGTGCCCACGTTCGCCATCTGCGGGTTGGGCAAGATGGCCGCCGGCTGCATGCTGATGCTGCTCATCGACGCCGCTCGGCCCGGTTTGCCCGGCGCCGGGATCACCACTCCGGACTGGATGGAGGAGTTGACGGGCTTGGAGGCGATGGGGATGGGGGTGGAGATGGGCTTGGCGGTGGTGGCAAACGTCGGCGTCACGGGGGTGCCGGAGACCTGACCGGCGCAGGTCGCCACCAGCTGCGGCGCGGCCACAATCTGAACCACGGTGGACGCCACGGGCTTGCTGAGTAGGTGCCCTTGCTGAACAGTCACCTGCTGTTGTTGCTGCTGCTGCTGCTGCTGCTGCTGCTGCTTGGGAGCGCTGCGCCCTTTGGAGATCTTGCCAAAGATGGGCCCGTTCACGCTGTTGAGTCCCAGCTGAGTCTGCGTGTCCGACGCCACGATCAGCTGCTGGCGGTCCTGCATCATGGTGATGTTGTGGATGGTCATCTGGCTCACCTTCATCACCGGCTGCTGCACGCACACCCGGCCCCCGCCGCTGTTCGTGGAGGTCGCCAAGGAGACCGGGGCGGTGGAGTTGGCGAGGGCGGCGGGCACGGACGACGTCGAGAAGGACATGGGGCGAAACTCCACACCCTCTTCCAGAGCTTCGCGGATGGCCTCCTCGGACCCCCCCATGTGCTGGTCTTTGAGCCTGGCCCGGAAAACGGCGCCTTTGGGCTGGAAGCCGCAGCCGGCGCTGGAAGGTCTGGGCAGCTCCGCGGGGTCCATCACCGCCTCCTTCACCGCCGCTGCCAAGGTGGGCACTTTGGGGGCCGAGCTGTCGGCGCCGACAGCGTGATGGGTGGAGTTTGAGTGGGGCAGCCGCTTGATCGGCTGGGGGCGATAGGCAATGTCCGATGATGACACCTAGTCAAAATTTGACACGCACATCCATCAGAAGCAGGAAAGGGAGTTGGCTAGTAACTGGATTTTAAGGACCCGTCAATCGCACTGGGTCATATCACATCAAACTCTGTCATAAACAAGTTCACATTTTTTTCAAAACTCTTTTCATATAATAAAAAAAAAAAAACACAGAAAAGATGACTGCTAGCATTCTGAAACAAGACCGGCAACAACAACAAAAAAGGGGCACTGGCATTGAAAATTTGCACTGTTTTATACTGTCTGCCTAAAATCGGCATTCTCTTAAACCTTGTGTGTGTTCTGATACCAACAACAACAACAACAACGAAAAGAGAACAAAAAAGAGAAACACGATAAAAGGAACCAGCCTTCTCCAAAACCATTTTTGTCCAAACGGTACAAAAGGTCACAAGAGAAGAACACGAAAAAAAAGGGTTCCATTTTACAGAAAGGCCAACAGCCAGCCACCAAGCCGAATGTCTCCTTCCACCCATCAGTTCACAAAATGGATGTAATTAAATGTGCAATGCTCACACGTTGCACTCGAATTCAAAAGAAATATTAAGTGTGAAAATAGAAACTGCATAATAAATCTCGCAGTATTTCCGCCCCAACTAATATCAATACCCAGTTTCTGCTGCAGTCAGAGAGAGAGAGAGAGAGAGAGAGAGAGAGAGAGAGAGAGAGAGAGAGAGAGAGAGAGAGAGAGAGAGAGAGAGAGAGAGAGAGAGAGAGAGAGAGAGAGAGAGGCAGAGAGGGAGTGTGTGTTGTGTGTGTGTTTGTGTGTGTGTGTGTGTGTGTGTGTGTGTGTGTGTGTGTGTGTGTGTGTGTGTGTGTGTGTGTGTGTGCATGTGTGCGCAATCAAAGCGTGCATGCATTTTTTTATTTTATTTTGTCTCCATATAAATTATAATACTTTATATAAATCGTTTTGGTACGACCGTGCTCTACGTGTGTACAGAATACCACATTTAGGTTAATAATAATATGTATGATGTGAGCACTGTGGGCGTTGATGAGCACGTGATAAATATACATTGTCATTTATCGTTATAACGGCTTACTGTTTTCATGACGGGTGAAAACCGCTGCTGAGGAAACGCCTTGTTTTCGATGAGGACACTGTCTTCTGTCTCGCTGTCTGTGGCGCTGTCCGACACGTGCTCCTTACAGTTCAGATCTATGCCCCCTGTCTCACTGGTGTTGTCTGAAATAAAGTCACACGATCCTTTCAGCTCAGATCTATGCCCCCTTGTCTCACTGGTGTTGTCTGAAATAAAGTCACACAATTCTCTGAGCCAAGATCTATTCCCCTTGCTTCACTGGCGTTGTCCGAAATAAAGTCACACAGTTCTTTCAGCCATGATTCTACCACCTGTCTCACTAGTGTTGTCTGAAATAAAGTCACACATTCTTTCAGCCATGATTCTACCACCTGTCTCACTAGTGTTGTCTGAAATGAAGCCACACATTCTTTCAGCCAAGATCTATGCCCCCTTGTCTCGCTGGTGTTGTCTGAAATAAAATCACTACAATCATTACAGTTACCCCCTTCCCACTGGAGTTGTCACAAATAAAGACACACAATCCTTTCAGCTAAGATCTATACCCCCTGTCTCACTGGTGTTGTCTGAAATAAAGTTACACAATTCTCTGAGCCAAGATCTATACCCATTGTTTCACTGGTGTTGTCTGAAATAAAGTCACACATTCTTTCAGCCATGATTCTACCACCTGTCTCACTAGTGTTGTCTGAAATGAAGCCACACATTCTTTCAGCCAAGATCTATGCCCCCTTGTTTCGCTGGTGTTGTCTGAAATAAAATCACACAATCATCACAGTTTACATCTATGCCTCCCCCCCCCCCCCCCCCCCCCCCCCAGCCCCCCACTGGAGTTGTCACAAATAAAGACACACAATCCTTTCAGCTAAGATCTATACCCCCTGTCGCATGGTTTTGTCTGAAATAACGTTACACGATCCTGGCTCTTGTCTGTTTCACAATCGCTTAGTTAATCATCTTACTAAGCTTTATTTTAACTGCATAGAAACTATACACAGCAAAGTGGGAAACACTGTAGGCTAAAAAAAAAAAAAACATCTCTTAAAAATGAAAAAAGAAGAAGAAAAAAAAAACAGAAAAAAAAACTGTAAGCTCTCAGTGCCCTTGAACGAGTCAAAAATTGACAGAAGAAAAAACTTCGAATCAACTTGGAGCGTAGCTGGTACAATAATCAATGGTTTAGACCCTACCCCTGCCACCACCACCACCACCACCACCACCACCACCACCACCACCAAGCTGCTGACCCAAAACTTCACTCACCCTCCTCCTCACAAATGACCATCTTCTCGTCGTCGCTGTCATCCTCATCCCCCTTTGAGCGAGAGGTGCGGTACGCTTGGTGCGACACGGGCTGCGGCTTGATGATGCTGCTGGCGCCAGACAGATCTCTGCCGGCGCTTGAGGAGGGGGGCAGGCACTGGGTGGCTGGGGGGAGGGTGGACGGGTGAGGGGGGAGGCAGCTGTCCGAGGCCAGCCTTTCCCTCGTCAGGGGCTGCAAGGCGAAGGGAGCGCTCATTAATTTGACTGCGTCAGTGTATTTGACTTTGAGCAGGTAGGCAGGATCACTTGTTTTTCTAATGTGAGCAAGTGCTCTTTGTACGTTTTTACAATAATCCCGCCCCGGTTATCAGATCCATGCAATTTCATTACTGTACTGTTAGTAACCCGGGAACCGGAGCAGACGACGCTTTTGTTTTGAAGCGCTGCGTGTTGCGTAACGTCACATGGCCTTCACACAGCCGACCGGCGATAGCCCTGGTGCGCGCCATTTTCAAATCTGTTTACCCCCTTAATATTTTGACCGCTTGTTTGTTTACCTACTCTTTGTTTACCTAGTCCTTTTTATGCACTAAGCCATGTGTAATATAATTTGGCATCTTAGAATGTTTATTTAGATCTTATTTAGACGCAGGATCGAGCTTAATCAGTAGCCGATGCCTCTAAGTAAATAAACATGGTGCTTAACGTCCACAGAAACCATAAGGCTTATTAGGGACGGGCGATGCCTCTCTAGGTCCATTCTTTTTATAGCCGTCGTCTGCATGGCGCATTTTCTGTGTAGTACTAGTGAATAGTAGTGAATCGTTGTTTTGACTCGATGAAAGTAATTCTGTGTCGATCAATGCTTTGTCGTATAGTATTTTGCTTAGCTGACTTCATGTTTAGTGTTTAGTTTGGGTTGAAATTAACTTATTGAGTATCGTGTACTGTAGAAGCTAAGTTATATTCATAGACTACTTGATATCACTATCAGCGCTGTTGCGACTAAGATAACGCGCCCCAGGCGAAAGTTCGCACCGATTGTTTTAGTACTAGTCTTTGAGTGTGTCTTGCTTCTCTTATAGAGCGTTGTATTGTAATTGTTATGTACCATTTTAACCGTGGGAGCGTGTTCTTTATTCTGATGTAAGTTTTATTGACAGTTATATTTTGTACATTGTGTTAGTTGTGATTTAGTTGTACGAATCTGCTTATAGATAGGTGCAAGCCACGCTTCCCACTCTTGTTGTAAATTAAATAAGTCATGTGTGTACATTTTGTTTATACGGTTTAAAAGGTTGTAACTGTAGCTTTTATTTGATGTATTTCATGTTTTAATTAGTTTAGTTATTGTTGAAACTGTATTTGTGCGGGCCAAGGAAACACAATTGTCAGCCATTTTGTGGTCCAGAGGGCTGATTTCATTGTAGCGATAGCGTGTGTTCTTTGCGGCCCGCGCAGTTCTCTTATCTATGCGTGCGCGTGAGGATTTTGGTGTGCTGAGAAAGTTGTCTGCTGCTGTAGAATAAAGCCTGTTTGCCGTCGCCGCCTGCTGTGGTCTCCATTTTGACTGACTCCGCTGCCTGTGTCCTGTCCTTCTACCACTCCACTCCATTACACTAAGTTTGGTGGATTTAGCCCAAAATGACACTGTACGTAGAACCTGAGGAGATAGGTAAACATGTACGTCCTTCCCTCGTTAGGGGCTGAAAGGCGAAGGGAGTGCTCATTAATTTGACTGCATCAGTATGCTTGACTGAGTAGGTTGGTAGGATCACTCGTGTTGTTTTTTAAGTTTGGCGGATTTAACCCAAAATGACACTGTATGTAGAACCTGAGGAGACAGGTAACTATATACCAGTCTTTCCCTCCTCAGGGGCTGAAAGGCGAAGGGAGCGCTCATTAATTTGACTGCGTCAGTGTATCTGACTTTGAGCAGGTAGGCAGGATCACTTGTTTTTCTAAGTTTGGTGGATTTAGCCCAAAATGACACTGTACGTAGAACCTGAGGAGATAGGTAAACATGTACGTCCTTCCCTCGTTAGGGGCTGAAAAGCGAAGGGAGTGCTCATTAATAATTTGACTGCATCAGTATGCTTGACTCTGAGTAGGTAGGTAGGTGTTTTTTTCTAAGCTTGGCGGATTTAACCCAAAATGACACTGTACGTAGAACCTGAGGAGATAGGTAAACATGTACGTCCTTCCCTCGTTAGGGGCTGAAAGACGAAGGGAGTGCTCATTAATTTGACTGCATCAGTATGCTTGACTGAGTAGGTTGGTAGGATCACTCGTTTTTTTTTAAAGTTTGGCGGATTTAACCCAAAATGACACTGTATGTAGAACCTGAGGAGACAGGTAACTATATACCAGTCTTTCCCTCCTCAGGGGCTGAAAGGCGAAGGGAGCGCTCATTAATTTGACTGCGTCAGTGTATTTGACTTTGAGTAGGTAGGCAGGATCACTTGTTTTTCTAAGTTCGGCAGATTTAGCCCAAAATGACTCTGTACACAGAACCTGAGGTGGTAAACATATATCAAAGGATAATGACTTATCTTAACCCCTTCACTGCCCCAGCCTGTGAAATTTCTGGGCTGAAAGATGGACAGACACGCCTGCAAACAGTATATTTTCCCGTCCTATAACACATCTACTTTCAATGCTATGCGTTTTGAACAAAATCCTTTCACATGCCAGTGCAAAAAAGAAAAAGAATAGGCTTTTTTTTCAAACTTCGCACTTTAGTTAATGGTCATTTTCGAGTGGTATCACAGCAGTGAAGGGGTTAAACAGTTTTTGAGTTACAGCCCTGAGAAAAGTGAATGTTCCCCCCCTCCCCTTTTTTTCTAAATTTATTTTAAAGAACCCCCTCGACGAATGACCACCCTGAAGAGAGACCTGACCCTTTTTACACACCACCTTTTTTTTCCCCCCATTCACGTTTCTGCATGAATCATCACGTTGCCATGTTAATCGAGCACGGACCAAGGACCGTTTATCTTAAAGACAACTTTCTCTTCAACCTTTCCCTTTCACATCTCCACGTGAATCAAACACAGACTAAAAAAACTCACTTCTACGAACAATACCACAACAACTGATTTCACATTCTGCCTCCCCCCCCTCCCCCCTTTCGTTTGTGTGTGCACGAGGAATTCAAGAAATTTGACTATCATTTCTGAGATTTTATGCATACATTTTCGTCGATCTTGTAAAAGGGCAGCGTGCTCACCCTTGTCAGTGAGATACATCGCAATAGGAATGGCCACTATTGTTATATTTGGGAAGCCACTCTGTGGATTTTTTTCACTTCTGAACCAAATTTCGGGGGTACGCCTTACACCCAGAAGCACCTTGTAGTTCCGAAATCACGTTGTTGTTTTTTTTACTCTTTAGAGTATTTCTCAGTAACGAAAAAAAACACTTTGACCTACAATTTCTGAAATTTCTGCCAACCTGCCTGCAAAGTCCATACCTGCGACAAGCTGGCCGGGTCGCGCTTGAGGAAAGCCTTGGTCGGAACAAAGGCGCTTCCCTCATCCTCACGGGGGAAAGCAGAGAGGCTCTGCGATCGGATCCCCGACAGCGGCAGCGGTTCGTCGAAGAGAGGGTCGTCGATGCTCAGCTGTTTCACCAGGCGAGGGCTGTCAGCTTTTTCTGTTTGCAAGAAGAGTAAAGGTTAAAGGAACTCTCCTTCCCAGGCTAAAGGAAGCTAAAGGAACTCTCCTTCCCAGGTTAAAGGAACTCTCCTTCCCAGGCTAAAGGAACTCTCCTTCCCAGGCTAAAGGAAGCTAAAGGAACTCTCCTTCCCAGGTTAAAGGAACTCTCTTCCCCAGGCTAAAGGAGCTCTCCTTCCCAGGTTAAAGGAACTCTCCTTCCCAGGTTAAAGGAGCTCTCCTTCCCAGGTTAAAGGAACTCTCCTTCCCCGGTTAAAGGAAGCTAAAGGAACTCTCCTTCCCAGGTTCAAGGAACTCTCCTTCCCAGGTTAAAGGCACTCTCCTCCCCAGGCTAAAGGATCTCTCCTTCCCTGGCTAAAGGAACTCTCCTTCCCAGGTTAAAGGAAGCTAAAGGAACTCTCCTTCCCAGGTTAAAGGAACTTTCCTTCCCAGGTTAAAGGCACTCTCCTTCCCAGGCTAAGGATCTCTCCTTCCCAGGTTAAAAGGAACTCTCCTTCCCAGGTTAAAGGAAGCTAAAAGAACTCTCCTTCCCAGGTTAAAGGAACTTTCCTTCCCAGGTTAAAGGCACTCTCCTTCCCAGGCTAAAGGATCTCTCCTTCCCAGGTTAAAAGGAACTCTCCTTCCCAGGTTAAAGGAAGCTAATGGAACTCTCCTTGCCAGATTAAAGGAACTCTCCTTCCTAGGCTGAAAGGAACTATCCTTCCCAGGTTGAAGGAACTCTTCTTCCCAGGTTAAAGGAACTGTCCTTCCCAGATTAAAAGAACTCTCCTTCCCAGGTTAAAGGAAGCTAAAGGAACTCTCCTTCCCAGGTTAAAGGAAGCTAAAGGAACTCTCCTTCCTAGGTTAAAGAAACTCTCCTTCCCAGGTTAAAGGCACTCTCCTTCCCAGATTAAAGGAACTCTCCTTCCCAGGTTAAAGGAACTCTCCTTCCCAGGTTAAAGGCACTCTCCTTCCCAGATTAAAGGAACTCTCCTTCCCAGGTTAAAGGAAGCTAAATGAGCTCTCCTCCCCAGGCTGAAGGTAGCTAAATGAACTCCTCTCCTTTCCCAACGTTAAAGGAACTCTCCTTCCCAGGCTAAACTTCTCGTGTGCTCGGAGCACATCGAAAGGACATGATCCGCGGAAAACATTTTGCAACTGGCGGTGCTGCTGATTTTGTAAGGCGCCTTCCTCGGGACACCTTCCCTGACTCTTTGCTTCTCCACCTACCCGGCGTGTCCGAGTCGAGCGGGTTGTCTGTGGAACTGAGGCGACTGTCTCGTTGCTGCTTGAGGGCGGTGGCGATGGTCGACGACCGTTTGCGGTCCTTGGAGCACCACTTCCAGTCCGGGTGGGCCTTGAAGTGGGCCTCCTTCACCTGAAGCCCACCGCAAACAAGTCCACATCATCAATCTGACGCTGCTGCTGGGATCACATTCACCCAGCACTCATTCAAAGTCCCACACGACAAAGAGCGCAGTGAATCTGCTAGAGAGCGGAGAACAGCGCTACAAAAACGCTATCAATAACAACACCACAGACGCACTGCACATTGCTGCAGCAAACACTGACTGGGGCGAGGGGGGGGGGGGGGGGGGGGGGGGGGGGAGGGGGGGGCAGAGAGGTTGTAACCCTTGCAAATTTCCTACTGGAAAACGGTCCACGCATTGCTCTCCCCAAGTAAAAGCAAGTGCCACAGAATCAGGGCGCCAAACATGCTGACTGCTTTTCTGACTTTGGTGAAATTTCTGCAGAATGTTTGCCGGGGTGGAGGGGGGGGGGTGTGTACTCCCCTAGGATGCAAGGATATTTACGCGCCAGCGATGTCAAATGGCGCACAAACAAAAACACCCCCAAAACACACACTGACCTTGGAAGCCAGATCATAGTACAGCTGCTTCTGCTTGGGCTCCAGGGCGTACCACCATTCACCAAGGATCTTGCTGACCGTGCGGTTGTCTTGGTTGGGGTGGCGCTGGTGGACCATGGCCCGATGGCGCTTGCTGAAGATCATGAAGGCGTTCATGGGCCGCCGGATGTGCTCCTTGTCCTTCTGCAAAGAAAGAGGTGCCAGACAGTAAGTTAGCTGCATGCAGGCTGTCCACAACTCTGTGTGTGTGTGTGTGTGTGTGTGTGTGTGTGTGTGTGTGTGTGTGTGTGTGTGTGTGTGCGCGCGCGCGTGCACGTGCATACACACTGAGGACTTGGGACATAGGCTGCATACAGGGCAAACACACACATGCATTTTTCGCAAGTGCACACATACATGCATTTTTTGCAAGTGCACACCCACACACTCACACACACACACACACACGCACACACACACATATCCACACACAAGCTCACACTCACACTCTCTCTCTCTCTCTCTCACACACACACACACACAAACTTGGGATGCCATATTGGTTACGGGTTTCTCATGGAAAACTTACATTTCTGCCATTGTGTCACACTAAAGGTCAGCGAAATTCACCACAATGTTTTGTTGTTTTTCTCCCCCCCCCCCCCCCCCTTTTTGTTGTTGTTGTTGGTTGTTTTTGCTTTGTATGCAAACTTTTCCAGCAGCATCAACCCACCTTCCTCAAAGCTTTGTTCTCTTCTTTGTCTTTGAGGGCACTGAGGGACTGGGAGCGTCGTTTCACCGAGGACTTCACCACTTTCTTTGGCGCCTCTGTCACCGGCTCAAAGACATCATCATCATCAGGGTCTTCATCATCCAGCCCCAAACCTGCAGCAAACGCAAAACTACTCACACACAGGTTTATTCAGAGTTAAACGAAATGACAAAGAAACACAGAGGAGCGGTGGGAACAAAAGGAAACAGAACAAAAAACCAAAAAACAATAATAATAAATAATTCTTATAAAGCGCTATTCTTTAACCAGAGTTAAACTCACCGTGCTGCACAAAACATCTTATCACAAAAACCACATTAACATACATTTCGGCAAACAAAACCTTAATCATTGCAGCTTTAATTACCCTTATCGCCTATCGAACAATACACACACACACACACACACACACACACACACTCACACACACTGACACGCGCACACCGGCTCATGTCCACAAACACAATACCAAAAAAAACTGCTTCCAGAACAAGAGCACTCTGTTCTAGGTTTGACAAGATGTTAATTCATTCTCGGGCCTTAACGTCTCAACACCAGCTGCAGAGTCACCTCAGTCAGTTTCCGAACAGGTTTCCGAACAGATTCCTTTGACTAGGCAAAGGGCAAACAGTGAAGGCATGATGACCATTTAGCTGACCGGTTACGTGGAGCATTTGACCGGTTTCTGTGAACCACTTTCACAAACTAACAGACGTCACACAAGTTTGAAAACTGACTGGTGCGATCATTGGATCAGGCTCGGACTCTGGCAGCCAGCTCTGTTTTCAGATTTGTTTGTTGTTGTCGATTTTGCTTCTCTAAACCCGTTTAACAAGGAAGTTGTCCAACAGGTCGAAAAGATCAAAATGAAAACTTAAATTCAGTCCCCCCCCTGATTTAGTTTTTAATTTAAAATCACACTTCTGCCAGCCCCTTTTCTTTTCATCACACACGTATTTTTTAATTATTTAAAATAAAATAAAAATCCTCAGAGTGACACGGCACAGAGATTCATCTACATGGTGTTAGTTCTTGGACTCTAACATTATGTCAACAGAATACAGTCACCTAAGCCCAGAAATAATACAGAAATAATGTAGAAAACAAACAGCAACAGAATCCAGCTAGTTAAAAAAAAAAAAAAAAAAAAAAAAAAAAAAAAAATTAAAGTAATAAGCTTGTGGGACAGCACCTGGGCAAACAGAATACAGTCACATAAGCCCAGAAATAATACAGAAATAATGTAGAAAACAAACAGCAACAGAATCCAGTTAGTTTATTTTAAAAAAAATATAAAAAAATTTAAAGTAATAAGCTTGTGGGACAGCACCTGGGCAAACAGAATACAGTCACCTAAGCCCAGAAATAATATAGAAAACAAACAGCAACAGAATCCAGGTATTTTTTATTTATTTTTTGTTTTTTAAATCCTTAAAGTAATAAGCTTGTGGGACAGCACCTGGGCAAAGAGATGAGACGCTCACCTAGGTGCCTAAAGTCAGCGCGAGCATCTACGCTCTGTTTTAATACCGCGTGATTTACTGACGGTGCAATGTATGAAAACAGCTGTTTCTTCTGGCTTCATCCATGAATTATATACCCTAGCGTTTGACCGAGATTTTCTGCACAAGAAGTAATCCTTGCTCAATGCACGTAGCCGTCAAGTGTGAAATGTGTCAAGCAAGTTGGTCCGCGTGAGCCAGCTGTTGAAATCTCAGCCAGGCGCTTAATGCTGACATTATCACTCAAGCGTGTCTTTGCATAAGTACATGCACACGCTCATTCAGCAATAACAGGTTTTGCATACATGCATGCAAGTATATATGTGTGTGTGTACACGTGAAGTGTGTGTGTGTGTGTGTGTGTGTGTGTGTGTGCGCGCATGCGCGTGCATGTGTGTATTTGTGTGTGCGTGCATGTATGTGTATAATTTTTGTGTGCACATGTGGTGTGTGTGGGAGGTGTGTGTATGTGTGTGTGTGTGTGTGTGTGGCGGGGGAGGGGGGGGGGGTGGGGGGGGGGGGGACATGTGTACTTGTGTGTGTGTGCATGTGCATATGCATATGTGTGTGTGTGTTTGTGTGTGTGCATATGCATGTGTGTGTGTGTGTGTGTGTGTGAAAATGCATGTGTGTATGTATGCATTTGTGTGTGTGATGGCAGGGGAGGAGGGACATGTGTACTTGTGTGTGTGCATGTGCATATGCATATGTGCGTGTGTTTGTGTGTGTGCATATGCGTGTGTGTGTATGTGTGTGTGTGTGTGTGTGTGCATATGCGTGTGTGTGTGTGTGTGCGTGTGTGCATGCATGTGTGTGTATGTATGCATTTGTGTGTGTGTGTGTGTGTGTGTGTGTGTGTGTGTGTGTGTGTGTGTGTGTGTGTGTGTGTGTGTGTGAACGCATGCATCCGCATACAAGCATATGTGTGTTCTGCATGCACATAATCCTGTGTAAGCAACACAAGTGCCTGCATGCTCATATGCATGTCTGTTGGGCGGTTGAACCAGTGCACCAAACAATTACAGCAGCAGTATTGTGCATTTTTTGTCTGAATTTTGCCTCAACATTTTCCTGGAGTCTCTTTCTTGATACTGACAGACTGGTTCAGTATTTCTCAACCTGACTTCAGACACACGTTGCTCAAACAAAGTGGCTGTAAAACACAGCAGAACCCATTTAAGACAGTGGCTGAGGTCACCAAAACCTGCGTAGCTCGTACGTCAGACCAACATGGGAACTTGTCTTTGAAGCAGTGCTTTGAAAACTTTATTTGGTTGGTAGCTCAAGCTCGAACTATCAGAGCAACAACTTTCGATCGATCGACTTTCTGTCCAGGGCATAAGCTTCGCGCTGACTAAGACGGGGGGGCCCTTTCCAGTAAAAACAAAACGTCTTTGTTCGCACGTGTGTATATCAAATGAAACGGCAACGATTTCCTTTCAGCAGGTTTCTCCGCAACAGCTGCGTCACGGGAAGGTGTCGCGGTGGAGTTTATCGTCAGCTTGTACCATGCAGTTGTTGATCTTGTGTGCAGCTGCTCCTGTTTGTACTTAACATGCATATGCGTAAGTTGAAGGAGACGGTATCGCAGATCTCACTGTGACGCGCACAAATCGACTGTGGTTGAAGGCCATGAGCAACAGCATCCATGGTGATTTCTTATCCCTGCCTCATTTTTTTGTAAGCTTTTCATCTGACCACTATGTGGTATACTGTGTTGATCAGTGTTTCTGAGAATTTCTGTGATGACTGGCAGAACCACGGGTTCCACATGAGTCTAAACCTCGCCTCTTTCCTCACAAGCTTTTGAAATGACCACCATGTAAAATAAGATAAAATAACATAACGCATTACTGTCCTTAAAAGGAAATTTGCTTTGAAACGTACCATCACTGTAACGTGTGAATGAATATAACAGTTCAGCAAAAAAAAAAAAAAAAAGTGTTGAAACAAATTACATTTACAGCTAAAACAAGTTAATTACAACAAAAGATAACATATGCACATGCTCACACACACACACACACACACACACACACACACACACACACACACACACACACACACACACACACACACGCGTGGTACTGTGTTGATCAATGTTTCTGAGAATTTCACTCACAGCGTACCATGCTTTTCTGTTATACAGTGGAGTGCGGTGGTGATGCAAACTGTACACTTTTTTTCAGCCAGCTTTTACACTGAACAAACTGCTGGCTTGCAATGCACGCAGGAGAAATATTATTTTACAAGCGAACAATAAAACAAAATCGTCTGTTCCCTCTCTCAGCAGAGACATTTGTTCACATGCAGTAATGCACCTGTGTTGAGAGAGAGAGAGAGAGAGAGAGAGAGAGAGAGAGAGAGAGAGAGAGAGAGAGAGAGAGAGAGAGAGAGAGACAGAGACAGAGACAGAGACAGAGAGACAGACAGACAGACAGACAGACAGACAGACGGACGGAGAGAACTCAGAACTTTATTACACAAGGATTAAGACTATAAGTAGTTGTCTGCTCTTACAAATCTGCCCCTGTTAGTCTACATGCCAAGAGGCTACATATAAAGCAACAGTAACAACACAGACTACGATAGTAACGGCAATGAAGATGATTTTAAAATCAGAGCCAAAACACAACACAGAGACAGACACAGTACAGTGCAGTACACAACATACAGAGAGAGAGAGACAGTACAGTCTTGTAGTTGTACTGCCCTTGGAGAACTAGGATCCCAGTTCCCACTATGGCATTAGGTATTCTTCAAGACAAACCAGGACCCTGATTAGCCCTGGAACAAACCAGGATCCCAGTTAGCCCTGGAACAAACCAGGATCCTGGTTAGCCCTGGAACAAACCAGGATCCTGGTTAGCCCTGGAATAAACCAGGATCCTGGTTAGCCCTGGAACAAACCAGGATCCTGGTTAGCCCTGGAACAAACCAGGATCCTGGTTAGCCCTGGAGCAAACCAGGATCCTGGTTAGCCCTGGAACAAACCAGGATCCTGGTTAGCCCTGGAATAAACCATGGATCCCCGCTTGTGCTAGGTCAATCTAGGATTGTACTAAATCCCGATCTGCACTTCAACATACCATATGATATTATACATATATACATATCACCAACTGTGATGGGACCTACCGGCATCACCAGTGGTGGTGAGTCTGTCCGACTGGCTCCCCCGGGGTGAGGTATGTTCGTACTTGGGGGCGGGGCTGGCAGCAGGAGGTGGCGCTGGTGGAGCAGGCTGAGAGGGGGTGGTGTTGGTCAGGAAGGGAACCAGACAGTGCCAGGGATAGACGTTGTGCACACCCTCCTCCACTGCATCCGAATCTGCAACACAAGCAGACAGGGGTGAAGACTGATCCTGTCCGACTGATGATGCCGTAGGTCTTGCTTGCCTCACCAGGCTTTGCCTGAAAGTTGTACACACCCACACCCACAACAATACATGTGTCTACACACGCTGTAGCACACACACACACACACACACACACACACACACACACACACACACACACACACACACACACACCACAAACCCCCTCTCTCTCTCTGTGCAAGACACCCACCCACAGCCACCTCCCTCCCACCCTCTCTCTCTCTGTGCAAAGACACCCACCCACACCCACCCACACAAAACTCCACAGCTCTCTCTCTCTCTTTCTCTGTGCAAAGACACCCACCCACACCCACACAAAATTCCACAGCTCTCTCTCTCTCTGTGCAAAGACACACGCCCACACCCACCCACACAAAACTCCACAG
>JABMCL010003320.1:65000-67500 GCA_018857735.1 Alviniconcha marisindica | reverse complement strand
ATGAAATCGCAGCTACACAACGTCAGTGGATGGGCGACAGGTCAGCCAAGTCTAATGAAAACGCAGCTACACAACGTCAGTGGATGGGCGACAGGTCAGCAAAGTCTAATGAAATCGCAGCTACACAACGTCAGTGGATGGGCGACAGGTCAGCCAAGTCTAATGAAATCGCAGCTAAACAACGTCAGAGGATGGGCGAAAGGTCAGCCAAGTCTAATGAAATCGCAGCTAAACAACGTCAGTGGATGGGCGAAAGGTCAGCCAAGTCTAATGAAATCGCAGCTACACAACGTCAGTGGATGGGCGACAGGTCAGCCAAGTCTAATGAAATCGCAGCTACACAACGTCAGTGGATGGGCGACAGGTCAGCCAAGTCTAATGAAATCGCAGCTACACAACGTCAGTGGATGGGCGACAGGTCCGCCAAGTCTAATGAAAACGCAGCTACACAACGTCAGTGGATGGGCGACAGGTCAGCCAAGTCTAATGAAATCAGCAGCTACAAAACGTCAGTGGATGGGCGAAAGGTCAGCCAAGTCTAATGAAATCGCAGCTTACAACAACGTCAGTGGATGGGCGAACAGGTCAGCCAAGTCTAATGAAACTCGCAGTCTACACAACGTCAGTGGATGGGCGACAGGTCAGCCAAGTCTAATGAAATCCGCTACGCTCTGGTTGGGGACGAGGTCGGTACTGACCGTCAGCAGAGCAGGTGCCACGTCACCGACACACCGCGGGTCGATGCAAACTTGTGTGGAACCTGGGGACTGCCGTGCTCGCGTCGGCTGCACAGCAGGTGCCCTGGTACTATGACTGCTCTGGGTGTGGGTGAGACACAGCAGGTGCCCTGGTACTATGACTGCTCTGGGTGTGGGTGAGACACAGCAGGTGCCCTGGTACTATGACTGCTCTTGGTGTTGTGGGTGCGAACACGAGCAGGTGCCCTGGTACTATGACTGCTCTTGGTGTGGGTGAGACACAGCAGGTGCCCTGGTACTATGACTGCTCTTGGTGTGGGTGAGACAGAGCAGGTGCCGTGGTTCTGGCTGTGGATACGACACAGCAGGTGCCCTGGTACTATGACTGCTCTGGGTGTGGGTGAGACAGAGCAGGTGCCCTGGTACTATGACCGTTCTTGGTGTGGGTGAGACACAGCAGGAGCCCTGGTACTATGCTCTTGGTGTGGGTGAGACAGAGCAGGTGCGCTGGTACTATGACTGCTCTTGGTGTGGGTGAGACAGAGCAGGTGTCCTGGTACTGACTTCTCTGACTGTGGGTGAGACAAGAGCACGTGTCCCGGTACTGACTTCTCTGACTGTGGGTGAGACAGAGCACGTGTCCTGGTACTGACTTCTCTGGCTGTGGGTGAGACAGAGCACGTGTCCTGATACTGACTTCTCTGGCTGTGGGTGAGACAGAGCACGTGTCCTGGTACTGACTTCTCGGGCTGTGGGTGAGAGAGAGCACGTGTCCCGGTACTGACTTCTCTGGCTGTGGGTGAGACAGAGCACGTGTCCTGGTACTGACTTCTCTGACTGTGGGTAAGACAGAGCATGTGCTCCGGTACTCTCTGCTCTGCTGACTGAGTAAATAAATCTGTCTGAAATCTGAACAATCCCCACCTCCCTCATTTCCACCCCCCCACCCCCTTCCCCAACAGGATGTCACGTTCAAGTTCAATGTTGCTTTACGTCCACAGAGACCATTAAGGACTATCAAGGACGGCGACCGACACCAGGACACCGACAGCCACCTCGACTTTCACACCACAGAGCCCCCTGGGCTCTGAGGATGCCACGGGAAGGGACACCTCAGCCGCCCCACCCCCACCCCTTTTACCAACTCCACACTTCCATGCCCCGTGAAGTCATTAGCGGGTGATCAGTGGTCAAACAAGAAGAAAGGCGGCCGCGCACCACTCTACGCTCTCCGATCAGATTCACCCTCACACCTCCCTTTCTTCTCAGTTGCCTCCCCTTTCTTCTCAGTTGCCTCCCTTTCTTCTCAGTTGCCTCCCTTTCTTCTCAGTTGCCTTCAGTTCCCTCCCTTTCTTCTCAGTTGCCTCCCTTTCTTCTCAGTTACCTCCCCCCCTTCTTCCCAGCTGCCGAGCGCCGGACGGGGGAGGAGTCCGTGAAGTCCGTCCGTCGCTGCTGCTGCTGCTGCTGCTGCTGCTGCAAATTGGCCCAATCCAAATTCAATCACAGGGGCTGCAATTAACCTCAGTGGCCGTTTAAATTATTGGCACTCCCCTCGCGCGGTCGTGCCCGCTCGTGCTGTGACGTGTTTACAACAAACCGCGCGCGTCTCCGAGACTTGCAGTCCTTGAGAGTTGTCGCCCTTGATAATATGTGACCTATATGGTTGACTGGGTGTAAAAAACACACCAGAATAACTAACCTTGAGAATTGTCGCCTTGATAATATATGACCTATATGGTTGACTGGGTGTAAAAAATAAATAATATGTGACCTATATGGTTGACTGGGTGTAAAATAACACA
>JABMCL010003320.1:50000-55000 GCA_018857735.1 Alviniconcha marisindica | reverse complement strand
CGAAATTTGAAACCCAACAGCCTTTTTGTCTCCCGTTTGACACTGGCACGTGAAAGAAAAATTTTAAATTATTTTTTTATCAAAACGTATAGCATTCAAAGTAGATGTGCTACACGACTGGAAAATATACTGTCTGCAGGCGCAGACGCATGCGTCCATCTTGCAGCCCGAAAATTTGACAGGCTGGGGCAGTGAAGGGGTTAAGTAATTCATCGTTACTACTAGCTTTGTTTTTGATGCTGCTGCTGCTGTTTTAGTTGTTGTTGTTGTTGTTGTTGTTGTATTACAAAACTATTAAACATACTACTTACTCGTGCTGGGATATTGGAACGCAGCAGCTGTTTGTGTGCAAACGCTTTACCGTAGCACGTCAGATGCGGACGTGAGAATCGACGGACGCGGCCGGAAGAGAGTCGTGTTTGTTTGATAAGTGGTCTTCTTTACTCTCAGTCTCAGGTTGATGTGCGGAAATCGTGTCTTACTGCACAGATACCATCATGAAACCCTATCCAACCATTGTCCAGAGCTCAATATCAGACATGCCTTTTTGGCCCACCTTTTGTCCTCCCTCTGTGTGTGTGTGTGTGTGTGTGTGTGTGTGTGTGTGTGTTGTGTGTGTGTGTGTGTGTGTGTGTGTGTGTGTGTGTGTGTGGTGTGTGTTCGTCTCTGTCTGTCCCCTCTCTCTCTTTCTCATGCGTGTGAGTGTGTTGTGTGTGTGTGTGACGTGTGTGTGTGTGTGTATGTGTTGTGTGCGTGGTGTATGTGTGTGTGTGTGTGTGTGTGTGTGTGTGTGTGTGTGTGTGTGATGTGTGGTGTGTGTGTGTGTGTGTGTGTGTGTGTGTATGTGTGTGTGCGTGGAGTGTGTGTATGATTGTATGTGTAGTGTTGTGTGTGTGTGTGGTGGTGTGTGTGTGTGTGTAGTGTGTGTGTGTGTGTGTGTGTGTGTGTGTGTGTGTGTGTGTGTGTGGTTGTTGTGTGTGAGTGTGTGTGTGTGTGTGTGCGTGTGTGTGTGTGTTGGTGTGTGTTGTGTTGTGTGTGTGTGTGTGTGTGTGTGTGTGTGTGTGTGTGTGTGTGTGTGTGTGTGTGTGTGTGTGTGTGTGTGTGTGTGTGTGTGTGTGTGTGTGTGTGTGTGTGTGTGTGTGTGTGTGTGTGTGTGTGTGTGTGTGTGTGTGTGTGTGTGTTGTGTGTGTGTGTGAGTGTGTGGTGTGTGTGTGTGTGGTGTGGTGTTGTGTTGTGGTGTGTGTGTGTGTGTGTGTGTGTGTGTGTGTGTGTGTGTGTGTGTGTGTGTGTGTGTGTGTGTGTGTGTGCCAAGGAGAAGGGAGGGGGGAATCAGACACATGTTTGGCAGGCTGCTTGCTTTACTCACGCTGACATAGGCCAGCCCCCACCCATACTGTGCAGATTAACCCCTTCACTGCCATAACGTCATTTGAAAACGACCCATAAAAGTGCGAAATCTGCAACCATTAAGCCTTTTTGTCTTCTTTTTCGCACTGGCATGTGAAAGGATCTCCAAAAAAAAAGAGCATAGAATTGAAAACAGATGTTATAGGACCGAAAAATGTACTGTTTTCCGGCGCGTCCGGGCATCAGTCAGCCCGGACATATTACAGGCTGGGGCAGTGAAGGGGTTAAAAAATTATTTTAAAAAAAAGAAAGAAAGAAAAAAGAAGAAAAGAAAAAAAAAGAAAAAAATCTAAACATCTCCAACGGACTATGCTTAGTTAGGCCGGATTTTAAAAAAAAAAAAAAAAATTTTTTTAATGCATTTGTCAGTTCAGGTGGTGAAGCCGAATCACAGAAGGCGGCGTACGTGTCGAACGCACGAACAAACAGACAGGCAGACAGATGGCCAAACAGAGGAAGAAAACGCCAGTTCCATCGCTGAATGACCCACTACACACGTACGGCGCCCAGTTTTAAGTTTGTGTAACGTGCGTACTACATGGGGGACTTTACTCATCAGCGGGGACGCACGTTCCTCGCGATAACGTTCACGCTCACGTCACGACTCCGGTCGCGGAGAACAGACCGGCGACCCCACCAATAATTATCGTCTGCAGCCAAATCGTATAGCATGTCAAACACGTCATAACCAGTGGGCGTGATACGATTGCAAACTCGTGTGCACGTGTTCTGTGGCTATGCACTTCGGCTGGTGCGGTGGTGATTCTAGTATTGCGAGTCAGTCAGTCACTGCGGCTTTTGGGGGGGGGGGGGGGGGGCGCCGCCGCCGCCGCTGACTATGTTGACCCCGGCGCCGTTGATAATACACATTGCAGGGCGACACACACACACACAGAGTTGGCGTACGTATACATGCATGCACCACTGCCATGCATAAGTTTGTGTCACTGCCCTCTTCGTTCCAACTCGACTTGTGCGTAGTACAAACTGAACGAGACCTGCGCTGAACAGTACACCTGTTTTACTACACTAGTAGACTCACGTCTCCCCAGTTTTGTGTCGCTGTCTTTCTCCTCCTTCCAATTTACGCCGCCGGGTGTATAATTAGGAAGCGCGATTCTCAGTCTAACTTGGGAGCTGAGAACCAAAACGCAAAAGGAACCATTGCAAATATTTTCTAGTACACTGGGAGTAACCTGTTAATAGCGACAGATAAATGGGGGAGGAGGGAGTGAGTGAGTGCGGGGGTGGGGGGGGGGGGGGGGGAGAGATCATTCAGATAATTGACAAAATGCTTACTTTGCAATAACTAGCGAATTCATGGCAATGTTCAGCTCTGCACAATCATGATTCAGTTCTTGCACTTCGGCAATACATTAAAATACAGATCGTTAACAGGGGCTTATTGCGAATTCAGTCAGTGTACATGGAGTGCCTTGTGTGTGTGTGTGTGTGTGTGTGCGTGCGTGCGTGCGTGCGTGCGTGCGTGCGTGCGTGTTTGTGTGTGTGTGTGTGTGTGTGTGTGTGTGTGTGTGTGTGTGTGTGTGTGTGTGTGTGTGTGTGTGGTGTGTGCGTGCGTGTGTGTTTGCGTGCTTCATCACATCAAGTTATAACAAACACATCTACCTCTGTGGACATGACTAAGGCTCTCTCTATGAACCATAGCTGCTGGGCGTCTTACGACTCTCAACGCAGAACTGTCAGACGTACTGGGTCATCTGATAAATTTACATAATCACAGTCAGGGGTCCAGCGCTGTACGTATGACTGCAGGTGCAAAATGTCATTTCTACCTTTTTCCATAATCACTGCCGTTCTCGTGTGCCCGTGCACGCTTTGGACTCTTCCAGCCACAGTGGTGTGGGCGAGGGTCGTGCCCATTACATTATAGGGGCTGTTCAGGGAAGGTCACTCGGATCCAAAGCCCGTCTTTTTTAATAGACGGGCTTTGCCCCGATCTAACAAATAAACAATTCAGTGGGCGAGGGTCGGACCCCCTACATATAGTATAGGGGCTGTTCAGAGGTCACTCCGATCTAACAAATAAACAATTCAGTGGGCGAGGGTCGTACCCACTACATATAGGGGCTGTTCAGGGAAGGCCACTCCGATCTAACAAATAAACAAGTCAGTGGGCGAGGGTCGGACCCCCTACATATAGGGGCTGTTCAGAGGTCATTCCAATCTAACAAATCAGTGAGCGAGGGTGGTACCCACTATATATCTAGGGACCTGGGTCTGTTCAGGGAAGGTCACTCCGATCTAACAAATAAACAAGTAAGAGGGCGAGGGTCGTACCCACTATACATCTAGGGTCTGTTCAGGGAAGGTCACTCCGATCTAACAAATAAACAAGTAAGAGGGCGAGGGTCGTACCCACTATATATCCAGGGTCTATCCAGGGAAGGTCACTCCGATCTAACAAATAAACAAGTAAGAGGGCGAGGGTCGTACCCACTATATATCCAGGGTCTGTTCAGGGAAGGTCACTCCGATGTAACAAATAAACAAGTCAGTGGGCGAGGGTCGTCCCCCCACTATATACCCTAGGGTCTGTTCAGGGAAGGTCACTCCGATGTAACAAATAAACAAGTAAGAGGGCGAGGGTCGTACCCACTATATATCCAGGGTCTGTTCAGGGAAGGTCACTCCGATCTAAACAAATAAACAAGAAGGGGCGAGGGTCGTACCCACTATATACCAGGGTCTGTTCAGGGAAGGTCACTCCGATCTAACAAATAAACAAGTAAGAGGGCGAGGGTCGTACCCACTATATATCCAGGGTCTGTTCAGGGAAGGTCACTCCGATCTAACAAATAAACAAGTCAGTGGGCGAGGGTCGTACCCACTATATATCCAGGGTCTGTTCAGGGAAGGTCACTCCGATCTAACAAATAAACAAGAGGGCGAGGGTCGTACCCACTATATACCTATGGTCTGTTCAGGGAAGGTCACTCCGATCTAACAAATAAACAAGTCAGTGGGCGAGGGTCGTACCCACTATACATCTAGGGTCTGTTCAGGGAAGGTCACTCTGATCTGACAAATAAACAAGTAAGAGGGCGAGGGTCGTACCCACTATATATCCAGGGTCTGTTCAGGGAAGGTCACTCCGATCTAACAAATAAACAAGACCAAAAACACGGTAGCTCCGTGGTTGCGATGGTTTGTACGTGGAGGGGTCACTGGCCAGTTTTTTTTTTATTTTTATTTTTTATCTTGCCCTATTTACCTATTTATCAAATGTAATTGCACTTTGCAGCAGAACCTCGTTATTTTCGCCATCTTAGTCAGTCCCCAGTAAATACGTCCTGAATGGCTGATAACACAGACAACAACAAAACAAAACAAAACAAAAAAAGCTCAAGTTTTCACCTAGGGTTGAGCGTCACTGTCAGTGTTTAACCACTGTGCCACACCGTGTGACTTCCCCCCCCCCCCCCCCTCTCTCTCTCTCTCTCTCTTTCTGACGAGGTAACGGAAACGTAACGCATTCACGCGCTGCTTATCCATGGCCCTGAGCGCAGAGAATGACGTCACTCTTGTCTATCAATCAAATTTGAAGATGGGCAGATCTACCGCTGCTTCGGTGG
>JABMCL010003320.1:30000-42500 GCA_018857735.1 Alviniconcha marisindica | reverse complement strand
ACAGAAAAACGGAGTAAAGGGAATAGCAAAGAGATAGCTGACTGAAAGCAGTGTCACATGAACTGTCAATTTATACACAAATATGTAAAGTGTGCTTGCAGGGAAATCAGCCACTTACTATTGATTATAGCAGGCTATTTTGTGTAGATGAGTCTCTGGTTACCTTTAAGCACTGGGTGGAGGCATGCTGCCATCTACAGATAATAGGAACGGATCCAGCATCTCTACTCAAATCTGCTGCTATCAGCCAATAGCATTGAAGTAAAATGGTAGATCATTTTGGATTCACTGGAAGAACAGTTGACTGTTTAGTCAGTGAATACACTAAAGTTATAGACCTTATACAGTATGTACTGAAACAGTAACAGATTCAGCGGAGTCAGTTAATACACCAAAGTTATAGACCTTATAGTGATTAACTTATACAGTATGTACTGAAACAGTAACAGATTCAGTGGAGTCAGTTAATACACTAAAGTTATAGACCTTATAGTGATTAACTTATACAGTATGTACTGAAACAGTAACAGATCCAGCGGAGTTGTATACTGCTACTAGTGATTAATGAATGACTGAAAATGTATATATATATATATATATATATATATATATATATATATATATATATATATATATGTATGGCGTATATAAAGGTGTTTGTTTTCTTATAATTGTTATTGTTGTTGAGAAGACGTAACTGAGCGAAAGAGAGAGAAGGAGTGTGTGTGTGTGTGTGTGTGTGTGTGTGTGTGTGTGTGTGTGTGTGTGTGTGTGTGTGTGTGTGTGTGCTACTAAGATTAACTTAAGGGTGTGACAACTAGTATGCGTGTGAACGATACGGGCACCATTGTCATCGTGATTGCAACTTTCTTACTGTTTATTCACTTGATTTTATTAAGCTTTCTAATTATTCGAATTAAGCAAGTGAAACTGTATAGAATTTAATTACGTTTTTATGTACTTGTTATTATTTGTCAAAGGTAGACAACTGAATTTCTGTTTTAAGGATTAATAAAGTATTATTGTATTGTATTGTAAAAACTTACAAAACCTTGCGCGTTCACAGCACCAGATACACATAGTGCATTTGAAATGTAAGCTCTCGCAAGCTAAAAACGACCAAAGGACACTCATACTCATAGAGTCATGCCAATAAAGGTGCTACTGCTACTGGTCATCCTGAGTGATAAATCCATACAACCAAATTCAGTAATACACACAACACTTGTTTTACATGTTTCAAGGGCTAATAGACGATTTCCAGAAATAACAGGCGAAGATAATTTGACAGTGTTTTCTTACTCCGGGAGAGTGAAGTACCCTGAATGGAGGTGGCAGCGGAGAAGAGCCGATCTGCGACACTTTGAGATCTTCAGGCATGGACCTATTATAACTTATACTAGACTACCAGCTGGGGGAACCTACTATCCGATCTGCACGTTCCCCGTGAGTGTTTGATCGGCATTTCTGATGCCTTTTTTGCCTTTTGTTTACGGGTATCCGTCGTCTTCTCGACGTGCTCACTGTACCCCCAACAAAAGTGTGCCTACTCTGTGCTACACCTTTCTTCAATGTTGCTTTACGTCCATGGAAGCAAGACGGCTTATTAGGGACGGGGTGCTACACCCGCAGGCATGGACCTATATATATATACAGGTCCATGCCCGAAGGATCTTACTGAGTGCAGTCCCCTGGATTTCCGAAGATCGTCTATTATTAACTCCATTGTGTGTTGATTCAAATTCAGTAACGACATCACTTCAAGGGACAATGCTACTACTAGTACTAGTGCCACAGTAACACAACCGTGAGAGTAACAGTAACAGACTCAGCAACAGCAGGTTTAATGCTGCAGATTCAGCAACAGCAGGTTTAATGCTGCAGATTCAGCAACAGCAGGTTTAATGCTGCAGATTCAGCAACAGCAGGTTTAATGCTGCAGACTCAGCAACAGCAGGTTTAATGCTGCAGACTCAGCAACAGCAGGTTTAATGCTGCAGACTCAGCAACAGCAGGTTTAATGCTGCAGATTCAGCAACAGCAGGTTTAATGCTGCAGATTCAGCAACAGCAGGTTTAATGCTGCAGATTCAGCAACAGCAGGTTTAATGCTGCAGATTCAGCAACAGCAGGTTTAATGCTGCAGATTCAGCAACAGCAGGTTTAATGCTGCAGATTCAGCAACAGCAGGTTTAATGCTGCAGATTCAGCAACAGCAGGTTTAATGCTGCAGATTCAGCAAAGGCTGTTACAGTGTTAGTGTTAACTGAGTTATGTTGCTATCATAATCATGTGCGTGTTATTCAGGAACATTAATAATTTCTGCTATATCTGTATATATATATATAATAGTAAATTACAAAAACTAGAAGAATGCTGCAGACTCAGCAACAGCAGGTTTAATGCTGCAGATTCAGCAAAGGCTGTTACAGTGTTAGTGTTAACTGAGTTATGTTGCTATCATAATCATGTGCGTGTTATTCAGGAACATTAATAATTTCTGCTATATCTGTATATATATATATAATAGTAAATTACAAAAACTAGAAGATACTTACGGTAATTAAAATTTTAATGCTAAGCACTCTTTTTTTAAAATTATTATTACTTATTGTTATTATTTTTTCAAATTAAATCAATAAATGGTGCTAATTATAAATTCATAAATAATTCATAGATTTAGTAATAAATGTTCAGATTATGCTGAACTTTTTTTAATTTTATTTTTTTTATCAATAACATTATATAAAAAGTATCAAACAAAAAATATCTGCCTGTTTCAGTGTTTGTACATGGGATATGTCATACGTTGTGTATCTTTACAACTAACAGAATCATACTCAGTTAACAGCGCCAAACTGTATTTTAACTAAGATATATATATAAATAAATATATATATATATAATATATATAAAAGATGATTCACTCTCAGTCCCACTCTCACTCAGTCACTGTTGACTTCAAACTGTATTTTATAAACGATATATTATTTCAACACAAATTACTTTCCGCTTCCAGTGAAGTTCATCGCTTCAATCATTTCTCTTAATTTTATACCATAATGTACTCGTACAAGTTGTGGTAATTCCTTACAAGACTCGGCCAGGAAAGTAACTTAGGTAACGCTGAAGTAGTGGTTACACTGTTACAGCTTGACTGTTAACTGTCAGTGTTGACAGTCCGGGGAAGAAAGAAAAGGAAACTGGTCTATTACAACAAGTCAGCCATGACAGTTACGATAGGGTGACGCAGTTGGGGAGAAAGAGAACTTAGAAGTTACCGGCAGAGCTACAGTGAATACTGTATACTTTATGCGTACACAACCAGTCACGGCAAGAAGTCCATTGTGAACACTTGCTTCACAAATGGGTAATTAGTGGGCAATGGGAGTTTGTTTGCTAATAATAATAATTATAGTTTTCAGTGACTTTTGGACAGCTTCACTTTTAGTTTGACAGTTTTAGTTACTCTTATGGTGTTGGTAGTATTGGAATTTCTGATCAGTGGCTGTTAAGTCACTTAGTGTCACTACTTTGTACTTTTTTCTCTCTTCTTCTCTCTAATTTTTTTAAAAATAATATAATATAATAATAGCGGTCATTTCTATAGCACCGCATCTCCTGAGATTCTCATGGACGAGGGTGAGCACACAGCGCTAAATTACAAGATCAACGACAATGAACACCTTATAAAATTTATATAATATTAAAACCTCAAAAATAGTAAAAACTGTATTATTATAATATATATATAAATAATATAGTCATAATTGATTATGATTAATAGTGATTAGTGTATTCCTACTCCTAGCACACCACACACACAGAAGTAACGCAATGAGGAGAGAGAGAGGGTAAGGGGGTGGGGAATTAAGCAGGCAGAATTTGCAATCACTTGTTGTAGTAACACTAACAGGTATTGTTTCGTTTGCAGAGCCAAGTTTTTAACACAGTTCTGAAGGCATGGGAGGATTGAATGTGAGGGATATCAAAAGGGAACGGATTTCATTATTATATAATACAGAAATATAATATGGTCATCTTCAATACATTCCCATGCAAGTGAATCGCTCACCAAGGGCAACTCATCTTTTGAGACCTGATTTATTTTAAGCTTTTTCTTTATTTTTTATTCTTTATTTTTCTTCTTTCTTTTTTTCTTAAACAAGTGGTTCCACTGCGCTATTAAACTTCCAGAGGGACCTTTCTCTCTTCCTCAGCAGCAGTTCACCCATCCACTGTTCCAGTTCCATCCCAATCCATTTCCGCCGCTGAAATTCACCCCTCAGTATCTTCTCAACTGACTGTTCAAAGCCATCTTTTGTCCCACTCCGTGCCAACCCCTTAACAGCAGCAGCACATCAAGCCAAAGGCCCCCCCCCTGCCCAATCAATAGACTACTTCACTCCAGCCAGGGCAACTGTACTGGGCACAAACGGCTGTAAAATTATCAAACAAAATACACATGACATATATATATATATATATATATATATATATATATATATATATATATATATATATATATATAATGCAGATCTATGCAGTGAGTGTATACATCAGGTGTGCACAGGTGTGACAGCACATGTCTGTGTGAGGCACTGAAGCACGCACAGGTAGGCACGCATGACTGCTAAGGCTACTGTACATCAAATGTATACACGTGCATGTAATGTATACGTACGTATACATAACGTTACGTATGCTCACACAATACAGTACACATATAACAGATTCACATCATTTAATAATAAAGTTCTCAACGCCCATCCACAGACAACATTCAGTAAATTACAAACACTCACTGTGGTTTACGCCCTCCGCCTGGTTTCCATCCAGCCGTGTGCCGTAGGTGTGCTGGCGACTGCTCGGTCGCTGATCTGCTTCCGGTATTGGGGTCCGACTTGCCATGGCAACCACCGGTTGACTATAGCAGCCACCCTCATCACCAGCTGTGGCAGTCTTGTCACCAGAGGGCGTCGTTATGGGAATGGCAAGCTCCTGTCGAACGTAGCCTGGGTGGATGTCCTGGTAGTCGTGACTACGAGAGCGGGCCAGCATGGCCTGGTTGGCGTTATGGTCCACGAGCTCACTGCCAGGGAGCCTGCCCACGGTCGCCATCCTCGACGCATAATGCCCAGGAGCATCCGGGCGGGCATCGGGCTCCCGCGGGGGCGGGAACGACTGCGTCCGCTCCAGCTGGCCACGCCCTCGGCCGGCTGCCAGGTACTCCTGCTCCACCATGCTGGACTGGAGCTGCTTGACAATGGCTGAGTGTTCGGCAGGGGTGGACAGACGCTGCTGCTGCTGCTGCTGCTGCTGCAGCGGCGGCTGCTGTTGAACCGGGGCCGCCAGGATGGCGTTGACCTGCATCCCTGCTCCGAACACGTTGCTGCCGGGGCTAACGATCACCTTGGACATGGGGGTCTTCGGGGTCAGGACGTCAATCCCGGAATCCTCGCTTCGCCCCGAGTCCTGCTTCGAAAGGGTGATGCTTGTGGGCTTGTTCGCCGCCTGGTTGGTGACAAGCTGCGAGGGAAACGCTGGCATTCCGGAAATGGGAGCAAAGCGCGGCGTGATGGGCGACACGTGGTCCGAGGAGGAACTGCTCGATTTGGAAGGTCCGGAGCCCCAGCTCTTCTGCGGGGAGGTGATAAACCCTTGAGGGACTTGAGGGTTGGTGTGGGGGGAGATGGGGGTGAAGGAGGTGGCCCGGTAGGGGCCCGTGGGTGACTGCGTCTGCCCGATCCTGGGCGAGAGGGGCAAGGGAGTCTGCGGCGTGGGTGAGAAGGCTGGAGTGGTGGAGCGAGAATTCCCCAGGGACACCAGCATGTTCGCGGCCTCCGCTTCGTCCATGTCCACGTAGCGGGAAGGGTCCCCTTCCCGGGAGTCGGTCGTCCACTCGATCTGCCCTTCTTTCAGCTCGCCCTTCCGGCAGCCGGGGAAGGAGGGCGCTTGGCGCAAACCCTTCCCCTTCAGCGACAAGTGCCGGGAGCAGAACCCTCGCCGCTGCGACTCCTTGGTGCACCCTTCTTTGGAGCATAGTCTCCTCCACTGCTTCCCGTTGAACTTCTTTCGGATGCCGTTGGGCGTGGAGACCACGTCTCCCTTCTTGTACCGCATGTTGGAGGTGGGGGACCGAGGGGTGCTCGAGCGGCTGCTCTCCGTCGACTGCGCGCTTCGGCTCCGGCTCGGGTCCCGCTTCTTGAAGGGCTGCTTGGATCTGTCCTGGCCGTTCTGCGACCTGGAGCCGGACCCCGGGGTGGCGCTGCCTGACCTCGGCGTGCTGACCCCTGACGAGTCAAAGCTCATGTTCCCCACCGCTATCATCTCGTCCTCCGATGACTCTATGTGATCGAACGAGCCTGCACTGGATGACACTGGTCGCTCTGTGGGCACCGGCGGATTCATGGCGGGCAAAACGGGCTGCGGGGGCGGCTCAGCCTCCGACTGTTCCTCAAACTCTTCGAACCAGGGCGGCTGCATCAGGCGGATGTTGACCCTGGAGACCCAGTGCTCGTCGCGCAGGCTCATGTGCCAGCTCTGGTCCAGCCTCACTCTGTACTGGGTGCCGCCCTGGGTGGCTCTCTTCTCCATGACCACACCGTCGTAGAAATGGTTGTCGTCCGTGTTGAGCCGCACGCACACGGCGGAGCCTATTTTGATCATGACGGACATGGGGCAGGTGTCGCTGATGATGTCGCAGCCCGGGGCGTCAAAGACGCTCTCAAAGCTGAACAGGCTTTTGTCATCGTCAAACTCGATGCTCAGGTGCTGGTTGTTCTTGTTCCCTTTGATGCTTCCCGGTTGGAAGATGCCCTTCCTGCGAGCCAGAACTCGGTGGTTCTTCCACTCTTGAAGGTCCACTTTCACACGCTTGGGAGGCGGGGGATGCTGCGGAGCCAGGGGCGGGGAGATGGGCTGATTCGCCCCGCCCAGGTCCATCGCCTTGCGCTTTTTGGGCGGCTTGGCGATGGCCCTCTTGTTGGGCTCGCCCGTGGGTGGGGGCCCCTCGAAGCTGTTCTCCGGCGTCAGGTGGGTGGTGGGGGTGGTGGCGGGGCTAGGTTTCGTCAGCGAATCCGCGCTGGCAAAAGCAGGCGGGGAGTGGAGCACGATCGGGCTGGACATGGACCCTGACATGGGCGTGCTGACGGAGGTCTGACACCCTGGCTGCATCATCGGCTGCTGCTGCTGCTGCTGCTGTTGCGGCGGCTGCAGCTGTTGGTCTTGCTGCATGTGCTGACCTTGCTGCTGCGAGCAGGTCATCGGGTGAGACTGCAGGTGGGGAGGCGGTCGAGCATGCTGCAGCGGAGGATCAAGTTGCTGCAGCTGTGACTGCTGTTGTTGTTGCTGTTGCTGCTGCTGCTGCTGCTGCTGCTCCTGTTTGAGGTCCTGCTGTTGCTGCTCCTGCTGCTGCACAGAAAACCCCTGCTGGTGCTGCTGCACCGGGGACGGCGGCATCAGTTTTGCTTTCGACTGCGCGGGAGACATGGCCTCAGGCTTTGCCTCGTAAGTGGGGCTGCTGGTCCTCTTGGGCTGACGTATGGTGCGCCCGCCCCGCGTCGTGGTCGTCACGCCGACGCCCCTCCGGTCTGAGTCCCTCCCTTGCCTCGGCGGCACCGCTTTCTTCCCCGCTTCGCCTTCCGCCTGAGCAGGATCCGGAGTGGACTTCTGCTCGTCATCTTCATGCTCCTTGGCTGTGGAGGCCCCTTCTTGTCCATCGTCGCCAGCGGTTGCTTTGCGTCTGGCTTTGGCAGGACGTTGGCCTGTGGGAGAGGAGCTGTTGGATCGTCCCCGCCTACTGCGGCTGTCTAATCGTCGGGGCATGTCTGCAATCAGAAAAAATAAATTAAAAAAAATACTGACAAATTACAAGAAGTGCCAACCGTGGCTGTAAAAGAACTGCCCGAGCATGTCTGCTATCAGTCATCAGAAGAAGAAAAAAGAAAAAGAAAAAAATACTGACGAATTATGAGAAAGTGCCAACCATGGCTGTAAAAGTGTAAGTGTAAAAACAACTGTTGGGACATGTCTGCAATCAAAATTTGAACAAGACACTGACAAATTATGAGAAGTGCCAACCGTGGCTGTAAAAGTGTAAGTGTAAAAACAACTGTTGGGACATGTCTGCAATCAAAATTTAAACAAGACACTGACGAATTATGAGAAGTGCCAACCGTGGCTGTAAAAGTGTAAGTGTAAAAACAACTGTTGGGACATGTCTGCAATCAAAATTTAAACAAGACACTGACAAATTATGAGAAGTGCCAACAGTGGTTGTAAAAATAATTGTCAGGGCATGCCTGCAATCAGAAGAAAAAAAATACTGACAAATTATGAGAAATGCCAACCGTGGCTGTAAAAATAATCGCTGGCGTACATCTGCAATCAGAAAACATACTGACGAAATATGAGAAGTGCCAACTGTGGCTGTAAGAATAATCGTTGGGGCATGTCTGCAATCACGAAAACAAACAAACAAACAAAATTGATTATGAAAAGTAGAAACTGACAGTGACAGATGACAATGACATGCTGTGTAATTGTTGGTGCATTTTTTAACAAAACAAAAAAGGACAAGTATTGACTCTAGCTGTCTAATCACTGGGGGGTATATCTGCACATACAGGAAACTGACCAATGGCAAAACCACTGCACCTGTCTAATCATCTGGGTACTAATAATATTATATCCGCATACACGCCATGGCTGTCTAATACTGTAATAGTAATACTATAATAAATGTATAACAGTAATAATCATCAGGGGCCATGTCTGCCCACCACGCAATTATGAGAAGCAACTAATGCCACTATTTAATCATCAGTGCATGTCTGCACACACACACACACACACACACACACACACACACACACACATGCAAGCACACACACATGCACGCACACACACACACAGAGGAAACTACAGGCTGCACCTACTGCAGCTTTCTAAACTCAGACCATGTGTGCACACCTATTGCAGTTGTCTGATCACATATAATATTAATAAGTATTCTTAAAGCGCAAAATCAGTCTTGTCCCTAGTCCTAGAGATTATTCTAAATCTATTCTAAGCACATACACATGCACACACACCATGCACACACACACACACAGGCACCCGCAACCATTCGGACTATACAAAGCTAACTATGCACAGCTCAAAATGGGCAGCAAATGCCCGGGAGACCTGGAATGGATGAAGAGAACAGCACGGAACAGAAAACATGACAGGTCTACAATTTTGGGGAAAGAAATGTTTTTTCTTTGAGTTTTTACTTTCTACCCCCCCCCCCCCCCCCCCCACCCCATCTATCAGTCAATGTTTTATTTTATGTCTGTTAACATCAAGGTGATATTACACACACACACACACACAAAAAAAGACATACACACACACAATTATACTAGCTTACCTACAGAACTATGATTCGCATGAACAATTAATTTAACAATAGATTTGATAATATCAGCATTATACAAAATATCTCTTACGTTGCTGCAAGCATTAAAGTCGTATCCATTTTTCTGAAATAACTCTGTGGGAACAGGACATTCTAGTAGTATATGTTTAACAGATACTACAATCAATAATAACCCCCCCCCCCCCCCCCCGTTTACTTTTTGTTGCTGTTACCTGGCAGTTCAACCAGGCGAGAGATCATAATGGCACGAAATAAGTACTCTGAAATTCCGTTCCGTAAGAGCCCATCATAGCAGTTTACAAAATCTGAATCATTTTCAGGCTTTCAGTATTTCATGCTCTGTCTCATTCTCAGAATACAGACCTGTCTATTCTAATTCTTGCAGAGCAGAACCTCACAACTGATTATTGGTTGTTGTTTTTTTATTAAGAACTGGCTGTTCTTCTGAAATCTAAGTTGTACAATACTAGACTACTACTATATACTTCACTTAAAAATAACAATTGGCTCATTAGTTCTTAAGCTAAAACTTTTACTAAAACAAAAGTGACAACTGACTATGCAAACCCTTCAGTGATCCCACTAGACATCTGATTTATCAAACCAGTAACAGTGTGACGTCTGTGACTATGAGGTGGTAAATGTGGTTCACAGAAACTGGTCAGGCAGTCATTAGAACCGGTCAGATACACGGCCATATTATATAATATAATGTACTACTACTACAGTACTATCTAAGGTCAGACAGTCACTGGAACCAGTCAGATACACGGCCATATATAATGTACTACTACTGCAGTATTATCTGAGGTCAGACAGTCATTGGAACCGGTCAGATACAAGGCCATTAATATAATGTACTACTACTACAGTACTATCTGAGGTCAGACAGTCACTGGAACTGGTCAGATACACAGCCATCTGTACTACTAGTAGTACTACCACAGTACTATCTGAGGTCAGACAGTCACTGGAACCGGTCAGATACATGGCCATATATAATGACTGCTACTACAGTATTATCTGAGGTCAGACAGTCACTGGAACCAGTCAGATACACAGCCATATATAATGTACTACTACAACAGTACTATCTGAGGTCATATAAATGGCCACATATAATATACAACTGCTACAGTACTATCTGAGGACAGACAGTCACTGGAACCAGTCAGATACACGGCCATCTGTACTACTACCACAGTATTATCTGAGGTCAGACAGTCACTGGAACCAGTCAGATACATGGCCATCTGTACTACTACCACAGTACTATCCGAGGTCAGTCACTGGAACCGGTCAGATATACACAATCATCTGTACTACTACCACCGTATTATCTGAGGTCAGACAGTCACAGGAATCGGTCAGATACAAGGCCATGTAATATAATGTACTACTACTACAGTACTATCTGAGGTCAGACAGTCACTGGAATCGGTCAGATACAAGGCCATGTAATATAATGTACTACTATTACAGTACTATCTGAGGTCAGATAGTCACTGGAACTGGTCAGATACACAGCCATATAATATAATGTACTACTACTACAGTATTATTTGAGGTCAGACAGTCACTGGAACTGGTCAGATACACGGCCATCTGTACTACTAGTAGTACTAGTACTACTACCACAGTACTATCTGAGGTCAGACAGTCACTGGAACCGGTCAGATACATGGCCATATATAATGACTGCTACTACAGTACTATCTGAGGTCATATAAATGGCCACATATAATATACAACTGCTACAGTACTATCTGAGGTCAGACAGTCACTGGAACCAGTCAGATACACGGTCATCTGTACTACTACCACAGTACTATCTGAGGTCAGACAGTCACTGGAACCAGTTAGATACACGGCCATCTGTACTACTACCACAGTACTATCCGAGGTCAGTCACTGGAACCGGTCAGATATACACGGTCATCTGTACTACTACCACAGTATTATCTGAGGTCAGACGGTCACTGGAATCGGTCAGATACAAGGCCATGTAATATAATGTACTACTACTACTACAGTACTATCTGAGGTCAGACAGTCACTGGAATCGGTCAGATACAAGGCCATGTAATATAATGTACTACTATTACAGTACTATCTGAGGTCAGATAGTCACTGGAACTGGTCAGATACACGGCCATATAATATAATGTACTACTACTACAGTATTATCTGAGGTCAGACAGTCACTGGAACTGGTCAGATAAACAGCCATATAATGTACTACTTACTACTACAGTATTATTTGAGGTCAGACAGTCACTGGAACTGGTCAGATACATGGCCATCTGTACTACTAGTAGTACTAGTACTACTAGTAGTACTACCACAATACTATCTGAGGTCAGACAGTCACTGGAACCGGTCAGATACAAGGCCATATATAATGACTGCTACTAAAGTATTATCTGAGGTCAGACAGTCACTGGAACCAGTCAGATACACAGTTATATATAATGTACTACTACAACAGTACTATCTGAGGTCATATAAATGGCCACATATAATATACAGCTGCTACAGTACTATCTGAGGTCAGACAGTCACTGGAACCAGTCAGATACATGGCCATCTGTACTACTACCAAAGTATTATCTGAGGTCAGACAGTCACTGGAACCAGTCCGATACACGGCCATCTGTACTACTACCACAGTACTATCTGAGGTCAGACAGTCACTGGAACCAGTTAGATACACGGCCATCTGTACTACTAGTACTACCACAGTACTATCCAAGGTCAGTCACTGGAACCAGTCAGATATACACAGTCATCTGTACTACTACCACAGTATTATCTGAGGTCAGACAGTCACTGGAATCGGTCAGATACAAGGCCATATATAATGTACTACTACTACAGTACTATCTGAGGTCAGATAGTCACTGGAACTGGTCAGATACACGGCCATATAATATAATACTACTACAGTATTATCTGAGGTCAGACAGTCATTGGAACCGGTCAGATAAATGGCCATATATAATGTACTACTACTACAGTACTATCTGAGGTCAGATAGTCACTGGAACCGGTCAGATACACGGCCATTTTTTTAATGT
>JABMCL010003320.1:20000-22500 GCA_018857735.1 Alviniconcha marisindica | reverse complement strand
AACAAGACTGGCCCGGGACGCTGTCGCGGTACGGACGGATCGATGGATCGATCGATCGCTTAAGCTTGTCAGCGGCGCTCTCAACCTTCCAGTTCCCTTCCTGCGTCGTCCATTTGACTGCGGTTTGTTTGCACTGGCCGTTTACGGTTTACGGTGTACGGTTCGAGGCTGCTGCGGAAAAAGCTAGCACGCGATTGAATCAGTGGATTTTTTTTGGGGGGGGGGGGGGGGGGGGGGGATTTTTCTTTCTTTTTTCTTCATTTTTTTTTTTTCTTTATTTATTTTTAGGATTTTGTTTCTTTTTTTTATCTTTTTTGGTTTTCTTTTTGGGGGGATTTAAAAAAAAAAACGTTTGTCGAACAGTACTTTAATGTAACGCTGAGTGGGTAGAACAGCTGGGGAGAGGAGGTTGGAGGTGGGGGTGGGGTGAGGTGAGGTGGAGAGAAGGAGGAGGCAAGATTTTGTCCACAGTGCAATTACTTTAATGTATTATGAGTGGGAGAGAGTGGATTTTCTTTTCTTTTTTTCTTCAGTTTTTTTATTTATTTATTTTTAGGATTTTTTTCTTCTTTTTTTATCTTTTTTGGATTTTCTTTTTTTGGGGGGGATTTTTTTTTTTTAAACGTTTTGTCGAACAGTACTTTAATGTAACGCTGAGTGGGTAGAACAGCTGGGGAGAGGAGGTTGGGGTGGGGGTGGGGGTGGGGGTGGGGGTGGAGGGAGGGGGGAGGCAAGATTTTTTTGTCCAACAGTACTTTAATGTAGTACTGAGTGGGTAGAACAGCTGGGGAGAGGAGGTTGGGGGCGGAGGAGGGGGGGGGGGGGAGGGAGGGAGGGAGGGGGGTATTTAATTTAGGTGATTGATCTACATCATCGCTTTTGTAGCTTTGTAATGCACGAGAAGGGGCATTGCAACTTTTGAACCACCAGGCAACCTTCTGAAGGACTTATTCAAAGTCTTTTCGCCTAAGTGACCAGTATTAGACTGATCTTACAATTATCAAGATAACAGCATATATCATCACGTTACAGCAAAACTAAAACAAAACTATTCGTAAAAAAAGAAAAAAGAAAGAAAGAAAGGATACACGTATTTGCAGTTGCAAAAACAAATGACATACATTTGTACATGTATCCATACACATAGTGCATTTCACCTGATCTACATCTCTTGCACGCTCGATTTCATCTACGCGCAGATACTAACACATTCCTACACCTTAATTGCCGTGTACTTCTCTCTGTTTAATAATTATTTCTAAACTGTTTTTCACAGCCCTGCCCATGCTCGTGTTGATGCTCTGTGTGTGTGTGTGTGTGTGTGTGTGTGTGTTGTGTGTATGTGAATGTGATGTGTGTGTGATGTGTGTGTGTGTGTGTGTGTGTGTTGTGTGGTGTGTGTGTGTGTGTGTGGGGTGATATGTGTGTGTGTGTGGTGTGTGTGTGGTGTGTGGTGTGTGTGTGTGTGATGTGTGTGTGATGTGGTGTGTGTGTGTGGTGATGTGTGTGTGTGTGTGTGTGTGTGTGTGTGTGTGATAGTGTGTGTGTGTGGTGTGTGTGTGTTTTTGTGTGTGTGTGTGTGTGTGTGTGTGTGTGTGTGTGTGTGTGTGTGTGTGTGTGTGTGTGTGTGTGATGTGTGTGTGTGTGTGTGTGTGTGTGTGTGTGTGTGTGTGTGTGTGTGTGTGTGTGTGTGTGTGTGTGTGTGTGTGTGTGTGTGTGTGTGTGTGTGTGTGTGTGTGTGTGTGTGTGTGTGTGTGTGTGTGTGTGTGTGTGTGTGTGTGTGTGTGTGTGTGTGTGTGTGTGTGTGTGTGTGTGTGTGTTGTGTGTTGTGTTGTGTTGTGTGTGTGTGTGTGTGTGTGTGTGTGTGTGTGTGTGTGTGTGTGTGTGTGTGTGTGTGTGTGTGTGTGTGTGTGTGAGTGTGTGTGTGTGTGTGTGTGTTGTGTGTGTGTGTGTGTTGTGTGTGTATGTGTGTGTGTGTGTATGTGTGTGTGTGTGTTATGTGTGTGTGTTGAGTGTGTGTGTGTGTGTGTGTGTGTGTGTGTGTGTGTGTGTGTGTGTGTGTGTGATGTGTGTGTGTGATGATGTGTGTGTGTGTGTGTGGTGGTGGTGTGTGTGGTGTGTGTGTGGTGTGTGTGTGTGTGTGTGTGTGTGTGTGTGTGTGTGTGTGTGTGTGTGTGTGTGTGATGTGTGTGTGTGTGTGTGTGTGTGTGTGGTGTTGTGTGTGTGTGTGTGTGTGTGTGTGTGGTGTGTGTGTGTGTGTGTGTGTGTGTGTGTTGTGTGTGTGTGTGTGTGTGTGTGGTTGTGTGTGTGTGTGTGTGCGTGTGTGTGTGTGTAGTGTGTGTTGTTGTGTGTGTTGGTGTGTGTGTGTGTGTGCGTGTGTGTGTGTGGTGTGTGTGTGTGTGTGTGTGTGTGTGTGTGTGTGTGTGTTGTGTGTGTGTGTGTGTGTGTGTGTGTGTGTGTGTGTTGTGTGTGTGTGTGTGTGGTGTGTGTGTGTGTGTGT
>JABMCL010003320.1:0-10000 GCA_018857735.1 Alviniconcha marisindica | reverse complement strand
TATATATATATATATATATATATATATATATATATATATATATATCATACCACTACACATGTATGTCCTTAGCCACAATACAGTCTCGAACACAACCCAGTAAGCCTAGCCTACATACATATTGAATAGGAAAACCAGGGTTGCAGTTGTTGTTGTTGTTTATCGATTGTTGTTTTTGGTGTTTTCTAGTTGTTGTTGCTTTGTTATTGTTGTTGTTTGTTGTTGTTGTCGTTTTGTTTGTTTGTTTGTTTGTTTGTTTTAGTTGTTGTTGTTTTTTGTTTTTTGTTGTTGGGTGGGTGAGGGGGCTGGGGGGGGGGGGGGGGGGGGGGGGGGCGGGGGGAACTCGGCGAGTAGAACAGTCACCACACACCGCTTGTTAAGTCAAATTTATACTGCGTGTAATTGTTATTATTATTAATATTATTATTATTATTATGAATCAGCTCAGGTGCCTGTGCTTCAATCGGCCTGCTCACAACGATATATATATATATATGTTTGTCCCGGACGTAGGCCCTGCGCTTTGCCGCGCTGCTGCCGCCGAGTCAAGTTGCTGCTAGAGACAGTGCACGTGCAACTCGTCCCGTCTGGCCGTGTGGTTGGCAATCAATACCTGCTTACTGTCTGTCACTGGGCTTTCGGGCATGATCCGTTAACTTGCTTGTCAACCTGCGTATTGACAGGGGAACCACACCGCACGGGCCTGTGGGGCAGGCGGACGGACGCGCGCCCACACACACTTACAACAACAACAACAACAAACAAAAAACACATACATATAGGTAGGCAGGCACGTGTATTCATGCATGCACGCGCGCGCGCGCGCACACGCACACGCACAGGCAGCGGCGCACACACACGCATGAACGCACGTACGCACGCACGTACACACACGCACGCACGCACGCACGCACGCACGCACGCATGTACGCCGCACACATACGCGCGCGCGCCCAAGCACACACAACCGTGTGGAGCGCGTATAGGCTTTACCGAGCGCATAGATAGATAGATACCATCTTGAACTGAACACCACAGCCACCGTGGCCACTACCGACCAACTCGGAAACTACCCCCCACCCCCACCCCCCCACCACCACCACCCACCCGCGGCCCCCCCAGTGACCTGCCCCTCGTCACGTCTACCGACCTCCTCGGGGCAACCCCCATCCTCCTCCACCACCACCACCACCACCACCACAACCACCACCACCACCTCTAGGACACAAAAACACAGATAGAGAGTACCTTCAGTAAATCCCGGCCTTTCACCGTCAGTAAAACTAAACTTATCTCAACAAATAATAATAACGGCAAAAATAACACCACCACCACCAACACAACAACAACAACAACAACAACAACAACAACAAAAACAAAAACAACAAAAACAACAAACAAAAACACTCAGCGAAGCGGAGGCGTGTGTAAACTCGAATCGACAGCCGGTGAATGACTTACAAACTTCGGCATCCGACCTTGAAAGAGTTCAAGTCAGTCGTTCGACGCGTAGCTGCACGTGGTTGCGTGATTATACACGGCGCTATTTTTAGCCCAGAACTATGGTAACGCTACGATAATTTCCGAGACTGCACGCATAACAGTGAAGTACGGTCGGTATGTACCAGCTGTGGGGCAGGGCAGGTCGGTTCTGAAACACTGAGACGTCTGCTAGCTGTCGTGGCAGACACCGGCAGCCAAACCTTTTATCAACTGTCGTAACGTAACGTACGACACGCACTGAACAAGTAAAATAAGTAAGTAAGTAAACATGGTGCTTAACGTCCACAGAAACCGTAAGGCTTATTAGGGACGGGGAGAAGGGGGGGAAAGGGGGTATGGAGGTGGGGGAAGAGGGAGATTATATACCTATCGCTACACTGTCACCACCAGAATGATTCCAGCATTAAGGTGGGCAGCGATGAGAACCATTTTAATGTTTCAGCAGGAAGTGATGGACAAAGTCACAACCTTTCTGAAGAGAAAGGAGAGCCGAAGCGGTATCGAACCGAGGTCCTTCCGCTTACCAGCCTAACGCCTTACCGGCGCTAGGCCAAACCGGCTCACTCGTACTGAACAAACTTCTAAACTGCTGAAGATCCGAGAAAAGCGATGCAGGCTCACTCTGACTGTCTGGTTGACTGAACAAGCGATGCAGGCTCACTCTGGCTGTCTGGTTGACTGAACAAGCGATGCAGGCTTTCTCCGACTGTCTGGTTGACTGAACAAGCGATGCAGGCTTTCTCCGACTGTCTGGTTGACTGAACAAGCGATGCAGGCTTTCTCCGACTGTCTGGTTGACTGAACAAGCGATGCAGGCTTACTCTGACTGTCTGGTTGACTGAACAAGCGATGCAGGCTAACTCTGACTGTCTGACTGACTGAACATGTGATGCAGGCTTACTCTGACTGTCTGGTTGACTGAACAAGCGATGCAGGCTCACAGTGACTGACTGGTCGACTGAAAAAGCGATGCAAACTCCAAGCACTGGTTTACGACATCCTTCCTTCCTTCCTTCGGAGGAAGGTGCCGGAAAGCGATGCTCGGGGTGTGCAAGCGATGCAGACTCACAATGACTGACTGGTTGACTGAACAAGCGATGCAGGCTCACAGTGACTGACTGGTTGACTGAACAAGCGATGCAGGCTCACAGTGACTGACTGGCTGACTGAACAATCGATGCAGGCTCACAGTGACTGACTGGTCGACTGAACAAGCGATGCAGACTTAGAGCGACTGACTGGCTGACTGAGCGAGCGATGCAGACTGACAGTGACTGACTGGTTGACTGAGCAAGTGATGCAGACTCATAGCGACTGACTGGTTGACTGACTTGGTTGGCTGAGCGAGCGATTCGGACTCGGTGACGGACTGGTTGACTGAGCAAGCGATGCAGACACATAGCGACTGGCTGTTTGATTGAGTCACTGCTGTGAGTCTGCATCGCTTGCTCAATCAACCAGTCAGCCACTGTGAGCCTGAACCGCTTGCTCAATCAACCAGTCAGTCAACCAGTCGGTTGCTATGTGCCTGCATCGCTTGCTCTGTTAACCAGTCAGCCACCGAGTCAGCTGCTATGAGGCTGGTGTTAACATCTCAACAAATCAAATCGGGTAACGACCCATGCTCCCCCCCTCCCCCCTCCCCCCCTTCACCCCCATCCCCCCTCCCTCTCGGCAGACAACGCCAAGTCAACCATTCAGGACGAATACCGACATAGACAAACATAATATTATTTTGCATTGTTTTATGCAACAAGTATAACAAAACAATTAGGCTGGTACATTTGCAGTATAATCCCCCCACCCCCCACACACACACTGCCGCCCCCCCCCCCCCCCCCCCCCTCCACCCATCCCACGCTTCCTCACTACTTGAGTGAAAATAATAATTACGCTGTTGTCGGTGTAATGCTTCTTTTTTTTTTTTTTTTTTTTTTTGCTTTTTAAAAATTGTTTATAAAGTTTACGTAGTAGCCTGAATCGTGTATGTTCTTGTGGGGAGTTTGTTGCGAAAACAACTCAATCTTTATGTTGCGCCGGCAAAATTGTTACTACTACTACTACTGCTGCTGCTGCTGCTGCTGCTGTGGCTACTACTACTACTACTACTACTACTATTGGTACTACTGCTGCTGACACTTTTTATAGTAACAGCAGATTTGCAGAATCGACAGAAGAAGTATACTTAACGTTTTTTTTCCCCCAGTGCACTGGACTTCGATATGCAATTTAACGTTGGCGTGTTGACTTTGTCAGTTATGGAGGAATTTCAAACAGACGAGTGAGTGTCAGAGGATAAACTACGGAGCAGTCGAGAAGGGGAAACATAAATGTTGAGAACGTCGTCGGCAAAGTCCCACGCCAGTTAGTTAGCAAGTTAGCTGAGTTCTTGGATTTTTACGGCGCCTCAGCCGTACACGGTGAACACACGGGATGAGGGCAAAGTCAGTTAGTTAGTTGGCTTGTAGGCAGGTAGGTAGTGTTGCTTAATGTCCTCAGATGTCAGTGGACATATTAGGGACAAGCTGTGACCAATGCCGAAGCATGGTTCAGCATAGCTTCACGTCCACGGAAGCCAAAAGTCTTAGGACTGACAGCCAGGAGGGCCACCTGCTTCACACAGTCCGAACATGTGTTGGTTGTTCTTGGATATTTATTTTTAACGTCCCTCAGCACAGGGTGTTTTTGTGTGTGTGTGTGTTTTGGGGTGTGTGTGTGTGTGTGTGTGTGTGTGTGTGTTTTGTGTGTGTGTGTGTGTGTGTGTGGTTGTGGGGTTGTGTGTGTTGTGTGTGTGTGGGGGTTGTTTTTGGGGTGTGTGTGTGTGTTGTGTGTGTGTGTTTGTTGTGTGTTTGTGGGGGTTTGTGTGTGTGTTGTGTGTGTGTGTGTGTGTGTGGGGGTGTGGTGTTTGTGTTTTGTTTTGTGTTTGTTGTTTGTGTGTTTGTGGTGTGTGGTTTTTGTGTTGTGTTTTGTGGTGTGTGGTGTGGGTGTGTTGTGTGTGTGTGTGTTTTTGTGTGTTGTGCAGCTGTGCAGCCCGTGTGTGTGTTGAAAGTTACTTTTTCGTGTGTGTGTGTGTGTGTGTGTGTGTTGTGTTTGTGGTGTGTGTGTGTTTGTGTGCGTGTGCGTGGTTGCGTGCTGCGCGCGGGGTGCTGGCATGCGTGGATCTTTGTGTGCGTGTATGTGTGTTATGGTGTTGTTGTTGCTTGCTGCCCAAAACATTCCCCATGAATCCGGTTCTGTACCCAAAGAGACCAAAACAAGAAGACATCTCTCTCTCTCTCTCTTTTTTGTTCTCTTTCTTCTCTTTTCTCCTTCCTCTCCCTGCTTGAATAAAGTAAGGCTGACGGGCGTAAAACACACAAACCCCCCCCCCCCTCTCTCTCCCCCTTCTCTCTTTTCCTCTCTCCCCTTTAAAAAAAAGAAGGCACGGGGCGTAAAAAAACCAAAAATTTTTTTTTCCCTCTCTCTCTCTCTCTCTCCCCCCCAAACACACACACACACACACACACACACACACACACCCCAACACCCCCCACGCCCGTTAGGGAAATTTGGGAAAAACCCGGGACAGCTCGATACCCTAACCCCCAAACCACCCACCCAGCGATGCAACTTTCACACCACGTTAAAAATCTAACCCTCCGGGAAACAAACTGCCTCCCCCCCCCCCCCCCCCCCCCCCCCCCCCCCCCGCGCACCCCCCCACCCACCCCATTCCACCACCCACCCCCCCACCAACCACTGAAACTAAATTTCCAAACTGGGGTGTGGGGAAGCGGAAGAGCGGCTTGCAACTTTTTCGCTGAAGGCGGTTCTCGCGGGTGGGCAGAGTGCACGGACGCATGCATGACTCATTGAGAGCGCGAGCGGTGGCGGCGCAGACCGTGCCGCAGGGCATTATGCATAGGTGTCGTCACGACTGAAGAAAGAAAAAAGAAAGAAAAAAAGAAAAAAAGGTTTTTTTAAATGCGTCAGAAGTGAAGGGGGGGGGGGGGGGGGGGGGGGGGGGGGGGGGGGGGGGGGGGGGGGGGGGGGGGGGGGGGGGTTGATGTCAATGTTGTATGAGCTGCGTACCCGGCGACAAGAATTTGGGCCAAGGGTGTTGCTGCTGCTGCTGCTGCTGCTGCTGCTGCTGTTGTTGTTGTTGTTTGTTGTTGGTTGATGCGTCCTGATGTAGTGTGAGTGACTGAGTCACTGAATGTGCCGTGGCGTGCACACTGAGAAGAACTTGCAGCATTAAAATACCTTGACAGATAGCTGCTGCACCAAAAATTTAAAAATAATAAAATAATAATAATAATAATAAAATTTACATTTACGGTATCAAGCAAGGAACGGTCACATCTTCGTATTAACCCAAAACAAAATTTTTATACACACGTGGGGGACGGGCCCACCAAAAAAAATTTTTTTAAAGGGTTATACCTGACAGATAACTGCAGCATTAATACCTGACAGATAACTGCACATTAAAACTGGGCGGGTAACTGCAGCTTAAAACGGCAGATAACTGCAGATTAATACCGGACAATAAACTGCACATTAATACCTAACGGGTAACTGCAGCATTAATACCGACAGATAACTTTCACATTAATACCGACAGATAACTGCAGCATTAATACCTGACGGACAACTGCTGCATTACTACCGGACAGATAACTGCATCATTAATACCGGACAAATAACTGCAGCATTAATACCGGACAAATAAACTGCAGCATTAATACCGGACAGATAACTGCAACATTAATACCTGACGGGTAACTGCAGCATTAATACCAGACAGATAACTGCAGCATTAATACCGGACAGATAAACTGCAGCATTAATACCTGACGGGTAACTGCTGCATTACTACCGGACAGATAACTGCAACATTAATACCGGACAGCTAAACTGCAGCATTAATACCTGACGGGTAACTGCTGCATTACTACCGGACAGATAACTGCAACATTAATACCGGACAGATAAACTGCAGCATTAATACCTGACGGGTAACTGCTGCATTAATACCGGACAGATAACTGCAGCATTAATACCTGACAGATAACTGCAGCATTAATACCGGACAGATAACTGCAGCATTAATACCAGACGGGCAACTGCAGCATTAATACCTGACGGGTAACTGCAGCATTAATACCGGACAGATAACTGCAGCATTAACACCTCACAAATAACTGCAGCATCATTATCTCACAGATGACTGAGAAGTCATGACATGACAGATAACTGCAACATCATTATCTGAGCGATGACCAAGACACCACTGATTATATGACAGATAACTCCAGCATCATTATCTGTGCCATGACTGAGGCGTCATTTACCTGACAGATAACTGCATGCACTATCGATACATGACAGATAACTGCAACATCATCATCTGCGCGATGACCAAGACGTCACTGATTACACGACAGTTAACCGCAGCAGCATTATCTGTGCGATGACTGAGGCGTCATTACCTGATAGATAACTGCACGCACCATCGATACATGACAGATAACTGCAACATCACTATCAGACTGATAAACTGTGCACTGATTCAGGACAGGCAAATAACTGCGGCCCCGGTACCAGAAAGATAACTGCCACGCCAGACAGATAAATAAAGACTCAATCCAGCATCTGCATGGACTCCACCCTACAAAAAAAGACTAAAACTTTCTTCTTCTTCTTCTTCTTCTTCTTCTTCATCTGTTTTGTTGTTGCTGCTGTTGTTGTTGTTGTTGTTGTTGTTAACTAACAGGCATACGAGACAAAAATCAAAACTAAAATCAAAGATTTTGTTGCAAATCCCCCAATTTAGTTTCGTTACCATCAGTAACGGATTTTTAACACAAGAACGACAGGTGTCCTATGTCCCCCGTGTTGCACGCATCCCCTTTTACATTTCCGGTAGGAAAGTGCGTTGGGGCTCACCCCCTTTTGAGGAGCAAGATCGAAGGGGGTTTTAACCATTGGCCAGATGTGGCACATGGCGGTTTTTTCCCAGTCGAGCCCCGGTAACGTCACGACGAAAAACAAAAAACCTAAAACAAAAAACAACAACAAACAAACAATTTAAATTTTTTTTTAAATTTTAAATTTTTAAAAAAATCTATAAAAAAAATACAAACTTTAAAAATTTTTTTTTTAATAATCAAAAAAAAAAACCCGATGGAGTTTTTAAAAAAATTTCGATTTGGGGTTTTAGCTTTTGGGGGAGTTTATTGTCGGAGACGGGGCGGCCCTTGGGCAAAACCCTGCAGACGCCTGAAAAGATGAAGGATGCAAATTTCCCGATGTCAGTGACAATTTGGGACCCGCAAGCCGGCGAACCTTTATACGGGAAACCGGGGTCGAGACGGACAGCCCAGGACGGCCACCCCCACTCTCCCCAGCCCTGAACATGACAGACGCCAGGCACTTTTGCACCCCCTTTTTCCCCCCGCCGGAAATTCGGGGGTCTTACCCGGTACAGCACCCCAAGACAGCGCCCATTCCCCTCAGGGGGTGCAGATCTCCGGTCCAGACAATGGACGCCGCCTGTTTGGGGTTTTAACGGGGACGGATGGGGGGCCACCGGGGCGAACAAAGAGAGCCGCACTGGGAACCGGGGGGAAGGGGGGGGGGGGGGAGGGGGAATCGTTTCCCCCGGGGCTAAGCGTAATTGCGATTCGCAAGCTGGGGGGTTTGCACGAGGGCCTTTTAATTTTTGCGCAAGATGTCCCAGAGGTGCAGCGCATTCCCGGGGGATTTTGGGGGGCTTTTCAGCGTTATAAAGGGTTTAACCGAATCGCGGGGCAGTACAAACCCCAAATTTGCGTAAAAATTTCCGTAAAGGGGGTGGAGGGGGCAAAAAAAATGTCTTTTCGCCCTTTTTCTAAAGGGTCGCGGTTTAGAAAAAATGCGTTTTGGGGCATCCAGCACGAGCAAAAGGATTTCTTTTGCCCACAAATTATGACTAGGGGCCCCCAAAAAAATGTTTATAAACAAAACGAACAAAGAAACCACCATCGTGACTTAAAAAATTCATCTTTATCTCTGGAAATTAAGTGAGGCGCTTGGGATTTTTGAAAAAAATTTAAAATTGGGACAACAAACCGGCTTTCCCCAAAAATTGCCTTTTTTTTTCCCCAAAAAACCCAGCAAAAATTTTTTTTTTTGTTTTCAAAAGGTTTAATCCATCTTTAAGAAAAGTTGTTCAAAGGGCAAACCCAACAATTCCCCCATTTTTTAAATTTTTTTTTTGGTGAGAGATTCCCCCAAAAAAAAGAGAGTCTCGTTTTTATTTTCACGCGAAAAAGGGGAAGGAGAATAAGAAAGATAAAGGGCGGTAATTTTATACCACCACCTATTAATAAAAACATCATTTTCCCCAAAAGGGAAATTTTTTTTTCCCCAAGAGTCCCGAAACATTTAAACGGTTGTTATCCCGGAGTCGTTTAGGGGGTCCATGGGATTCATCACGGGTTGAACTTGAGAAAAAATTTTCCCTTTCCCGATAAAAGGGAACCCGATTGAGCTTAAAAACCCGCCTCTTTGGACATTGAACCCTTATTCATTTCAAAATAATTATTTGTTGAGAAAAGGTTTTTAAATAAAGACAACAGGGTTACTGCAATTTTTGATGGAATTGGTTACTTTTTGCCAAGTAAAATTTTTGGCCGCAATGGTTTTTTTGGTGAAGGAATTTTTATAAAGTTAAAAGGCGGCAATTAGATTAAAATTCAAGTATGTCTTTGGGTTAACGCGGAAAAAGGGATTTTCCCAGAATAAGGTTTTTGGAAAGGAAGGGTTTCAAAATTCGTAAACCCCAAAATTACTCAAAACAATAAGTTGGGGAAAAGATTTTTCTGGGGGGAATAGTCTTCATTTTCTGGCGGTGCCCGTATTGGGGTCTACCTTCTCCCAAAAGGGAGGCAAAAAAAGCAAACAAGCAAGAGTAGCCGAGAAGAGTCAGCCGGACAAATCAAACTAGGGCCAACAGACTAGGGCCAACCATGAACGACTATATCTCCCCCCTGAGATCAATCTTCAATCTATCATTGCGAAATTAATAGCCGTACTTAGATTTTATTTCAAGACTCCATCCAAACACTCTATTCTGATGAAATCCCCTTTTGCTCCCGGTTCCGTTCACAGGGAAGAACCATTACTTTGAACTGATGCATTGCCAAGAACTTACATATTCCCATTTTTTTCAGGGGAAACACCAAAGATGGTTTTTTGTTTGGGCCAAAGACGAGCACATGGTCGACACAGTATCTACTCGAAGGGACAGTAACCTGAATTACGTATTCTAGTTTTAAAAAACCCTTTTCTCAAAAATGAAATTGGATTTTTTAAATGAAAAAGGGGTTCAATGATGGGGATGGCAGGACGTTTTTAAAAAAAGCTCCAATCTGGTTCAGCACTAACTGTTATCATGGAAGGAAGTCGTCCCATTATCATCGAAGTTCAAGCCCTTGTGAGTGAATCCCATGGACACCCTAAACGTAGCTCAACA
>JABMCL010000510.1:140000-165783 GCA_018857735.1 Alviniconcha marisindica | reverse complement strand
GGTTTTTGTTTGTATGTGTGTTTGCAGGTGCGTGTGGGATATGATGTATTGTTTTCAGGTACATTCGAGCTTTGGTGTTGTTGTTTATACTTAACCTATGCCCAATGCCGTTTTAAGGAAGAAAATGGAGTAAAGAATTGTTAAAAGGTTTTAAATAAAAAAGGAGAAGGAAGAAGTAAAATTAATGGTAGCCTTTTGAAAATTATAAAAAAGGTTTGCAACATTATTAAAAACTGGTCGGTATCTTTAGCTGTTTATGATTGTTGGGGTGAGTTTTGACACAGTAGCAAAAAGTTGTGAATCTAACAAAGATCTGAAACAAGGAAAAACTTTTTTTTTTTTTTTAACGTTTCATGTGACTGGATCTAGCAGACAAAGAACGCGTTGTTGAAGCGATAATGACGTCAAACTTCTAACTCCAGTCTGGTCTGTGTCACACACAGAAGTAGATACAGCAGCCAGCACCCAGCGTGAGTTGCAGTGTAATTATATGACGGCCCCCATGTTTCAAATTCTGACGTACTTGTTACCAGGCCGTCGTCACTGGAATTACATGGTCACCGATTCTCGGCTCTTCTGACATCGTCGTTGGTGTCATTGACGTGAGTGATGGCACCCACAACCTCTTCCACATCGACCCCACCGTCACCTTCTCCGCCATCTGCACCGGCATAGCAAGCTATGTCTCGTATGCCTTCGCCATGGGAACCCGTCTGGCCACCATCAATTCTGTAGGTTGCTGTTTACTGTTGTATGGTCATTATCAATTCTGTAGGTTGCTGTTTACTGCTGTATGGTCATTATCAATTCTTTTGGTTGCTGTTTACTGCTGTATGGTCATAAATTCTGTAGGTTGCTGTTTACTGTTGTATGGTCATTATCGATTCTTTTGGTTGCTGTTTACTGTTCTATGGTCACCATCAATTATGTAGATAGCTTCTAACTGCTGTATGGTCACCATCAATTCTGTTGATTGCTGTTTATCGCTATATGGACATTATCAGTTCCGTAGTTGCTTCTTACGTCTGTGTGGTCACCATCAATTCTGTAGGTTGCTTCTTTCCGCCGTATGGTGGGGGGGGGGCCCCTGCGTGTGGGGTTTTGCGCGTCGGGGGGGGGGGGTCGGGGTGCGTGGGGCGTGCGTGCGTGTGTGTGTGTGTGTGTGTGTGTGTGTGTGAACTGTTCCACTCTTCATCCCACAGGTATGCGTATCCTCGTCCACTGTGGCTGGAGACCTTGTGGATAACGACTGTGACGAGCTCATCGACGAAGAAACACTCAATGGACAGGGTAAACATGTAGTGGTTCATAGATATTATATGTGTATAATTATTTCTTCTTCGCATCATACTGAAGCCAACTTGTGCAAGATCTGACTTTAAAGTTGTTTAGAGGTAAGAACCGTGTCAGTAAAGACTGTTAGATGTCCGTAACACCTCATTACTAGGTACTAGGTCATTCAAAATGTGTACGTTTGATACATAGCTTTCATTTACCTGTACACATTCGTGCCAGTTTGAGTGACATCGTCAAAGCCACAGTAGTGTGTGTGTGCTTGTGTCGTGTGTGTGTGAGTGTGTGTGTGTGTGTGTGTGTGTGTGTGTGTGTGTGTGTGTGTGAGTGTGTGTGTGTGTTTGAGGGAGAGAGAGAGATGAGGAGAGGAGAGATAGACACGCAGAGAAAGAGATGTAGATCCGAGAGAGAGAGAGGAGAGAGAAGAGAGAGAGTCATAGTTTGTGGAGAGAGATGGGAGAGAGAAGAGAGGAGAGAGAGAGAGAGAGAGAGAGAGAGAGAGAGAGAGGTAATTCATCATTATCCAGTCGGGTATGAAGACTGCATTAGTATTTATACACATGTTCATTAATATAATGGTCTGCGATTATTGACGCGAAATAAGGGAACACTTTCTGCCTTTGCCCAACAATTAATTAACGCACTAATGCCAGCATTTTCTCACGCTATTCAAACAATTTCCATAAACGTTTACGTCGATCTCCCAAAAAGGGCAGCGCTTCGTAGCTTATCCACATTACTGTCTCTGTGTGTGTCACCTTCTCACCCTCTGTGTCACCTTCTCTGTGTGTCACCTTCTCACCCTCTGTGTCACCCTCTGTGTGTGTCACCTTCTCACCCTCCTTTTCACCCTCCCTCTCTGTGTGTCACCTTCTCACCCTCTGTGTTACCCTCCCTTTCTGTGTGTCACCTTCTCACCCTCTGTGTCACCCTCCCTCTCTGTGTGTCACCTTCTCACCCTCTGTGTCACCCTCCAATCTGTGTGTCACCTCCTCACCCCTCTGTGGTTACCCTCCCTTCCTCTGTTGTGTCACCTTGCTCTCACCCCTTGTTGTCACCCTGCCTTCCTGTGGTCACCCTTCTCACCCTCTGTGTCCCCCCTCCCCCCTCTGTGTGTCACCTTCTCACCCTCTGTGTCCACCCCCCCCTCTCTGTGTGTCACCTTCCACCCTCTGTGTCCCCCTCCCCCTCTGTCTGTGTCTCTCTTCTCACTCTCTGTGTCACCCCCTCTCTGTGTGTCACCTTCTCACCCTCTGTGTCCCCTCCCTCTGTGTGTTACCTTCTCACCCCGTGTGTCACCCTGCCTCTCTGTGTGTCACCTTCTCACCCTCTGTGTCACCCTCTATCTCTGTGTGTCACCTTCTCACCCTCTGTGTCACCCTCCCTCTATGTGTGTCACCTTCTCACACTCTGTGTCCCCTCTCTCTCTCTCTGTCACCTTCTCACCCTCTGTGTCACCCTCCCTCTCTGTGTGTCACCTTCTCTCCCTCTGTGTCACCCTCCCTCTCTGTGTGTCACCTTCTCACCCTCTGTGTCACCCTGCCTCTCTGTGTGTCACCTTCTCACCCTCTGTGTCACCCTCTATCTCTGTGTGTCACCTTCTCACCCTCTGTGTCACCCTCTATCTCTGTGTGTCACCTTCTCTCCCTCTGTGTCACCCTCCCTCTATGTGTGTCACCTTCTCACCCTCTGTGTCCCCCTCCCTCTGTGTGTGTCACCTTCTCACCCTCTGTGTCCCCTCCCTCTCTGTGTGTCACCTTCTCACCCTCTGTGTCACCCTCCCTCTGTGTGTGTCACCTTCTCACCCTCTGTGTCACCCTCGCTCTCTGTGTGTCACCTTCTCACCCTCTGTGTCACCCTCCCTCTCTGTGTGTCACCTTCTCACCCTCTGTGTCACCTTCCCTCTCTGTGTGTCACCTTCTCACCCTCTGTTTCATGCTCCCTCTCTGTGTGTCACCTTCTCACCCTCTGTGTCACCCTCCCTCTGTGTGTGTCACCTTCACACACTCTGTGTCACCCTCCCTCTGTGTGTGTCATCTTCTCACCCTCTGTGTCACCCTCCCTCTCTGTGTGTCACCTTCTCACCCTCTGTTTCATGCACCCTCTCTGTGTGTCACCTTCTCACCCTCTGTGTCACCCTCCCTCTGTGTGTGTCACCTTCACACACTCTGTGTCACCCTCCCTCCTCTGTGTGCATCTTCCACCATTGTGTCACCCTCCCTCTTGTGTGTCACCTCTAACTCTCTGTGTCACCCTCCTGTGTGTCACCTTCTCACTTCTGTGGCACAATCTGTGTGTTGTCACCTTCTCCACTCTCTGTGTACCCTCCCTCTCTTGTGGTGTCATTTTCCAACCGTTTGGTCACCCTCCCCTCTCTGTGTTGTCACTTTCTTCACCCTCTTGTCACCCTCCCTCTCTGTGTGTCACCTTCTAACCTTCTGTCACCCTCCCTCTGTGTGTGTCACCTTCTCATCCTCTGTGTCACCCTCCCTCTCTGTGTGTCACCTTCTCACTCCCTGTGTCACCTTCCCTCTCTGTTTCACTTCACTCACTGTGTCACCTTCTCACTCTCTTTGTCACCTTATCACTCTCTGTGTCACTTTCTCACTCTCCGTCACTTTCTCACTCTCTGTGTCACCTTCCCTCTCTCTGTGTCACATTCCCCCTCTCTGTGTTACTTACTGTTTTATCCTAATTTTCGTAGTCATTTTGTGGAGGTAGTGAAGATACTTGGAAGCAGTTCAACGACGACCTGGAATAATTTTGTTGTTGTTGTTGTTCAGACGATGATGGGGACGGTCTGGTGGACGAGGATCTGGCCACTCCTGCCCGAGGTCAGTCAGTTACTTTGATATCACCCTCGACCGTAAAGTGCAATGATATTTTAACACCCTCATAGACATTGCAAGCTGTAGTATACCTTCCTCTGTCTCTCCACCCTCTGTCTGCGTGTCATCTCAGTCTCTCTCCGTCCTCCTCTCTGTCTCTGTCTCTGTGTCTCTCTCACCTTCTCACTCTCTGTGCCGCGTCCTCTCTGTCTCCGTGTCTCTCTCACCTTCTCACTCTCTGTGCCACGTCCTGTCTGTCTCTGTCTCTGTGTCTCTCTCATCTTCTCACTCTCTGTGCCACGTCCTCTCTGTCTCTGTCTCTGTGTCTCTCTCACCTTCTCACTCTCTGTGCCACGTCCTCTCTGTCTCTGTCTCTGTGTCTCTCTCACCTTCTCACTCTCTGTGCCACGTCCCTCTGTCTCTGTGTCTCTCTCACCTTCTCACTCTCTGTGCCACGTACTGTCTATCTGTCTGTCTCGTGTCCTCTCTGAATGCCTGCCTGCCTGTCACCTCCTGTCCCTCTCGCCACCATCTCTCTCTCTGCTCTCTCTCTCTCTCTCTCTATCACTCTCTCTCTCCATGCTCTCTCTCTCTCTCGCTCCTCCTCTCTCTCTCTCTTCTCTCTACTCTCATCTCTCTCTCTCTTCCTCTCTCTCTTCTCTCTTTTGTGCCTCTCTCTCTGTGCCACTCTCTCGTCTCTCTCTCTCTATCTCTCTCTCTCTCTACTCTCTCTCTCTCTCTCTCTCTCTCGACTTTGCCACCTTCTCTCTGTGCCACTCTCTCTCTCTCTTTGCCACCTTCTCTCTGTGCCTCTCTCTCTCTCTCTCTCTCTCTCTCTCTCTCTCTCTCTCTCTTCTCTCTTCTCTTCTCTCTCTCTCTCTCTTCTTTGGTCACGGTCTCCTCCTCTCTGTGTGTGTCACACCTTCCTACACTCTCCGTGTCTCTTTCACCTTCTCACTCTCTGTGTCACCCCCTCTCACCTTCTCACTCTCTGTGTCACATTCTCTCTGTGAGTCACATTTTGTTTCTCTGTCTCTATCTGTCTCTGTCTCTCTCCCTCTCCCTCTCTCTGTCTCTCTCTCATTCTTACTCTCTGTATCACTCTCTGTGTGTGTCACCTTCTCACTCTCTGTGTCATCCCCTCTCACCTTCTCACTCTCTGTGTCACCCCCTCTCACCTTCTCACTCTCTGTGTCACATTCTCTCTGTGAGTCACATTTTGTTTCTCTGTCTCTATCTGTCTCTGTCTCTCTCCCTCTCCCTCTCTCTGTCTCTCTCCCATTCTTACTCTCTGTATCACTCTCTCTCTCTCTCTCTGTCACCTTCTGTGTCTGTCTCTGTCTGTCTGCCTGTCCGTCTGCCTGTCTGTCTCTCATTCTTACACTCTGTATCACTCACTCTCTGTGTGTCACCTTCTCACTCTTTGTGGCACCTTCTCCCTCTCTCTACCACCCACTCTCTCTCTCTGTCTGTCTCCGTCACATTCCTCCCTCACTGCCATCCCCCCTCCTCTGTCTCTCTCTGTGCCACCCACACTCTCTCTCCGTCACATTCCTCCCTCTCTGCCCTCCCCACCAACCCCCACTCTCTCTCTGCCACCCTATATGTGTATAAATGATGCCTTGTAGTTGGTACTTTTTCATATGTTTATAGTCATGAGTAGCTTAGCAAGTAGACAGGTTTTGACTGAATCGAAACTACATTCTTTGTAAAATAATTTTTTCGAGTTTGACCTCTCTCACTGTTCCTGTCTCTGTCTGTCTGCCTGCCTGCCTGTCTGCTTGCTTGTCTGACTGTCAGTCTGTCTGTCTCTCGCCGATAGGCTGCATGCGTTTTACGCTGGTGATTAGACGTGGAGAGAAGGCTTCAGGTTATGCTTATAGAGTTAATTTGTCAGCATTGATGCCACATCAGAAACATCCAGTGTCACGTCGGTACAACACAGTGCTGGTTCACGGCCGATACCTGGACGTGTGTGCAGTGGACGGGAACTGGGGCTCCTGGACGTCATGGTCCGACTGCTCCGTGACGTGCGAGGCCGTGGGCACCCAGAAAAGAACCCGGATGTGCGACAACCCCGCCCCCGCCAACAACGGTCTAGACTGTGACGGCAAGGACATGGAGACAAACAACTGCGACAAGACAGCTGTCGGCTGTCCTGGTGAGAGATGAGAGAGAGAGAGAGAGAGAGAGAGAGAGAGAGAGAGAGAGTATGCGATATGAAGTGACTCGAGTGAAGAACTGAGCGGACGAGATCGATGGATTGTGAGATAGAGACGAGGCGGTAGACGGATGAGAGAGACTGGGAGAACCGCGAGAGAGGAGAGAGAGAGAGACGAGGAGAGAGAGTGTGTGTGTGTGTGTGTGTGTGTGTGTGGTGTGTGTGTGTGTGTGTGTATGTACGTGTGTGTGTGTGTGTGTGTGTGTGTGTGTGTGTGTGTGTGTGTGTGTGTGTGTGTGTGTGTGTGTGTGTGTGTGTGTGTGTGTGTGTGTGTGTGTGTGTGTGTGTGTGTGTGTGTGTTCGTTCGAGTTCGCGTTATTCTGACGGGCCCAGATCGGTATCGACAGGTACCCAAATTTCCTCCCGGACTGCAATTTGACATGGGGGTCAAGGTTCAGGGGAACCTTTGAAGAAAAAAAAGAGGCTGCCTCGTCGAACGTAAGGTTGACTTCTCGAAGCGTCGCTACCAGAGAGAGAGAGAGAGAGAGAGAGAGAGAGAGAGAGAGAGAGAGAGAGTTAAACAAATATACACACATACACACATATGCACGGATCCACACACACACACGATACCTGGACGTGTGTGCAGTGGATGGGAACTGGGGCTCCTGGACGTCATGGTCCGACTGCTCCGTGACGTGTGAGGCCATGGGCACCCATACCAGAACCCGGATGTGCGACAACCCCGCCCCCACCAACAACGGTCTAGACTGCGACGGCAACAGCACGGACATAAACAACTGCGACATGACAGATGTCGGCTGTCCTGGTGAGAGAGAGAGAGAGAGAGAGAGAGAGAGAGAGAGAGAGAGAGAGAGAGAGAGAGAGAGAGAGAGAGAGAGAGAGAGAGAGAGAGAGAGAGAGAGAGAGAGAGAGAGAGAGAGAGAGAGAGAGAGAGAGAATTACAAACTCATATTAAACGAATAAAGGAAAGCGATAGAAGAGTGAATATCTCTCTATTTATTATACAGTAAAAACAAAGTCACATCTAGCAAGATTGGATATATAAACGCATTAAAATGATGACTACAAAGAAAGTGAAAGAGTACAATAACGCATGAAAATACAAATTTTCAAAGTTGATTTTATTGTGAAAACAAAGATAAAACTTCACAAGTATACAAGGGGGAAAACATCGGTGCATTTTGCGTCATGTTGTCTGGCGAATGGAAGGGAAAAAAGTATCAAGGTGGCTTAGTGAGAGCCTCCTGGATTGATGAGGTAAACTATTCGGCACTAAAGAGTCCGAAAAGGAGAAACTCGTTTTAAAGATATGAATCCTTGTTCTGGGCAAAAGTTGTTTATTGCCATGAACGTGATCACGTTCTGAAGGAATCATGAGATCTTTCAGGTACTGTGGGGCTTTGCCGTGACCAACCTTTTACATCAGAACACATTTGTTGTGTAATAGCTGTTTAGCTAGAGGGAGTCGTTTGAGAGCACAGCACTTTTGATTGTAGTCCATATTAGGATTTGGCATTAAGAATTTTATGGCACGTTTGTGGAGAGAGTACAATTGCTTCATGTCCACATTCATCCCATGCATTTGAAACGTAGTTTATGTGTGACACAATGTGTGCAAAGAAAAAGGCCAATTTTGCTTTATGGTTGACAAATTGGCTTATTTTTGACAGAAGAAAAATTTTTATAGAAACAGTTCTGCAAATTTTGGTACTATGCGTTTGCCACTTTAGCTGCTCGTCTACAGTTACTCCAAGTAGGCAATGTTTTGAAACTTGCTCTATTGTCAAGTCTCGAAGTTTAGGTTTAACGGGACCTGTTGTTTCTGGTGATTCTGTCTCGTCGCCATCAACTTACATTATGTTTTGGTTGGATTCAGTGACATCCGATTTCTACAACACCATCCAGAGATATCATTTAGACTTTGTTGTAAATCCCTACGTATATTATCTATGTTGTCGTTAGCTGTATCAAGGGTGCCATCATCCGCAAATAAATCACATTGCACTGGTGTACGTTTAATGCACATAGGCAGGTCATTAATAAAGATGCAAAACAAAAGAGGGTCTCGGATCAGTCTTTGAGGCACTCAGCTTGTTATAGAAGTTTGTTGAGAGTATGTACCATTTACAAGTACGCATTGTGGACGACCCGGTAGGTAAGATCGTAAGAAAGTTATACTTGCCATGCTTAAGTTGTACGAGGTAAAATATCATGATAAAACCAGGTCAAATGCATTGCGAAAGTCGAGAAACGCAGCACCTGACATTTGACGACTGTTGAAAGCTGAGAGCCAAGTATCAGTTAAACGGGTAACCGCAGTTTGACAAGAATGTCCACGCCAGACTGGAAAGAATAGAAAAGATGGTGTGCTTCTAAAATATCCGTCAAATGTTTATGAATGTGGCTTTCTACTTTTTTTCCCTTTTTTTTTTAAAGAGAGAGAGAGAGAGAGAGAGAGAGAGAGAGAGAGAGAGAGAGAGAGAGAGAGAGAGAGAGAGAGAGAGAGAGTGTGTGACCGTGTGTGTGTGTGTGTGTGTGTGTGTGTGTGTGTGTGTGACTCTGTGTGTTTGTGTGACGTGTGTGGGTGTGTGTGTGTGTGTGTGTGTGTGTGTGTGTGTGTGTGTGTGTGTGTGTATTTGGTGTTGCCACATATGAAAATGAGTTGAAGACGTTTCTTTATATATATTAAACAAATATGAAAACTGGGCCAACAGTTTATCCTTGTCAAGTTGTGTGTTGTAGGTCTAATTTATTTTGAATTACTCGCTGAAATATTTGCTGAGGTGTATGGCTTGACCATGACATTGTATGTTGTGGACGGCAGTGGACGGCAGCTGGACAGTGTGGTCATCGTGGGACAACTGCAGCGTCTCGTGCGGGATTGGAGTTCACGTCAGAAACCGCAGCTGCACCACACCTGCTCCCCAGAATGGCGGCAAGGAATGTCGCGGAGCAGCCGGCGAAGAACATAAATGTGAGTCTATGCTAATTAACATACCGCCAAGTCACTCGGCGAAGTAGCTTCGATGACTTCGCGAAGACGTCGCCAAAGGTTGTTCTTTGTCATAGTACTTCGCAAGTCTTGTTGTGCGATGTTGTGACGATGTGGCCGGAGCCGACCGCTGATTGGCTAGTCAGTTTGGCACTGTGGCCGGAGCCGACCGCTGATTGGCTAGTCAGTTTGGCACTGTGGCCGAAGGTGACCGCTGATTGGCTAGTCAGTTTGAACTTTATCAGCAGTGGCGGATTTGTCAGCCATTGTTTACTTCTGACGTAAGCCGGCCGGAGCCGACCGCTGATTGGCTAGTCAGTTTGGCACTGTGGCCGAAGGTGACCGCTGATTGGCTAGTTAGTTTGACCCTGTGGCTGGAGCTAACCGCTGATTCGCTGGTCAGTTTGACACTGTGGCCGATGGTGACCGCTGATTGGCTAGTTAGTTTGACCCAGTGGCCGGAGCCAAACACTGATTGACTGGTTAGTTTGACCCTGTGGCTGGAGCTAACCGCTGATTGGCTGGTCAGTTTGATACTGTGGCAGGAGCCAGCCGCTGATTGGTTGGTCAGTTTGACACTGTGACTGGAGCCAGCCGCTGATTGGCTGGTCAGTTTGGCATTGTGGCCGGAGGTGACCGCTGATTGGATTATAATGGCCTAATGTACTGTGCATACCGACACTCCTTGAGTTTCACATTCTGAACTGTGCCTATAAAACACTATACAGAGACACACTTTGTGTTGCAGCGTGTAACTTGTGTCTAAAGCGCTATTCACGCGGACACATTTTGTTTTGCAGGTTGTAACTTGTGCCTAAAACGATAAACGCACACACACTCTTTGTTTTGCAGGTTGTATCTTGGGGCTGAAGCGCTATTCACGCCGACACACTTTGCTTTGCAGGCTGTAACTTGTGCCTAAAGCGCTAAACGCACACACACTCTTTGTGTTGCAGGTTGAATCTTGGGCCTAAAGCGCTATGGATACCGACACATTCTGTGTTGCAGTTTGTAACTTGTGCCTAAAGCCTTATACATATGCACCGACACACTTTGTGCTGCTCGTTGTCAGCTGTGCCTATGAAGCGCTGTACACACACACACACGTACGCACACAGCACGCACGCACGCACGCACGCACACACACACACACACACTCTTTGTGTTGCAGCTTGTAACTTGTGCCTAATGCTGTGCATACCGACACACTTTGTGTTGTCCGTTGTGACTTGTGGTTAAAGCGCTACATACACCAACACACTTTGCGTTGCAGGTTGTAATTTGCGTCTATAGCGCAATACACACCAAGACTCTTTGTTTTGCAGCTTGTAACTTGTGCTTAAAGCGCTATACACACCAACACTTTTTGTTTTGCAGCTTGTATCTTGTGCCTAAAGCGCTATGCACACCAACACTCTTTGCTTTGCAGCTTGTATCTAGTGCCTAAAGGGCTATACACACCAACACTTTGTTTTGCTGCTTGTATTATGTGCCTAAAGCGCTATTCACACCAACACTCTTTGTTTTGCAGCTTGTAATTTGTGCCTAAAGCGCTATACACACCGACACTCTTTCTTTTGCAGCTTGTAGTTTGTGCCTAAAGCGCAATACACACCAATACTCTTTGTTTTGCAGCTTGTATCTTGTGCCTAAAGCGCATACACACCGGCACTCTTTGTTTTGCAGCTTGTAGTTTGTGCCTAAAGCGCCATACACACCAATACTCTTTGTTTTGCAGCTTGTAACTTGTGCCTAAAGCACATACACACCGACACACTTTGTTTTGCAGCTTGTATCTTGTGCCTAAAACGCTATACACACCGACACTCATTGTTTTGCAGCTTGTATCTTGTGCCTAAAGCGCTATACACACGGACACATTTTGCATGTGTTGTTCGTTGTGAGCTGTGCCTAAAGAGTATACACACCGACACTCTTTGTTTTGCAGCTTGTGTCATTTGCCAAAAGCGCTATTCACACCGACACTCTTTGTTTTGCATCTTGTAACTTGTGCTTAAAGCTCTACACACACCGACACTCTCTGTATTGCAGCTTGTAACTTGTGCTTAAAGCGCTATACACACCGACACTCTTTGTTTTGCATCTTGTAACTTGTGTTTAAAGCGCTATACACACCGACATTCTTTGCTTTGCAGCTTGTAACTTGTACCTAAAGCGCTATACACACCGATACACTTTGCATGTGTTGCTCGTTGTGAGCTGTGCCTAAAGAGTTATACACGCCGATACTCTGTGTTTTGCAGCTTGTAAATTGTGCCTAAAGATCTATGGACGCCGACACGCTATGTGTTGCAGGTTTCCTGGAGCTGGTATGTCCGGAACCTTCCGCAAGCGCTGTCAAGACAGCCGCCATTTCAGTCGGAGCCTCGTTCGCAGCTTTGGCCGCCATCACCGCCATTTTGACCGGCTGCGTCTTCTTCCTCGTCGCCAAGCGGAAGAAAATGAAGGGAGCCTCCAGCGACGACTCTGCGCGAAGCAATTTCCCGCGAAGGTACTAAGAGGAGCTGCAGGAAAGGCTCGAGTCCCACACGGAAATGCCGACATCATAGACTTCGTTTGTTAACTGAGCTCAGACGAACTTTTAGTTCACTGACTGAAAAGGTTCTGACATGTCGATGAACTGTACTTCGTTCTTAACTGGCTTATAGTGAGATATGAAAGCTTCGTCCGAACTTGCGGCAGAAGCGCAGCAGACAGCATGATCCAAAATGTAGGCTAAAATCAAGTCAAGTGAATATATTTCAATCATCCCTCAGGACAATTCAACTAAATACTATATCATTCTGGGTCCCAGAGACAAGTCTGCGCCTCCCACAAGACAACAAATAGGTCAGATCTCTCCGAAGCGAGAGAAGTATCGGCACCATCAACCACTTTTCTTTCTCTTTCTAGTCCTTTCTTCCTCATCCACAGGAGAGCTCTCTTTGCTCTCAACCAATCAGAGGCAAGGTTCGCCGAGCTGGGCGAATATTTCCAGAGCATGTCGAGCGAAGCTTTTTCGACCCCGAACACAGCTTCGTCGCAGTTCGTCGAACCACTCGAAGCAGGTTCGCGAATTAAACGTTCGCTCAGTTAAGGACGAACTAAGTTCGCCGAACTTTTTTTTCCGGTTCGCCGAACACCCCGAACTAGGTTCGCGAAGCAAAAGTTCGCCCAGTTAAGAACCGGCTTTAAGCCCGTTCTTAACTGGGTGAATGTTTGTTCGCCGAACATACTTCGGACAGTTCGACGAACTATGATTCGTTTCTTAATTGAACTTTTAGTTCGCCGAACATGGTTCGGACAGTTCGAGGAACTTTACTTCGTTCTCAACTGGCTTGTAATGAGATGCAAGCTTCGGCCCGAACTTGCAGACAGCAAGATCGAAAATGTAGCTAAACTCAAGTCAAGTCAAGTCAATATACTTTAATCATCCCTCACAGGGTAATTCAACTAACTACTATCTTATTCTGGGTCCCCGAGACAAGGCTGCGCCTCCCACAAGTCCCAAAAAATAAACAAATTCACTCCGAAGCGAGTGAAGAATCTAGCGACACCGTCATCCGTTTGTATTTTTATTTCTTCCTCCTCCGCAGGAGAGCTCTTCTCTCAGCCAATCAGAGGCAATATTTGTCTAATGTTCCCAGAACATGTTGAGCGAAGCTTTTTGGACCCCGAATATGGCTTCGTCGCAGTTCGACGAATACTCCCAACTAGGTTCGCGAACAAACATTCGCCCAATTAAGACAGAGGCTTCGTGCTTGAGACTGCCCCTCTTATCTTTGTCGCTGATGCAATCCATGACACGCTCGTGTGCTACGGCGCGTCTGTACGAAAATGTTTGACAAAGCCGCATTTGCTTTCTTCTTTTCTTTTTGGTTGTTACTTTTTGTTCTTGTCGGTGAAACTGGGGGTTGTACAAAGGTTTTGTTTTCTACCTACGTCATTCGAATAGACTGCCGTATTGGGTATTTGTGCAGGGTATTTTATTATGTCTCCGAGTAGTATGTCAGCTTTAGTGCCATATTTCAAGTTCGTTGTTGCTTTACGTCCACAGAAACAATAAGGATTATGAGGGACGGGCCTAAAGGTGCCATGTGTACTCTTAGTTTATTTTATATTTGAACTAATTTTGAATATCTTGCGGTAACAATAACAACATAATTTATATATCACAGCTGAAAATTAAAGTCGTTCGACCTCATTACCGGTGAGTGTGGGTGAGAGACTGAACCATACTATCATTCATCATCATTCATCATCCTTAAAATTATTCGAATGACACTACTTTGAATCTTTGGGTACTTCTGTTTACATACTTTGAGCACATCAACACATTTCAGACTTTATAAACAAGGTCCAAACACATAAAAGTTTCAAAAGAATGCTATTTGTTAGAAGAAACACAACATGCGAATTTTCGGGGTAATCCCCTTTATAAAGCTGCAAAAGGACGCTTAAATAACAGTTAAATGCGAAAAAAGGATTTTAAAAAAAGAAGAAAAAAGAAGAAGAGATGGACAGCTGCATGTTTTTGGTTGAGCTATGTTGTTTTCGTGTCCAGTGTTGATACGTTCTTTTGATAAATGTATATGTGTATCCACGCATACACGCACGCACACATCCACACACACACCACACACACACACACACACACACACACACACGCACGCACGCCGCCGGGAGAAAGAGAAGGGGATGGAGATGGAGAGAGAGAGAGAGAGAGAGGGGTGGGGGGGGCGGGGGGGGGGGGGGGGGGGGGGGGGGGGGGGGGGGGGGGGGGGGGGGGGGGGGTGATGGGGAACGAAAGCAAGGGGTCAAGGGAGGCAATCATGACAAAACAAAAATAGTAGATGAGCGTTGGGCTAACTCCCTTACATTATTAGAACACTAAGTCTATTGGTGAGAGCACTGACATATTGTGACGTTGTGTTTTGGTTTGTGGTTGCCTTGTAGGATTGTTTGTCGTGATTCCGTACATGCTGACAGGGCTTCATTGCATGGTTATGCGGGGTGAAATTTTCATTGTTATTATTCCTGTTTTCATCCGGTCTCTGTATTTTTTCCTCTGGTTCTGCAGGCAGCCAGGACGAGTTTTCCTTCATCCGGTATCTGTCCTGCATTTTGTCGTCTGGTTCTGAAGGCAACCAGGGCGATTTTTCTTCATCCAGCCTCTCTCTGTACTTGATCCTCTGGTTTCTGCAGGCAGTCAGGGCGATTTTTCCTTCATCCAGTCTCTCTCTGCATTTTGTCATCTGGTTCTGCCGGCAATCAGGACGATTTTTCCTTCGTCCGGTCTCTCTCTGCATTTTTCCGTCTGGTTCTGCAGTCAGTCAGGACGATTTTTCCTTCATCTGGTCTGTCTTGTATTTTGTCATCTTGTACTGAAGGTAACCAGGACGATTTTTCCTCATCTGGTCTCTGTGTATTTTATCCTCTGATTCTGCAGGCAGTCAGGACGATTTTTCCTTCATCTGGTCTGTCCTGTATTTTGTCATCTGGTTCTGAAAGTAACCAGGATGATCTTCCCTCATCTGTTCTTTGTGTATTTTGTCCTCTGGTTCAGCACGCAACCAGGACGAGTTTCCTTCATTATGTCTCTCTCTGTATTTTGTCATCTGGTTCTGCTTAAGTATGTGCAGGCAAGCAGGAAGATTTTTCCAGTCACACCTATGCTTCACTGGCTGCCTGAAGAGCAGAGAATCGAATACAAACTGTCTTTGCTTTGCTTTAATATCATCTCTGACCAAGCCCCCATCTATCGCTCAGATTTTCTTCACCTTTACATTCCTTCCCGGCAGCTCCGCTCATCTTCGATCACACGAGAGTTCAGAAAAAAATCGTCCTTCCGAACTAAGTCCAGTGGTCATGCAAGCGCTCTCTCTCATAACAGGCTCCAACCTTCAGGAACTATTTCCCCGTTTCTGTCCGTCAAGCTACCTCCTTCCTTCCGTCAGTTGGTGTGTGGCTTCAAGATAGGCCTGCGTGAGATCCTGACTGACCAATGAAATCGTGTCCTGGGGAATCTTCGGCATTACTATGGTTGTTAAACTTTTGTGCCTGTATGTTTACTGTTCTTGTTTTCATTACTGGTAAACAGGAAAAAAATGTAAATGCTTTTTTTTTTGTTGGTTGCGTTTTTCTCGTTGTTGTTATTTGAATGGTTCACTTTTTATCATATCATATATATATTTTCCGATTAACGTTAAAAGGTCTCCTTTCCATTATCGGTAGTACTAATACTTGTGTGCCCAACTTCTCTCTCTCTCTCTCTGAACTTAAACTACAATCCTTGTAAAATAAAGTTTTCGAGTTCGAGCTCTCTCTCTCTCTCTCTCTCTCTCTCTCTCTCTCTCTCTCTCTCTCTCTCTCTCTCTCTCTCCTTTTGTACACGCAATTCTTATTTGAACGGTTCACATTGTTGCTGCTTCTTCTCACTTATTGTGTCTGACTTAGGCCCACACTTACTGTTCTTGTTTCCATTATTTGTAATCACAGTGCTTGCCTGAACAGTGTTTGTGTGTGTCTCTATGCGATATTGTCATTTGAATACTTCGTTGTTCATCGTGTATTTGAACCATATTTTTATCATCATGATTATTATATTCTTTTTTCTGTCGTCGGGTTTTGGCTCTGATTTTAAAATTATAATCTTTCTCATCTTCTTTTGTTCTTTTTTCTTCCTCCCCCCCCCCCCCCCCCCCCCCCCAACATTATCACCTTTCTCATCATTACTGCAGTAGTCAGTGTTGTTACTATTGTTTTATGTGTAGCTTATTGGCATGTAGATTAGCAGGGACAGATTGTAAGAATAGGCAACTGCTTAAAATCTTAATCCTTGTGTAATAAAGTTCTGAGTCCTGATTTCCGAGTTCTGAGTTCTTTCAAATCTTCCTTGATAACCCCTTTTCAAAAACCATGTGTGTGTGCGTGTGTGTGTGTGTGTGTGTGTGTGTGTGTGTGTGTGTGTGTGTGTGTGGTGTGTGTGTGTGTGTGTGTGTGTGTGTGTGTGTGTGCGCGCGTGCTTGCATGTGTAATTGTACGTTTGTGTGCGCGTGCGTGTTTGTGTGTGCGTGAGAGAGGTGTATGTAGCCTATACGAGAGAGAGAGAGAGAGAGAGAGAGAGAGAGAGAGAGAGAGAGAGAGAGAGAGAGAGAGAGAGAGAGAGAGAGGAGAGACAGAGACAGAGACAGAGAGAGACAGAGAGAGACAGAGACAGAGAGAGACAGAGAGAGACACGGAGAGACAGAGAGAGAGAGACACAGAGAGAGACAGAGACAGACAGACAGACAGACTGAAAGAGACAGCGAGCGGCTTTTAGCGTTCTCTTCAAGTCGGGTCCAAACCCAGTGACAAACAAAACTGCAAATAATCCAAAATCTCCGTCAACGTTTTAATTTTTAAACAAACCCGTTCATACACAAAGTCAGCACAAAACAAAGTAATTGCACAAAAGCAGTAGCATGATCCATGAAAACTAAACTGCTTCCGATTGCACGAAAAATTTAGTATTATATATTAAAAATAAAACAACAAACTGATTACTATAATGCATGTCGTTACAATTACATCAGTCTTGGATTTTTTGTTCTTTTTCAGAAGATTTGGCGGTATATCGTTTAAACAATAATATTGGTTACAGAAAAATTGGTTTTGTATTTTTCAGTTCACAAAATACAAAGTATATAAAAAACAATTATTAAAAAATTCGCATCCACCTACATTCAAATGACATACAAGATACAAAGTCATCCAAATAACTAAACATCATAGGAAAGGAAACATTGCATACCACAGTTTCCGAAAAAGGGGCACGGAAGAAAATAAAATTCACAAAACACGCAACCCAAGAACATAGCAAAAGGCCTTAGAAATGGAGAAGGGAGGGGGAGGGGGCGGGGTGGGGGCGGCCTTAGAAATGGAGAAGGGAGGGGGAGGGGTGGGGGCGCGGGCGGATTGGGGTGGTGGTGGGGATGGGGGTGGTGGTGGAGGGTGGAACGTAGTTCTAGGTCCTCATGCGATCTACTCCTCAAAGGCGGAGTCGGTTTGCTCATTACGAAGGGCGATAACCCGAACAATCGTTCTTTGTGGGCGGACAGTGACGAAACACGAGCACAACAAAGCCATCACTCAGTAGCCCTGTGACGGGTCCAGTTAGTGGGATCTCCGAGACCGGAAATGACCCGTCCTCCTGATGATCTCCTCAACCGCTTACTGTGAGCCTTGTGTGATGTCACGCCTTTGAAACCAGAGACAGGATCCCTTTTGTTCTCGCGGGCGCTCGATCGAAGCAGCGAACTTCCAGTGATGAAGTGGCGGAAATTCTCAACGAGGAGAGTAATACTGGATCGGTGATGGATTCCGGACCGGACCTGAGCGGAACTGAGCCTAGCCTCGTTCTCGTTCAAGCTGTTCGAATCATTGCTTTTGGACTGAGGCAGGAAAATTAGACAGCTGCACGTCCATGTAAGATGAGAGCTAGGCAGGCGTGCGCCCGGAAAATCCACCTTGGTTACCAGAAAAGAGCTTCTCCTCAGCTTACATTAATAAGGTTGTATATTACGGGAAATAAATGAGCTGACTGGGTGGGCAGCTGTGACGGGGGAGAGAGAGAGAGAGAGAGAGAGAGAGAGAGAGAGAGAGAGAGAGAGAGAGAGAGAGAGAGAGAGAGAGAGAAGTTGGAAGGGTCGGTGAGGGTATTTTTGGTTCTGGATTTTGAGGAACTGTGTCTTTCATTTGCACCACTCTTTTGAAGTACAGAGCAGTTGTAATGGGCACAACATTGCCCACTGATGTTACTGGGTTTCGCCTATGATGTCTTCAAGACTCAGCCAGTTCAAGAGCATCGGGGGAAGATCGACACCAACAACAGCACTGGCACAGATGCCGTATCATATATAATATCGACAGTATTTTGTCTGCTTCACATTCTGTACAATCAAAAATAAAAGCCCATTGTAATATCGCCATGGAACGAGTCGTACCCCGCTACAGTATGGGCATAAAATGCAAACGGCCCTCAAAAAGAACATCAATAAACAAACACAATAAAACTACCACCAACAAAAACAACAAACAAACAAAAACAACAAACAAAAACAAACAAACGAACAAAAATACACCACACACACAACAAAAAACAAACAAAAACCAACCAACCGAAAAACAAGCAACAAACAAACCAAAAAACAAAACAAAAATCCCCCGAAACTGACGCACTCTAGTCAGAAACGCATAAGCACAAACATCCCTTCATACTCTAAGAAAGTCCAAGTTCTCACCCCACAATCCCAAAACAAAAACCGGCAGTGACGTATAATTATGTATATATCAGCGTTAGTAGACGCATTCCCTGGGAGCTGAACTGAACAGTTAAAATCACTAACACTGGAACACGGAACAAGCGGGGCAGTAGCAGTAGCAGTAGTAGCAGCCCAGAGCCTCGATTTCACTCAGTCCCTGGAAGCGCGGCGCGTGGGTCTGCACTTGAAGTCGTGGCTGAACGTGTTGTATCTCGGGGTGGTACACGCGGTGCCCCAGGGGCACTTGCAAGGGTAGCTGACGGTCATAGAGACGACGTCGGTGGTCAGGCACGTGTCTCGGTTCCAGCTGATGTTGCACCTCCTCTGTAAAAAAAAAAATTTTAAATTTATTATTTAAAAAAAAACTAAATAAATATAGATACAAAAATATATGAAAACTTAAACATAATTTAAAACTAAATTCGATGAACACACACACACACACACACACACACACACACACACACACACACACACACACACACACACACACACCAAAAAACACAACAAACAAACAAAAACAAACACAAAAAGCCCCTCAAACAACAACAACAACAAGGAAAAACCAAACCAAACAACAACAACAACAAAAACAAAACATCACCACTACCAACAACAAAAACAAAACAAAACAGACAACAACAAAAAACAAACCCCAAACCAAACAGCCAAAAATTCAACAAACACAAAATCACATGATATTCACTAGCTTCCTGTCCCATGACAGTGAATGAAGAACAAACTGCCTTGAACAACGGTTTGAACGAGTCCTCCGGTTTTATGAGTTGAGCGATGATGATGATGATGAAGTGATGCTTAATGTCCTCAGATGTCAGTTGACATATTAGGGACAAGTTGTGACCAATGCCGAAGCACGGTTCAATAATTCTTTACGTCCACGGAAACCAGAAGGCTCGTTAGGACGGACAGCTCAGGACGGCCACTTCGACTTTCACACAGCTCCTGAACTATGTGTTGAGCGATACATCCGTGAAGACAATTATAGCCGAGCGAGAGAAAGAGTGAAAGAACTCGTATAACATATCTAAACTCACTCAACCAAAACATGGTGCTTAACTTCCACAGAAACCACAAGTCTTATTAGGGACGGGGAAAAGGAGGGAGGGGTATGGGGGTGAGGGAAGAGGGGGATTATATACCTATCGCTACACTGTCACCACCAGAATGGCTCCTACATTAAGATGGGCAGCGATGAGAGTCGTTTTAATGTTTCATTAATTGTGAGGGACAAAGTCGCAAGACAGTGTCCACAAACCACAACCTTTTTGAAGAGAAAGGAGAGCCGAAGCGGTATCGAACCGTGGTCCTTCTGTTTACCAGCCTAACGCCTTGCCGCTAGGCCAAACCAGCTCATCTTCTTGTGGAGTTTATATACCTTGTATTTACACGCATGCCAGGCGAGAGTTAGCGTAGGAGACTCGGGTCTTTGTTGTTGTACTTGTGTGACGTCTTTCGAGCGCTAATTAACTCCCTTGTGTGCTGACTGACTCAACCAAGGCCAAACATGGCGGTCCCTCACAATTAATGAAACATTAAAATGGCTCTCATCGCTGCCCATCTTAATGCAGGAGTCATTCTGGTGGTGACAGTGTAGCGACAGGAGTATAATCTCCTTCTTCCCCCATCTCAATGCCTCCTTCCTCCCCCTTCTCCACGTCCCTAATAAGCCTTGTGGTTTCTGTGGACGTTAAACACTATGTTTACTTACTTAAACACGGCAGCGCCTTGCATTGAGACACGGCACATGAAAAAGTTGAGAGCACGCGCTGATAACTATAACTATGTTCACGCCCCATAAACTTTAAAGCGTGCAAAATTAACGCTCCCGGCCAACATCATTAACTACAGAAGAAGAAATAGGGAAGAAGTAGAGATTACAGCGGGGGTTTGGGCGGTTGGTGGGTGGGGGGCGAATTTTTAGAAGAGAGAATGGGTGAAGAAGGTCGGGGGACAGCGAAGAGAGAGAGAGATAATACTTTATCAGACAAGGATAAAGATTTAAGCGCAAGTCGGCTTTTTTTACAAATCTGTCCCTGATGACAAAGACAGCCACACTCGATACGTCAAACAAGAATACAAATAATTGCGGCATACTAAAAGACATCTTAAGAACAAAACAAGAACTGTGACTGTCTACGATTTCGCAACATATAAACTTAGCAAAGTAAGACAGATGCAAATCTGAATTTTCAGGAGAGAGAGAGAGAGAGAGAGAGAGAGAGAGAGAGAGAGAGAGAGAGAGAGAGAGAGAGAGAGAGAGAGAGAGAGAGAGACGCACCTTGTGGTTGGCACACACGAAGGCATGGTATTGCCGGTGGTCCGGTCCATACCACTTCCGGTCCAGCACCATGGGGCGAGGGTCTGCGCAAGAGCACTCGATGGAGTCCACTTCCGTTGGCACGTGCGACATGCCTGTCAGCTGCAGTGCCACCTCACCGGAAGTGCACAACCTCTGAGGCTGGACAGTACTGCAGAACATCATGCTGAGCGTCATGTTCATGTTTCCTGCAAAAAGACAGGACGTTTAGGTCACGATTGTACAAGACACGTATGTACATAGGACCCTTGTGGTGGGGGTGAAGAGGGGTGGGGCATCTTTTCACTACATCGAACCTGTCATCTGGAACTCTCTTCCTCGGTGTCGTTGTCAGGCGTTTCTTTACACTCTCCTTCTGTTCAGTCAGGACTGAAAATCCACCTCTTATCTTCTGCATATTGATTTGTCGTTTCTTTCTTCTCTTTTCCACCAACCCTTCATTTAAGAATTCGTACATTTGATATTAGTAGCGTGTGTGTGTGTGTGTGTGTGTGTGTGTGTGTGTGTGTGTGTGTGTGTGTGTGTGTGGTGTGTGTGTTTGTGTGTGCGTGCGTGCGTGCGTGCGTGCGTGCGTGCGTGCGTGCGTGTGTGCGTGCGTGTGTGTGTGGAGAGAGAGAGAGAGAGAGAGAGAGAGAGAGAGAGAGAGAGAGAGAGAGAGAGAGAGAGAGAGAGAGAGAGAGAGAGAGAGAGAGTACACACACACACACACTCACACACACGCTCGCGCATACACACACACACACACACACACACACACACACACACACACACACACACACACACACACACACACACACACGCTCTTTTTCTCCGAATAAACGAACCCCAAAAAACTCTCAGTCACATGACAAAACAACCAAGTCACCAAGCCAAACAGCCAGCCAATTAACAATTGCCAACAAAGTAACAAACAAGCCAGCGAATCCCCCCCACCCCCACCCACCCCCCCCCAAAAGAAAAAAGGAAAAAAAAGAGAAAAAGCCAAACCAGACCCCAGCCAGTTAGTAACAACGTAAGCTAGACTGACCGTCGGTGATGAGTTCACGGACGATGACGCGATCCCGGTTTCTCGCCCAGTCGTTGGAGCATGTCTTGGAGTCGGGGCACGAACAGGGTTGACCGCTGATGACATTGGGGCCAGCACCCGCTGGGCCACCCTCCACCTCCGCCCGGATGCGACACGGCTTAGAAGCTGCTGGGCAACGGGGCTGTTGCTAAAACAATCGTGTGGAAATTAGACAAAGGGATGTGGAACTCGTGTGGAAATTAGACAAAGGGATGTGGAACTCGTGTGGAAATTAGACAGAGGGATGGAGAATTCGTGTGGAAATTTGACAGAGGGATGGAGAATTCGTGTGGAAACTAGACAGAGGGATGGAGACATCGTGTGGAAATTACAGGGATGGAGAATTCGTGTGGAAATTAGACAGAAGGATGGAGAACTCGTGTGGAAATTAGACAGAGGGATGGAGGACTCGTCTAGAAATTAGACAGGGATGGAGAACTCGTGTGGAAATTAGACAGACGTGTGTAGAACTCGTGTAGAAATTAAACAGAGGTGTGTAGAACTCGTGTAGAAATTAGACAGAGGGATGGAGAACTCGTGTGGAAATTAGAGGGATGGAGAACTCGTGTGGAAATTAGACAAAGGGATGTGGAACTCGTGTGGAAATTAGACAAAGGGATGTAGAACTCGTGTGGGAATTAGACAAAGGGATGTGGAACTCGTGTGGAAATTAGAGAAATGTACAACTCGTGTGGAAATTAGACAGAGGGATGTACAACTCGTGTGGAAATTAGACAGAGAGATGTGTAACTCGTGTGGAAATTAGACAGAGGGATGTACAACTCGTGTGGAAATTAGACAGAGGGATGTGGAACTCGTGTGGAAATTAGAGAAATGTACACCTCGTGTGGAAATTAGACAGAGGGATGTACAACTCGTGTGGAAATTAGACAGAGGGATGTACAACTCGTGTGGAAATTAGACAGAGGGATGTGGAACTCGTGTGGAAATTAGACAGAAGGATGGAGAACTCGTGTGGAAATTAGACAGAGGGATGTGGAACTCGGGGGGTGGGGGGAAATTAAAGACAGTGGGATGTGGAACTCGTGTGGAAAGACAGTGGGATGTGGAACTCGTGTGGAAAGACAGTGGGATGTGGAACTCGTGTGGAAAGACAGTGGGATGTGGAACTCGTGTGGAAAGACAGAGGGATGTAGAACTCGTGCGGAAAGACAGTGGGATGTGGAACTCGTGTGGAAAGACAGTGGGATGTGGAACTCGTGTGGAAAGACAGTGGGATGTGGAACTCGTGTGGAAAGACAGAGGGATGTAGAATTCGTGCGGAAAGACAATGGGATACGGAATTATATCTACCGATAACTCGTGTGGAAAGTAGACAGAGGGATGTAGAACTCGTGTGGAAAGACAGTGGAATGTGGAACTCGTGCGGATACACAGAGGGACGTAGACCTCGTACGGAAAGACAATGGGATATAGAACTATATCTACCAATAACTTCGTGAAGAAAGACAGAGGGATAAAGAACTATAAGCTATCTATATCGTGTGGTAATTAGACAAAAAGAATATAGAAACATAATCTACCCGTAACACGTGTGGAAAGACAACGGATATAGAACCATAATCTACCCATTACACGGGTGGAAAGGCAAAGGGATACAGAATTATATCTACCGCTAACAGAAAAGACAGAGGGATACAGAAATATGAGCTATCTATAACACGTGTCGAAAGACAAAATGATATAGAACCATAATCTACCGGTAACATGTGTGGAAAGACAAAGGGATATAGAACCATAATCGACCCGTAACACGCGTGGAAAGACAAAGGAATATAGAACCATAATCTACCTGTAACACGCGTGGAAGGACAGGGGGACATAAAACGATATTTATTGGTAACTCGTTTGCCTGGCGTTTTCGTAAAGCAAAGGCTGACTACTACAAACAATGGGTGTTGTGGGATCGGCACAATAGATTTACTACTGAGAACTGAATTAAATAGCTATGGCTAATCCGGCAGTGTGTTTTGAACAAGATCAACACCGACTGTCGAATCTCGTGGTTGCCGTGTTGTAGATTTGGTGACGCCCAGCATTCTTCAGTCTCGGTTCATTGAAAAAGGTTTGAAGAAAATGAAAATGTTGAACACAGTGTGGTGTGTGTGTTGGTTTTTATTCACTCAAGATAGTATTGTAGAAGTTTGTAACAGAACGACATCTGCTGTGACTACAGTACGCTTGGAGTTGCGCAGAAACAGATCGAATGATACCCACCAGTATGTCTGCTGCTGTGATAACAAACAATTATAATGATGATGATGATAGCAATGGTGGTGATGATGATCACACCTACGATACGGATAGTTAGTTCTTGGATTCTGAAAAAGTCTAGTCAAACCGCACAGGATCACCTCTGGACGAATCACACAAATATGCTGCTGCTGCTGCTGCTGATGCTGACGATGATGATGATGATAGCAATGGTGGAGATGATGATCGCGCCTCTGATACGGATAGTTAGTTCTTGGATTCCGAAAATGTCCCATCAACCGCACAGGATCACCTCTGGACGAATCACACATGGTTTTCTTCTTCTTCTTCTTTTTCTTTCTTTCTTTCTTTCTTTCTTTCTTTCTTTCTTTCTTTCTTTCTTTCTCTCTTTCTTCTTCTTCTTCTTCTTTTTACACCAGTTCAAAATACAAGTCACTAAATCGTTCTTCTTTTTATTTTTACACCAGTTCAAAACACAAGTCACTAAAACGCAGGTTTGTCTAATTCACTGTTACAACGTAGTTAGAGTTCGGTGGACTATGGGAACAACAAAATAACCCAGCATGCACTAAAAGTGAGGCATAATCTCGAAGTAGTTTTTGCTGAATGGAAGGTGGCTGCCAAATCCAACAGAAGAAAGAAACATTAAAAACCAAAATATATCTGTCAATAACAGTAAACATGGTGCTTAACATCCACAGACTTAGCGGATGGGTGGCTTATTAGGGACGGGGAGAAGGGGGGGGGGGTATGGAGGTGGGGGGAGAGGGAGATTATATACCTATCGCTACTCTGTCACCACCAGAATGACTTCTGCATTAAGATGGGCAGCGATGAGAGCCATTTTAATGTTTCTTAATTGTGATGGACAAAGTCACAAGACAGTGTCCACAAACCACAACTTTTGAAGAGAAAGGAGAGCCGAAGCAGATTCGAACCGAGGTCCTTCTGCTTACCGCCTTACCGCTAGGCCAAACCGGCTCACTGTGTCAATAAGACGTGTTTGGCACCTATTTATATTCCGGAGGCATTCACCTTACAAACCTGTTTATGACAGCATGTGACTATGAGCTGGGTGACCTAGTTATTTTATTCCGCGGGTCGTTGGTGTGTTGCTTAATGTCCTCGGATGTCGGTTGACATATTAGGGACAAGCTGAGACCAATGCGTGAGCATGGTTCAGTGTTGCTTTACGTCCACCGAAACCAGAAGGCTCGTTAGGACGGAAAGCCCAGGACGGCCACCTCGACTTTCACACAGCTCCTGAACTCTGACCGCGGGGCTACAAGGGAAACTGTGTTAGCCAAAACTAACACTAGGGAGAGGATTTGGAAAAACTGAAGGTGAATGGACCGGTAAGGTAAACATCAGGACAAGGAAGAAATTCCGGGATGTGGGCCGAGCATGCGTGGCTATAGTCTAACATACTGAAGACCGTACTGCACACTTACAACGTCAATGGCCGTAGTACAAACTTATAACGTCAATGGGCGTAGTACATACTTATAGCGTCAATGGCCGTAGTAGATACATATAGCGTCAAC
>JABMCL010000510.1:115000-125000 GCA_018857735.1 Alviniconcha marisindica | reverse complement strand
CTGTCCTATGGGGAGCCATTGCAGTTGCTTGAGAAGAGGTTTGATGTGTTCTGCTGTATTAAGAGATTTAAGGATGAGTTTGGCCGCGGAGTTCTGTACTTGCTGGAGTGGTTTGATGACTGGATTAAGCCTGCCAGTAGGGAACTGCAGTAATCTAATCTGGACAGGATGCACGAGCTAACTTGTGTCTTGACTGCGTTAGCCAATGGAACATATGCTTCTGATTTCATTGTATGTATGCTTACAAGTTTTGATGTGTTGTTTCATTGAAAGATCGCTATCGAAGATGAAGCCGAGGTTGCGGACGATTCCAGCAAAGTCAATATCGGTATTGCTGAGAGAGAATGTCTGTGGGTGCTGCAAGGTCGTAACGACAGAAGACGATGATGACAAACGAATAGCTTCAGTTTTATCATTATCCGGTTTGAGCTTATTTTCTTCTAGCCACCGCACAATATCTTTGACGCAATCTTGAAGTAAATGCATCAAGTCTGAGTAATTTTCAGGCGATTCAGAGTGATTGAGTTGTGTGTCGTCTGCGAACATTTCATGATGAATAAAGTGTTTTTCGAGAGGCCTGTAAATGGTGTTGTGTTCAAAATGAACAGTACGGGGCGAACACAGAGCCTTGAGGAACACCGAACTATATGGACGTTTCTGTTGATTTTAGGAATTCTATGAGGGCGTTTTGTTTCCTGCCAGAAAGGTAAAAGATCAAAACCAGTTCAGAGATGTACCACGAATACCAAAGTCATGTTCGATGCGAGAGAGAATTTCATGGTCTATGGTGTCAAAGGCAGCAGAGAGGTCCAAAAGCAAATTCGTTAATTAGTATTCGGATTTTACCGTCCTGTCGACAGAGAATAGAAATAGTGTTTCATCAAGGGAAGTTAGAAGGTCGTTGATTATGCTGCAGAGAAGAACAGTCTCTGTGCTGTGCCCGGACCGGTAAGTAGACTGATGGATGCTGAGCAGGTTGTGTGTTGACAGATGCGAGACAAGTTGCTGGAGAACAAGTTGGGAGATACAACAAAAGCGCTGGGGGGGCGGGGGGGGGGGGGGGGGATGCGGGGGGGGGGGTAAGGGGAGGGGAGATTAAGTAAGTTACTGGCTTTTAGCGAAATGTCAACATGGTCGTTTTTGTTTTGTTTTTTGTTTGTTTGTTTGTTTGTTTTGTTTTGTTTTTTGTTGTTGTTTTGTGTGTGGTTTTTTTTTTTGGGGGGGGGGGGGGGAGGACACATGATACGTGTGCCTAGTTTCGCAACAGAATATCGCAAAATTAGAAAGACTTTTTTCATGTTGGGCCATGGAGGGGCGCCGGGTGTGGGGTTGTTTTCTGGGTAGGATATCTGTGACAACCCTGTAGCACTGCATCCCATGTCCCGGCACAGGGTTGCTGTTCTTCTTCTTCTTGTTTCAACATAACTTATGTCAGTTAACGATTTGCGTGAATGTAGTGTGAATGAATGTGAATGGATGGTGTACTTACACCGTGAAACATTCCTTGTGCAATACAAGCTGCATTGCATTGTTAAAAGATGTCGATGCAAAGACCTCACAGGGCCACGTTCCAATCATCGCTTTTCGGCACCCTGCCTCCAACCTCTACCATACTTGGACCCCACTGAAGGGACACAACCCATCTCCTCGCATATGTCCACTGGCGCTGTCAGCGCCTTCCCAATGATCTGGGTACTAATAAGACCGCAGAAGCAGCTGACGTAGCGTCGAAACACGCACGCAACCGTGAGGTGCGTCCGCCCTGTGTAAACAAAATGTTCCGTCTGGATTCAAACGATTTGTGAGCCGGTTTGGCCTAGCGTTAAGACGTTAGGTTGGTAAGCGGAAGGACCTCGGTTCGATACCGCTTCGGCTCTCCTTTCTCTTCAAAAAGGTTGTGGTTTGTGGACACTGTCTTGTGACTTTGTCCATCACTTCCTACTGAAACATTGAAATGGCTCTCATCGCTGCCCATCTTAATGCAGGAACCATTCTCGTGGTGACAGTGTAGCGATAGGTATATAATCTCCCTCTCCCCCCAGCTCCATACCCCCCCCCTCCTTCTCCCCGTCCCTAATAAGCCGTACGGTTTCTGTGGACGTTAAGCACCATGTTTACTTACTCAAACGATTTTAGTTTTATTATTTTGTGCTGGCGTAAGCAACGTGAGCGGTTATAAAAAGCAACGCCTGATATAATCTGAATTGTCTGTCACATACTTCACTACTACCTTTTGAGCACCAAGGAATAACTGTCATGCACTTAGCTGCCAGTTTTCCAAGACCTATTACGTAACTAATTGTGGCAGTGGTTGGAGAAAGGGTGTTGTAAATCAGAGCTTGGCGTCTTCTTCTTCTTTGGTGCTTTACGTCCACAGAGACTGTAAGGTCTAGTAGGGACGGGGAGCCCAGGACGACCACCTCGACTTTCACACACCTCCTGCGCTCTGTGGTGGTTGGAGTTTGGACAGGGTTTCTTTTCTAGTAAGTAAACATGATGCCTGATGTCTAAACATGATGCCTAATGTCTAAACATGATGCCTAATGTCTAAACATGATGCCTAATGTCCATAGAAACCATAAAGCTTATTAGGGACGGGGCGAAGGGGGTGAGGGAGGGGGAGGGGGGGGGGGGGATGGTGGAGGGGGAGGCACAAGCGGGAAGCTGCAGTGAGGTAGCACCGGCGGAAAGCGAACACAGCTAGCAAGCTCCTGACATTGTTAAGGGGCCGGTTTCCTGCTGGCCGCCTTTCAATCCTGCCAGCTGGCCCCTTTAACCCCTTCACTGCCCCAGCCTGTAAATCTCCAGGGCTGAAAATTGGACACACAAACGCCTGCTAACAGTATATTTTTCGGTCCTGTAATATTCAAATCTAATTTCAATATTGCGAATTTTGATGAAAATCATTTTACGTTCTAAAACGAAAAACAAAAACAGAAAAGCTGAAGGATTGCGAATTTCACACTTAAGAAAAGGTGATATTATGGCAGTGGAAGGGTTAATACTCGTCGTCTCAACTCGTTCATTATGATTATCACACGCATCACACTATCACTAACTTCGACAGTCGAAAGAAAATCGGCCCCTTGATCCTCTGTTTTGGAGAGTTCGACGAGAGGTCTGTGATTTTAGGATTGAACAGACTGTGTCTGGCGAACTCAGCTGGTCCCTGGTTTCAGTGAGTGGCGACAGGAAAATGTACAACTGTTGTGTGCAAATCTGTCTGTCTGTCTGTCTCTCTCTCTCTCTCCCTCCCCTCTGTGTGTGTGTGTGTGTGTGTGTGTGTGTGTGTGTATGCGTGCGTGCGTGCGTGCGTTTCCTGCGTGTGTGTGTGTGTGTGTGTGTGTGTGTGTGTGTGTGTGTGTGTGTGTGTGTGTGTGTGTGTGTGTTTCACTATGCCTTGCATGAATAAGTATGTTCATTAATGTATTCCGGCTTACGCCATTGATTTGTGTGTGAGTATTTCAATTTTAAGCTGTAAAACGCTTTGAGTCTCTGAAAAGCGCTCTATAAATTCCCTATGATGATGATTGTTATTATATTATGCCACAGTACACACTTGTAGTCTACTCTCAACACCAAAAAGTGTGTGCTTACAAAAGATATAAATTTTATTCAAACACTGTTGCCACTATCTCTTGCAAAAATACACTAAAACGAATACTATATGCTATGGAAAACATTGCAGCCTACAACACTAAGTCAATGCACCTTAAACGGATAGGCTACAACATTGTAATTCAGCGCGAAAATGTACTACCAGCACCAACGTAGTATAAACAACAAAGCTTAGTGTGTGGCATCACACTACAAAATTATCAACTAGGCTAATCAGTGTTAGCATGGGGGCGAGGGGGGGGCGACAACACAACATAGGCCATCACAGAACCTGACGAGGGGTGAGTGATCTCACCGACCGTTGTCGAAACTGAAATTCATGTGATCCTTCAATGTACTGTATGTATAGCCTATATACATATATTTCATAACCGTTACAGCACACATACATTGTAGCAATATGTACACAGCTTGCCAGTCTCTTGGTACGCAGTACGTGAATACATTCTGGGTGTCAAGGTCTGCTGGCAAAAAGCAGAGTAATCTGTATTAAAACAAATAAAAAAATCCTATGAGCTTGGAGATGATCCACAGAACACTGCAGAGTTTTCAGCAAAGAAAACTTGCAGTCTTTAGGGTCCGCAGTCTTCAGTGGGGTCTTCAATCAAGTTTATTCATTCATTCATCCCCTCTTTGTTTGTTCTTGTTCTTCTTTTCTTCTTCTTTAAAAATAAGCTTTTTTCTTGTTGTTGTTTATTAAATATAAGAATTGGTTGCTTCTGTTTTCTTCTCCATTATTAGTAATAGTAGTTTATTTGAAGTTTTTCGATGTTCTGTTGGCTTATCTGCTAGTTGTAGTCTATGCGTATATAACTGAGTGATGTTTCTTTTTCTGTTTTGTTTCTTTCTCTTCTTATATATATATGATGTCATTAACTTCTTCTTTTTAAACTCATCTGTAGCTTAGCAAAGACTAGTTGTTAGATGTGTTTGACTGAACGTAAACTACAGTCCTTGCAAAACAGTGTCCGATTTCGATATAGAGTTCTCTCTCTCCCTCTCTTTCTCTCCCTCCCATTCCCTCACCCCTTCTCTTCCCTGCCCCCTCCCCCACCCTCTTCAGCTTTTTGAGTTGTTTTTCTTTAAATTTTATCGGCGATTCTAATGGGCTTTTACACAAAATCTTCAACCGCATGATGCGTCACCAACGCGAAAAACTCCCAAACTGATTTTATCGTCAAAATACGAGCAAATAGGGCGCACGAGGCAAAGACCCACTTGACACTTCTCTTCACAGCAATTGACCAATCACAGCGCAGACGTCGGCACGCGCCCCGGAATGTGCGTGGGCGTCACGCGCTCTTCAGCGACTGGAGGAGAAAAAAACATCCCATTGAGCTGCCATCTTGTGCCCTTCACGTGGCTCTTGACTTGTTCTCTTTGTCATCCAGCGAGCTGTTTGTCTGACACGAGGTGGAAATAGACATTTGCTCTTGACAGTAGACGATGCCTCTCCACAATGACCGATACCTCTTGATTCTGACACAAAATCGGAAGGCGAAAAGGGAAGGCTGGTATGTATTTCTAGCGGGGAATGTCTCTCGAAATAGGTAAACGTTTCGCTGTCCAGGATGATGTTGTGGAGAGAATGTCAGACAAATAAATGTAGCATTGCTCTGTGGAGAGAATGTCAGACAAACAAATGTGCCATTGCTCTTTGGAATTGTTTTTGAATATGTTCGTTGTTTGATATTGTTATTTTGTTGTTGTTGTTTGCTTTTTCCCATGAGCTCGTTGTTGTTGATGCCGTTGTTGTTCCTCCTCCTCTTCTTCTTCACTATCATCATCATCATCATCGTCGTCGTCGTCGTCGTCGTTGTCTTCTTCTGATTCTTCCTTTGTATCACAGTTGATGACGAACAAACGAAGAAAACAACAACAAGAACGACATCAAAACAACAACACATAAGCAACACACATGCGCACGCACGCACGCACGCGCGCACGCACACACACATATACACACACACTCACACACACACACACACACACACACACACACACACACACACACACACACACACACACACACACCACACACGCACACACACACACACTCACTCACAATCATACTCACTCACACATAGGCACACACACACACACACACACACACACACACACACACACACACACACACACACACACACACACACAGAAGCAAAAGAAAGAACGACAGTCATTCGAATCGAAAAGTGCTCCATTTCGATTCACTTTCTTTACAGTCGACCTCTTTCACCTCTGCGCTGATTGATCAAAAGCATGCTTTCCAACCGCAGAAATAGAACGTATTGTCAACTCTGCGATGCGCTCGCAGCGCATTTTGGGCCCGCAGCCGGACGAAAAATCTCAGGAAATGCCATACGTTGCGAGTTTAATCACACAAAGTACAATTATTATATCGTATAGTTTGCAAATCATTGTGTGGCTTAGCATTTAACAAAACTTTTCTCTGACGAAAACATGCTGCTCCTTGACTGACCACTAGAGCTGTCTGCTATTCATCACAAATTAGAATTATTATTTTCTTTGGGGTTGAAATGTTTGTGAACGAAGTGAATGCTAACAAGTGAATTAAGAATAATACAGAAAGAACGACCAAATCTGAGAGAGAGAGAGAGAGAGAGAGAGAGAGAGAGAGAGAGAGAGAGAGAGAGAGAGAGAGAGAGAGAGAGAACTCGAACTCGAACTCGAAAACTGTATTTTACAAGGATTGTAGTTTAGGTTCATTCAAAAACCTGTCTAACAACTAGTCCTTGCTAAGCTACTGATGAACAGATATCAAATTACAGGCGTTATTTATATACATATAGGCATGAATGAGTGAGTGAAACGTTTAACGTGAGAATTTCCACACAAAACATAGCGTGCTCACAGCGCCAGATGAACACATGCCATACATCATTCAGTTACATATTATGAGCATACGGTGAGCATATTATGAGCAAATGAAGCAGCAGAACATCTGATCAGTTCATATGACTAGTATCGGAAAAGAAAACAGAAGCAGTCAAAGCTACTTATAAAGAACAAGAAGGGAGAGGGGGGGGGGGGGGGGGGGGGGGGGGAGGGGGGTGGTCGGAAGGCAGTCGGAAGGACTGGGCGGAGTTGTATGGGTTTATAAAATAGGTCTCAAATGTCCAGTCATTGCAATGGCAATCACTCGAAAACCTCAGTCTCTCTCTCTGTCTAAGAGAGACAGAGAACTGGAACTCGAGCTTTAAAACTTTATTTGACAAGGATTGTAGTTTAGGTTCAGTCAAAAACCCGTCTAACAACTAGTCCTTGCGAAGCTGCTGATGAGTAAATATAAAATTACAGGCTTAATTTATATACATACAGGCATGAGTGAGTGAGTGAAATTTGATACATGAGATTTTCCACACAAAACATGTGTTCACAGCGCCAGATGTACACAGGCATACATCACTCAGTTATACATTATGAGCATACAGCCTGTAATTAAGGCAACAGAACATATCTGATCAATTCAACACCGGTATTGGAGAAAAAGAAGAAGAAAAAAAGCAGTCAAAACTTATAAAGAACAGTTGGGGGGGGGGGGGGGGCACTATCACAAGCAATCGGAAGGATTGGGCAGAGTATTATGTCGCAGTCCATCCTATGTAACTACTTCAAGGTGTGCACGAAGTTTACGCTTGAAGGAGATGAGTGACTGACAAGATCTGACAGTCAGAGGTAGGTTGTTCCATAGATAAGCACCAGAGGAGGATATACTTGTTTTGAATATGCCTATCCTTGGCCTAGGCAAACTAAGATGATAGTTCCTAGAACTGGAATAGCGTGAGGGAGTGTGTGTGTACAGGTTAGATATGTACTCTGGGGCCTCATTGCTAAGGAACCTGTACATGAACAAACCTTTGTTATATTCAAGATGTTTTTGTAGGCTCATTATTCTCATCTCCTTTAATTTCTGGTCAGTAGTTAGAGTTGTATCTGGAAGGATTAACTTTACAGCTCTTCTGTGCAGAGAATTTAATCTCTTTTTGAGAACATCACTACATCCGTCCCACACGACTGACGCATAATCAGTGTAGGTTTAATGTGGTCATTGAAGAACAGTTTTCTTGTGTCGATGTCTACGATGTACCTTAATTTCGACAGAAGGAAGACTCGTCTTGAAACTGTTTTACACACATTATTAATATGTGAGTCCCAGCGAAGTTTATTGTCTATGGTTATACCTAAAGACGGTGTTCTGACACTTGATCAATTTTCGCCCCGTTTAGAACGAGATCGAGTGGTAAGGGTGACAACTGGTGTTTCTGTCTGGTAGTGATTGTCATAGACTTGGTCTTGATCGAATTGATGACCATATGATTATTATCACACCAATTGGATACCTGATCTAAGCTGTCTTGCATATTGCTTCTGATTTGCATAATATATTTTCCAGATGTGTGCAGTGTTGTGTCATCTGCCAGCATGTCACAATCAACAGATATATCTTTCACGTGTAATGGAAGGTCATTGATAAAGAGACTAAAAGAATAGGTCCCAAACAGAACCTTGTGGTACACCACACTTTACTGATTCTTTGGAGGAGTAAGAGACATGGAGCAAGACGCATTACGTTCTATTATGAAGATTTGATTTAAAAATGGTAGAGAACTTGAGTTTTTAAGATAAATGGCGAGCTTCTTCAATAGAATATCGTGATCAACCAGGTCGAAAGCCTTCTTTAGGTCTAAGAATACTACTCCAGACACCTCAGATTTATTCATGGCTGTTAGCCAATAATTTGTGAGACGTGCCAATGCAGTGTTGCAGGAGTATTTACGTCTAAATCCAGACTGAAAGGGATGAAGGAGTTGCAGCTTTTCTAAGTAATCATTTAAGTAAATGTGCACATGCTTTTCGAGAAGCTTTGACAAAACAGGCAGAAGTGATATTGGTCTGTAATTGGTGGGATTTGTTTTATTCGTAGATTTTGGAAGCGGAACCACTTTGGCATTTTTAAGCTCAGACGGAAAAAACGTTTTTCTCAATGCATAAGTTAAAAACATATGTAAGCGAATCTATTATGTATGGCAATGACAATTTTAGTAGCTGGTTGCTTATACCATCCAGACCAGACGATTTTTGTTTTCCAGCCTCGATATGTATTTGCCTAGTTCCGAAACGGAGAGATATGGGATAACAAATGGGTCTTGCCCGCTAGTTTTTGTTTGCAGAAATCATGTAGAGGATTTGAGCACTGATATACATTTGTTCTTGGTTCTATTAACGACTCTGACACAGACAGGAAATGATTATTGAAAACACTTGCAGTTAGATTTTTCAGGATGTCGGCAGAAGTTGAATGATGTCCTTTCGTAAACACATTAAGAGCACGCCATACAGGTGCTATATTGTTATCACGCTCTATGAGCTTTAGGAAGTATTCTTTTTTGGCTTTTCTCACAGGATTTTTTACTTAATTTCTTAATTTCTTGTATTCAGGGAAACAGAGAGAGAGAGAGAGAGAGAGAGAGAGAGAGAGAGAGAGTGAGAGAGAGAGAGAGAGAGAAGAGAGAGGAGAGGAGAGAGAGAGAGAGAACTCGAATTCGAAAAACTATTTTACAAGAATTTTTTAGGTTCATCAAAACCAGAGAGATGAGAGAGAAGAGAGAGAGAGAGAGAGAGAGAGAGAGAGAGAGAGAGAGAGATTTTCCGTTTATGAATCACACCTGGAATTATTACAGAGCCCCGTCATGACGTCAAGGAACTGGCTCCAATGCGTCACTAGCCTCACTGTCTCTCAATGGACATACGTATAACTGTTATATAAACGTACACGACCATGTGTCGCCAATATCCGTTTGGACATGACGATCCGGAATTTTGACTCATTAGCATCTCAAAATCCAGGATCGGATCGGATGCAAGCGCCAACAACAGGACGAAGCTGCGGTTGACCTTTAGTTAATTGACATCGTGAGCTAATTTAGCAATCCTCTCCAAATGACGACACTGCCGTGCGTCAGAGCAGTCTATCTTTGTAGTTGGTGAATACGATGTCTAAAACTGACGAGAACAAGAACGAAGGCATGGCATCTATCAGACGGCTTAATGTTTAGTTTACTAGCCTTTGAGTTGGTTTCGCATTTCACAAAAGAAAGAAACGTATCATTATCAACCTACGCCTCAGTACCTTGCCTTATAAAAGAAAGTCCCTGTTCAGTTGAGTTCATGACGGTATCTCTACGGTCGAGAAAGCACATAATAGGGGTCTATATCAGCGATCCACACAGGCACTGAAGTCAAATAAAAAAGAAAGAAAAACAGAAATAGACGGAGAGCGAGAGCGAGCGAGCGAGCGAGCGAGAGAGAATCAGAATCAGAATATTTATTGTCCCCATACAATTTTACAAGGAAGTTTGTC
>JABMCL010000510.1:110000-112500 GCA_018857735.1 Alviniconcha marisindica | reverse complement strand
CCGAGTTTGGAGGAAGGTGCCGGAAAACGAGGCTGGGAGCGTGATTCAGACACTGTCAAAGACTTCTGGCACCGCTCCAGTTTGGGGGGACTGTTGCTGCTGCTGGTCATTCTTCTCCAGCTTGAATTAGGAACTGCACGAAGCACCCCTTGCCCTGTGTCATTCGAGATACTAAAAAAAGAAAAAAAAAAAGAGAGAGAGAGAGAGAGAGAGAGAGAGAGAGAGAGAGTTAGTTAGTTAGCTAGTTAGTTAGTTAGTTCTTGGATATTAATGTTCCGCCAACCGCATAGAATCAAGTCAGGACGAATCACAGTCAAAATTCCTTTGCCACTTCAAAACATCAGTCACTAAATCACAGGTTTGTCTAATTTACTGTTACGTCCAAACACGTAGTGTGTCTGGTTCTTGTTCTAGAACGCTAGCAGTCATTGTTGCTTCAGATGTTTTTTCTCCGCTGTTACGTCAAAAGCCAACCATTGATCTGTCTACCAGTGTATAATAAGACACGTTTTGGTACCTATTTACACTCTGTAGGCACTCACTAGGGAAACCTGTTTAACTTGTGGCTATGAGCCGGGTGGCCTGTTTTATCCCGCGGGCCCATATGGAAGCTGTGTTTTCCCAAACTAACACAGTTAAAAGTAGACTCGCTTGGTCAGAGATTTTTATTTTTATTTTTTGTTTTTGTTTTGTTTTATGTTGCACCGTCGGTGTGGAACAGATTCTTTTGCAAAGTTTGGTCATCAAATATACTGACACTTTCAAATCACACATACACACACACACACGCACGCACGCACAAACGCACGCACGCGCGCACACACATTGTGCAGGAAGCCGACGAGCTGATTTTCAGACCGAAATCCTTATGCACTGATGCGTTTGTTTGAGGGGTGTTATGTTTGTTTTGGGGGGTGTTATGTTTGTTTTGAGGGGGTGGGGTGTTATGTACTTTTGTGAGCGAGCAAACACACAAGAAGATGTGTGTGGGGCCAGTTATTCAAACCACGTAACTCTACATACCTTCACAATATAAAGATTACAAGAGTTACGTCCCTTAAACGCCTATCGCTGTACAGTTACCTTTCGTTTTCAGGAAAATAACATCGTATCCTGATCTGTTCCGTCTGCTTCGTCTTTTGTCGATCTGTCTTGTGCGACAGTATTAGTTAGTAGTTTTTGTTGTTGTTTTCCATGAGGAAGACATGTCTGTCGAAAGTCGGAGTATTTTGGAACAGTTGTTGTTGTTGATGTTGATGCTGTTTGTTTGTTAGTTGTGTTTTGCTGTTGTTGTTGTTTGCTAGCTTGTTTGTTGTTATTGGTGTTGTTGTGTGTTTTTGCTTGGTTTGTTTTGTTGTTGACTTTTTTGGGTGTGATTTGTATGTGTGTGTGTGTGTGTTGTGTGTGTGTGTGTGTGTGTGTGTGTGTGTGTGTGTGTGTGTGTGTGTGTGTGTGTGTGTGTGTTGTTGTTTTTCATCTCTCTCTCTCTCTCTCTCTCTCTCTCTCTCTCTCTCTCTCTCTCTCTCTCTCTCTCTCTCTCTAGCCTGTGTCGTGTGTGTGTGTGTGTGTGTGTGTGTGTGTGTGTGTGTGTGTGTGTGTGTGTGTGTGTGTGTGTTGTGTTTTAATCAAATTGCCGAGAGAGAGAGAGAGAGAGAAGAGAGAGAAGAGAGAGAGAGAGAGAGAGAAGAGAGAGAGAGAGAGAGAGATGAGAGAGAGAAGAGAGACACACACACACACACATGTCACACAACACACACACACCACACACACACACACACACACACACACACACACACACACACACACACTCTCTCTCTCTCTCTCACACACACACACACACACACACACACACACACACGCACACACACACACACACACACACAACACACACACACACACACACACACACACACACGCTAACAAGCCAGTCTGTAATCGACACAAGCAAAAGCACACGCAGTCTAATTCCCATCAATTATTAATCAAAGAACATGCAACTTTGCAACACTGTTACAATCAAATTACTTATGTATGTATTCACCAATCTTACAACACGTCAGCTAAATCGATCACAATTATCGACTACAGAATATTCCACATGGCTTCAGAAGGTAGTAGTGATACGACCGCATAGTGAAATGACGGGGACTGCGACAACATTTAGGCTACATAGGGCCTGGTTCGTTCTAATTTTCGTTGACGTTGAAGATGATGTTCTGCAGCAGAGGCTTGCTACCCAGGCTCTTCGCCAACTCCAAGAAAGTTCCAGCAGCATTAGTTTGCTGATTTGGCTTTCTGCCGTCCTCTGGAATTGGAAGAAAAGAGATCCACAAAAAATGGAAGGTAGCTCTCTCTCTCTCTCTCTCTCTCTCTCTCTCTCTCTCTCTCTCTCTCTCTCTCTCTCTCTCTCTCTGCCTCTAAAGGGCATCCTTTTTTTTTGATGATGTATTTCTGATGGGGCTCATGTACCTTGTATTTACACGCAAGCCATGCGAGATAC
>JABMCL010000510.1:65000-100000 GCA_018857735.1 Alviniconcha marisindica | reverse complement strand
GTAAGCCCCCTTTTCAAAGCTACAAAACATACAAGTAGATGTGTGGGTCGTCGTAGTTGTAGTGCTCGTCATTGGTCAGATTGTACACCACGTGACCGTCTCGGATAACCTCCATCTTCCCGCTGATTCCTGGAACACCACGAGAGCAGGATTATATACGTTATCGTTATTGTCATTGTTGTTATCATCACCAGGACATGGCTACACGTTTTACGTTATCATCGTCATCATCAGGAGGACATGGCTACACGTTTACGTCATCGTCATCATCAGGAGGACATGGCTACACGTTTACGTGATCATCGTCATCATCAGGAGGACATAGCTACACATACTTTTTATGTTATCATCGTAATCATCAGGAGCACATGGCTACACGTTTTACGTTATCATCGTCATCATCAGGAGGATATGGCTACACGGTTACGTCATCGTCGTCATCATCAGGAGGACATAGCTACACATTTTTTTTAACGTTATCATCGTCATCATCAGGAGGACATGGCTATACATTATGTCATCGTCATTATCACGAGGACATGGCTACACGTTTATGTCATCGTCACCATCAGGAGGACATGGCTACACGTTGTACGTCATAGTCATCATCAGGAGGACATGGCTACACGTTTATGTCATAATCATCATAAGGAGGACATGGCTACACGTTTATGTCAAAGTCATCATCAGGAGGACATAGCTACACGTTTATGTCACAGTCATCATCAGGAGGACATGGTTAGACGTTTATGTCTTCCTCATTATCACGAGGACATAGCTACACGTTTACATAATCGTCATCATCAGGAGGACATGGCTACACGTTTATATCATCGTCATCATCAGTAGGACATGGCTACGCGTTGTACGTCATCGTCATCATCAGTAGGACATGGCAATACGTTTTACGTCATCATCGTCATCATCACGAGGACATAACTACACGTTACGTCATCGTCGTCTTCATCACGAGCACATGACTACACGTTATACGTCATCGTCATCATCAGCAGGAGGACATAGCTCCATGTTATGTCATCGTCATCATCAGGAGGACATTGCTACACGTTATACGTCATCGTCATCATCAGGAGGACATGGCTACATGTTTTACGTTATCGTCGCCATCATCAGGAGGACATGGCTACACGTTGTACGTCATCGTCATCATCAGGAGGATATGGCTACATGTTTTACGTTATCATCGCCATCACCAGGACGTTGTACGTCATCGTCATCATCAGGAGTACATGGCTACATGTTTTACATTATCGTCGTCATCATCAGGAGGACATGGCTACACGTTTACGTCATCGTCGTCATCATCAGGAGGACATGGCTACACGTTTATGTCATCGTCTTCATCATCAGGAGGACATGGCTACACGTTTTACGTTATCATCGTCATCATCAGGAGGACATGGCTACATGTTTACGTTATCATCGTCATTATCACCAGGACATGACTAAACATTTTTTACGTTATCATTGTCATCATCAAGAGGACAAGGCTACACGTTTATGTCATCGTCCTCATCATCAGGAGGACATGGCTACACGTTTATGTCATCATCATTATCACGAGGACATGGCTACATGTTTACGTAATCGTCATCATCAGGAGGACATGGCTACACGTTTATATCATCGTCATCATCAGGAGGACATGACTACACGTTGTACGTCATCGTCATCATCAGGAGGACATGGCTACACGTTTATGTCATCGTCATCATCAGCAGGAGGACATGGCTACACGTTTATGTCATCGTCGTCATCAGCAGGAGGACATGGCTACACGTTTATGTCATCGTCATTATCACGAGGACATGGCTACATGTTTACGTAATCGTCATCATCAGGAGGACATGGCTACACGTTTATATCATCGTCATCATCAGGAGGACATGACTACACGTTGTACGTCATCGTCATCATCAGGAGGACATGGCTACACGTTTATGTCATCGTCATCATCAGCAGGAGGACATGGCTACACGTTTATGTCATCGTCGTCATCAGCAGGAGGACATGGCTACACGTTTATGTCATCGTCATTATCACGCGGACATGGCTACACGTTTTACGTCATCATCGTTATCCTCAGGAGGACATAGCTACACGTTTATGTCATCATCGTCACGAGATCATGGTTCGACGCACATCATCATCATCATCATCATCATCATCATAGTTAGCATCATGCTGATATGAGTGCATTTACAGTACTATTTTCACACGAATTCAAAGAGCCGAAGGGCTTGGACCTTTGCAGCTTGCGGTTATGGGCTTTTAATGGGTATAGCATATAATTATTGTCCACTCTAATCGTGGTAGTGCAGGTGTTATCCACGCTTATCGTGGTGGTTTACTCCTATCGTGGTGGTTTACTCCTATCGTGGTGGTTTACTCTTACCGAGCTGTGTGAGCAGTTCACTCTTACCGAGGTGTGTGTGTGTGTGTGTGTGTGTGTGTGAGAGAGAGAGAGAGAGAGAGAGAGAGAGAGAGAGAGAGAGAGAGAGAGAGAGAGAGAGAGAGAGAGAGCAGTTCACTCTTACCGAGGTGATGTGGTTCACCCCTACATTTATCGTGGTATTGCATGTAGCTCACTCTTAGAGATGTAGTGCATGCGATTCACTCGTACCGATGTGGTGTATGTAGTTTATTCCTACAGGTGTAGTACATGTGGCTTACCCCTACCACGACTATGTATGCTCTTACTAAGGTAGTGTATGTTATGAGTCACTCCTACTAATGTCGTACATATGTGGCTGACACTATCAAAGCAGTGTGCATACGAGTCACTCTTACTGTAGCTAGGTCACCCTAATCTAGGAACTCTCTCTCTCTCTCTCTCTCTCTCTCTCTCTGGTATCACAATTTCTGACCAGGATATTAACATTCCAAATTATTGTATCTCGAGAAAAGATTCAATTGTTATTAGACAGACTGGTATTGCAGTATACATACACAACTATATTGCTGACATTACACACAGGCGTCAAGACCTTGAAAGTAACCTTGTTGAATGCATTTGGCTTGAACTAAAACCCAAAATACGAACGCTCCTAATATTTTTGTGTTTTTTATACAGAAACCCTTCTGCTTCTTATGAATGGTTTGACAACTTTGTACAAATGATAGATAAATCCATACTGTTAAACCCCATGCTGATATTCTTGTACTAGGAGATTTTAATATTGATTTACTAAAGACACACTCTTCCTGGGACTCTACTATTACACTGCTAGGCCTAACCCAACTTGTGAAATCACCTACTAGAATTACACAGACGTCTGCCACTCTTATTGCCCATATATAACAAACAACCCAGACGTAATCACCGAGGTCAGTGTACCTGACCTGAGCATAAGTGACCATTGTCCCATCTCCTGTTCAAGATCGACTAAGCTTCTAAAATGTGAGCCCAAAACCCAATCATATATATCATTTCGATGTTTCAAACATTTTAATAAGGCTGCCTTTTTTAATGACCTGCACTGGGCTCCGTTCATTGAAGTCCTGAATTGTACTGATCCCGATAACCTTGGCGACATGGTATAATGTCTATCTCACTGTTGTCAATAGACATGCACCTTAAAGCGCAAGCGGGTAAAACATCCAAAGTTACCACCATGGCTAACAAAGACATCAAGGAAACAATGGCAGAGAACAAACAAAAGAGAAAAAAAAATTTTCCCTGAATACAAGAAATTAAGAAATAAAGTAAAACAATCTTGAGAGAAAAGCCAAAAAGAATACTTCCAAAAGCTCATAGAGCGTGATAACAATATAGCATCTGTGTGGCGTGCTCTAAATGTTTTCAAAGGACATCGTTCTACTTCTCCCGACATCCGAAGAATCTAACTGCAAATGTTTTCAATAATCATTTCCTGTCTGTGTCAGAATCATTAATGGAACCAAGAACAAATGTAATGAGTGCTCAAATCCTCTACATGATATCTGCAAACAAAAAACTAGCGGGCAAGACCCATTTGTCATCCCATATCTCTCCGTTTCGGAACCAGGCAAATACATATCGAGGCTGGAAAACCAACAACAACAAAAAACCAACAAAAACACACGTCTGGTCTGGATGGTATAAGCAACCAGCTACTAACCCGCTTACATATGTTTTTAACTTATGCATTGAGAAAAACGTTTTTTTTCCGTCTGAGCTTAAAAAAGCCAAAGTGCTTTCGCTTCTAAAATCTACAGATAAAACAAATCCAACCAATCACAGACCAGTATCACTTCTGACTGTTTTGTCAAAGCTTCTCGAAAACATGTGCACATTTATTTAAATGATTACTTAAAAAGCGGCAACTCCTTCACCTTTCAGTCTGGTTTGACGTACATACCCCTGCAACACTGCATTGGAGTCTCACAATTTGGCTAACACCCATGAATAAATCTGAGGTGTCTGGAGTAGATTCCTAGACCTAAAGAAGGCTTTCGACCTGGGTGATCACGATATTCTAGAAGAAGCTCGCCATTTATCTTAAAAACTAAGTTCTCTACCTTTTTTTAAATCAAATCTTATAATAAAACCCAATGCGTCTTACTCCATGCTCTTACTCCTCCAAAGAATCAGTAAAGTGTGGTGTACCACAAGGTTCTGTTTTGGGACCTATTCTTTTTAGTCTCTTTACCAATGACCTTCCATTACACGTGAAAGATATATCTGTTGATTGGACATGCTTGCAGATGACACAACACTGCACACATCTGGAAAAATATTATGCAAATCAGAAGCAATATGCAAGACAGCTTAGATCAGGTATCCAATTGGTGCGATAATAATCATATGGTCATCAATCGACCAAGACCAAGTCAATGACAATCGCTACCAGACAGAAACACCAGTTGTCACCCACCCCTCGATCTCGTTCTAAACGGGCGAAAATTTACAATTTTCAGAACAACCATAGACAATAAACTTCGCTGGGACTCACATATTAATAATGTGTGTAAAAAAGTTTCAAGATGAATCTTCCTTTGTCGAAATTAAGGTACATCGTAGACATCAACACCAGGAAACTGTTTTTCAATGCCCACATTAAACCTCACATTGATTATGCGTCAGTCGTGTGGGACGGGTGTAGTGATGTTCTCAAAAAGAGATTAAATTCTCTGCACAGAAGAGCTGTAAAGTTAATCCTTCCAGATACAACTAACTACTGACCAGAAATTAAAGGAGATGAGAATAATGAGCCTTTCAAAAACAACTTGAATATAACAAAGGTTTGTTCATGTAAGGGGTTCTAACAATGAGGCCCAGAGTACATATCAACCTTTTACACACACTCCTCATGCTATTCCAACTCTAGGAACTATCTCTTTGTTTGCCTAGGCCAAGGATAGACATATTCAAAACAAGTATATCCTTTTCTGGTGTTTATCTATGGAACAACCTACCTCTGCAGTCAATCTTGTCAGTCACTCAGCTCTTTCAAGCGTAAACTTCGGTCAACTTAAGTATTACATAGGATGGACTGTGACATAATACTCCGCCCAATCCTTCCGATGTTATTCCCCCAACCCTTTACTGTTCTTTATAAGATAGCTTTGACTTTTTCTTCTTCTTTTTCTTCTCCAATACCGTTGTTGAATTGATCAGATAAAGTTCTGCTGCCTTATTGCAGGTTGTATGCCCCAATGTATAACTGAGTGATTGGGTGGTACATCTGGCGCTGTGAACACGCTATGTTTTGTTTGGAAAATCTGATGTATCAAATTTCACCACTCACTCATGCCTGGATGTATATAAATTATGCCTGTAATTTTATATTTACTCATCAGTAGCTACGCAAGGACTAGTTGTTAGACGGGTTTTTGACTGAACCTAAACTACAATCCTTATAGACAGAGAGAGAGACTGAGGTTTTCGAGTGATTGCCATTGCAATGACTGGTCATTTGAGACCTATTTTATACACCCATACAACTCCGCCCAGTCCTTCCGACTGCCTTCCGACCCACCCCCCCCCCCTCCTCCCCTTTCCCCTCCTTCTCCCTTACTGTTCTTTATAAGAAAAGATTGACTGCTTCTGCTTTCTTTTCCGATACTAGTCATATGAACTGATCAGATGTTCTGCTGCTTCATTTGCTCATAATATGCTCATATGCTCATAATATGTAACTGAATGATGGCATGTGCTATCTGGCGCTGTGAGCACGCATGTTTGTGTGGAAATTCTCATGTATATATAACGTTACACTCATTCATTTGCCTATGTATATAAAAAATGCCTGTAATTTATATCTTTCATCAGCAGCTTAGCAAGGACTAGGGTTTTTAGACAGGTTTTGAATGAACCTAAACTACAATCCTTGTAAATAAAGTTTTCGCGAGTTCGAGTTCTCTCTCTCTCTCTCTCTCTCTCTCTCTCTCTCTCTCTCTCTCTCTAACTCTTTCGTGTACGTTTTACTCAGTTTAGCCTCCTCCAAACCCCACACACGCGCGCGCACACACACACACACACACACACACACACACACACATATCTATCTATCTATCTATCTATCTATCTATCTATCTATCTATCTATCTATCTATCTATATCACTCTTACCGAGGTAATGCATGTGGTTCAATCCGGCCACAACTTTCAAGGGAGACTTGAAGTACTTTTCTGTGCACTTAGAACTGCACACACCACTAGTGACCAAACTGGGCACCGCAGGGGGGATCTCCAGGAACATCTGACCAATGGTGACCACGCCGGCGTCGTTAGGGCGAAGGTTGGGCGTGTAGTACATCTTGATGCCAGAGGAGTCGTAGTAGTGATCGATGTGGTGGAAGTTGGTCCAGTGGTGCTGTTCCGTGCAAAATGGCATACAGTGAGCACCGCTTCTATCACAGGATCATTCCTCAGCTAACTCTCTCTCTCTCTTTGTCTCTCTCTGTCTCTCCGTCTCTCTGTCTCTCTGTCTCTGTGTGTGTCTCTCTGTCTCTCTCTCTGATTTTATCTCTGTGTGCTCTGTCTCTGTCTCTCTCTTTGTCTCTGTCTCTCTGTCTCTTTCTGTGTGTCTCTCTGTCTCTGTCTCTGTGTGTGTCTCTCTCTGTCTCTATGTTTCTCTGTCTCTGTCTCTCTCACAATCCTCCTGTCACGCGGGTTAATACGTTTCTTTATCTACTAGTTTAGTTTCCTCTGCACACATTATGGTCTGAAATCTTAATTGTAACACTCCAACACTTTGAGCTATATAGGAAGGGAACAAAAGAGGCAGCATGGATGTCACCTCAAATAATTATACAGAACAGGCTAGAGCCCTGTGGAGAACCTCCAACAAAGAACAAAGTAACTCTGAGGTAGGCAAGGAAAAGGAAAAGAATAACTGTGACATAGGCAAGGAAAGGGATAACTTGAGACAGGCAAGGATAAGGATAACTCTTAGATAGACAAGGAAAAGGGTAACTCTGAGATAGACAAGAAAAAGTGTAACTCTGAGATAGGCATGGAAAAGGATAACTTGATATAGGCAAGAAAAAGGGAAACTCTGAGATAGGCAAGGAAAAGGATAACTTGATATAGGCAAGAAAAAGGGAAACTCTGAGATAGGCAAGGAAATGGATAACTCTGAGATAGGCAAGGAAATGGATAACTCTGAGATAGGCAAGAAAAAGGGAAACTCTGAGATAGGCAAGGAAAAGGATAACTTGATATAGGCAAGAAAAAGGGAAACTCTGAGATAGGCAAGAAAATGGATAACTCTGAGATAGGCAAGGAAATGGATAACTCTGAGATAGACAAAGAAAGGGATAACTCTGAGATAGGCAAGAAAAAGGGAAACTCTGAGATAGGCAAGGAAAAGGATAACTTGATATAGGCAAGAAAAAGGGAAACTCTGAGATAGGCAAGGAAAAGGATAACTCTGAGATAGGCAAGGAAAGGGATAACTGGGATAGGCAAGGAAAGGGATAACTCTGGAATAGGCAAGGAAAAGTCAAAGGATAACTGTGAGATAGGCAAGGAAAAGGAAAGGATAACTCAGAGATAGGCAAGGAGAAGCAGAACTCTGAGATCGGCAAGGAAAAGCAAAAGGATAACTCTGAGATAAGATAAAATACGATAGATAAGATAATACTTTATTGTCTTTAAAAGGAAAGTTGCTTTGAAACATATCATCATTGTAACATGTAAATGAATAAAATTATAATTAAACGTATGATAATTCAGTAACATTCAATGATAGACAAAGAAAAGGATAACTCTGAGATAGGCAAGGAAATGGATAACTCTGAGATAGGCAAGGAAATGGATAACTCTGAGATAGGCAAAGAAAGGGATAACTCTGAGATAGGCAAGGAAAAGGATAACTCTGAGATAGGCAAGGAAATGGATAACTCTGAGATAGACAAGGAAAGGGATAACTCTGATATAGGCAAGGAAAGGAATAACTCTGAGATAGGCAAGGAAATGGATAACTCTGAGATAGACAAGGAAAGGGATAACTCTGATATAGGCAAGGAAAGGGATAACTGGGATAGGCAAGGAAAGGGATAACTCTGAAATAGGCAAGGAAAGGGATATCTGGGATAGGCAAGGAAAGGGATAACTCTGAGATAGGCAAGGAAAGGGATAACTCTGAGATAGGCAAGGAAGTGGATAACTCTGAGATAGGCAAAGAAATGGAAAGGAAACGAAGTAAGCATTTACTTGGATGGCCAGTCGCCTACCGGCTCCCTTGCCGAATCTGAAGCCGGCTTCTCGATGAAAGCAGTCTCCGGGCATTCCCAAGGTCCAGACAGCGATGGTCTCTGTGCAGCCCTTCACTCCCATAAGACACGACTGGGGTTCCGACGTCAGCTCCGCTGGAATGATTCGATGTGTATCTATATTATTACTATTATTATTATTATTGTTGTTATTATTATTATTTTTTTTCATAGCTTTCATATATAGCGCTATTGTCTGCTCTCGAGCAGACTCAATGCGCACATGTCGCATGCAATTCTGAATCAGTGACTGTATCCTTTTAGAGCGCGTATTTTTATTATTCACGAAAGTCGTGTACTGCTGTTTGGTTGTTACATGACTGGTGCCGCGTGAAATGCTGCCGTCTCGCCGCACGTTCTGTGTACACCATTCAACCATGCACCAGTTTACAGTGTCACTTCATTCAAAGCCACACAGGTAGGGTGTATGTGTGTTTAGCAGTAACCGGGATCGTTTATGCGCTACTGCGGTAATAATAGGCTACACGCTAACCTAGAAAGGCTTCATTGCACCAGGTTATGTAGTTAATTTAATAATATCACTGAGCTGCTAGAGCTTCACTGAGCAATAGAGCGAAAGTCTGGTGGATTCTGAAAATGATATTCTTCACAATATGTAATAGCTGGCACACGTTGATTTACGACGCGAGATATTTATAGCTATACTGATACGAGGCTAGATATAGTTATTTATTTGAAAGCTGGAAACAGGCACAGATAACCGTGCTCTCCACGTGTCCACACAGTGCAGCAAGGCAGGCAGGTCTCGAGTTTTCTGGACTTAACTATACGTGGGGACGGGGCTTAGAGAGTATTGCCATGTTCACCCCACCCCCTCCATTTTGATCTCTCTCTCTCTCTCTCTCTCTCTCTCTCTCTCTCTCCTCTCTCTCTCTCTCTCTCTCTCTCTCTCTCTCTCTCTCACACACACACACACACACACACACACACACTTTGTCTATCTCTGTCTCTGTCTGTCTGTCTCGTCTGTCTGTCTGTCTGTCTGTCTGTCTGTCTGTCTGTCTGTCTGTCTCTCTCTCTCTCTCTCTCTCTCTCTCTCTCTCTCTCTCTCACATACACACACACACACACCCTGTCTCTATCTCTGTCTCTATCTGCCTGTCTGTCTCGTGTGTGTGTGTGTGTGTGTGTGTGTGTGTGTGTGTGTGTGTGTGTGTGTGTTGTGTGTGTGTGTGTGTGTCTCTCTCTCTCTCTCTGACGTCATACCCGTGTCGTCACAAGCCATGGCCACCATGTGGTGCATGACGTAGTGGTTGTCGATGTAGGGCTCGAAGGCGATGAGGTGGTAGGGCTGGTCATCAGGAATGTCGAACACGAAGCAGGTGTAGGTCGTCTCGGCCGTCGGCACTTTGGTTCTGGGAAACCGGAGCTCCAAGCTTCGGACACCTGCAAATTGATTGATGTGGGCCGGCAATACGGCTGTGGTTACGTACTGTTTAACCTCTTCTACTTCCGCTTCTTTATGTTCTGTTTAACCTCTTCTGCTTCTTCTTCTTTATGTTCTGTTTGACTTCTTCTTTTTCTTCTTCTTCTTTATGTTCTGTGTAACCTCTCCTGCTTCTTCTTCTTTATGTTCTGTTTAACCTCTTCTGCTTCTTCTTCTTTATGTTCTGTTTAATCTCTTCTGCTTCTTCTTCTTTGTGTTCTGTTTAACCTCTTCTGTTTCTTATTCTTTATGTTCTGTTTAACTTCTTCTGTGGCTTCTTCTTTATGTTCTGTTTAACCTCTTCTGTTTCTTATTCTTTATGTTCTGTTTAACCTCTTCTGTTTCTTCTTCTTCCTGTTCTGTTTAACCTCTTCTGTTTCTTCTTCTTCCTGTTTACGTTCTGTTTAATCTCTTCTGCTTCTTCTTCTTTACATTCTGTTTAACTTCTTCTTCTTCGTCTTCTTCTTCTTTATACTGTGGGGATCCCAGTAGTCTGGGCGACATTCCATAACTGATGATGCGCATGAAAGAAAAGAAAATTTAATAAGGCCTAGGGATGGTGCAGAAAAGTAGGCTAAAGACGGGCGATGGGGCTTAAGCACACTAGTCTCTTTTCAGCCAGGCCTCAAAGGTGGATCTGAAGGCCTGGGGGAAGTCTGCAGCTGGTGCGTGGGGTGGGGTGCTGTTCCACAAACGTATTGTGTGGGGTGGGGTGCTGTTCCACAAACGTATTGCGAGGGGTGGGATGCTGTTCCACGAACGTATTGTGTGGGGTGGGGTGCTGTTCCACAAACGTATTGCGAGGGGTGGGGTGCTGTTCCACGAACGTATTGTGTGGGGTGGGGTGCTGTTCCACAAACGTATTGCGAGGGGTGGGGTGCTGTTCCACGAACGTATTGCGTGGGGTGGGGTGTTGTTCCACAAACGTATTGCGAGGGGTGGGGTGCTGTTCCACGAACGTATTGCGTGGGGTGGGGTGCTGTTCCACAAACGTATTGCGTGGGGTGGGGTGTTGTTCCACAAACGTATTGCGTGGGGTGGGGTGTTGTTCCACAAACGTATTGCTGACGTGAGGAAAGTATTCTTGTGGATTTCAGTTTTGGAATGGGGGACTAGGAGCTTGCTCTCATGGCCACGGGTAGGATTTTGGGTGAAGATGAGGGTAATTCCCTCTCTGGGTTTGGTGTCAAACAGTCCGCTGCAAAGTTGTACAGCGAGGTGATCTTGTTTGAGGTACGATGGCGCTTCATGGGGCAGACTTTGAGTTTGTTTGAGTTTGTTTTGCGTGTTTTGGTACCATATAAATGTGCCGGCTCCTCAACAGGGTATGATCAGCCAGTAGTTGCCTCTGTGTGTGTGTGTGTGTGTGTGTGTGTGTGTGTGTGTGTGTGTGTGTGTGTGTGTGTGAGTGCGAGCGTGCGCGTGCGTGTGTGTGTGTGTGTGTGTGTGTGTGTGTGTGTGTGTGTGTGTGTGTGTGTGTGTGTGTGTGCGTACGTGTGTGTGTGCGTGCGCGCGCATGCGTATATGCGTGTGTGCGTGCGTGTGTGAGTGAGTGTGTGTGCGCGCGTGCGCGCGCGAGCGCGTTTGTGTGTTTATTTTTAATATTTTGTTTTATTTGTGTTTCATTTTATTTGTTTCTTAATGGATACCTTTTCCCCCTTACGGCTCAAATGATGACGTACCAGGTTCATGGATGGCGTCACACTTGAAATCGCCGACGTCACAACTCACCCAGGTGTTCCGGTCCTGGCACTGAGCAGAATCCCATGGATCACATATGCCTTGCAAAAGAGACCAACTTTGTACATCTGAACCGAGAGTAAACATATTTATCTGTTTTATTATCCTATGATGTCAATTTAGAAGAAGAACAAAGAAAGAAAGAAAGAAAAAAAGAAGATGATGATGATGAAGAAGAAGAAAGAAAGAAAGAAAGAAAGAAGAAGAAGAAGAAGAAGAAGAAGAAGAAGAAGACCAACAACAACAACAACACATCCCAACTGTCATGTTGTTAATGTATTGTTGTAGATGAAATAAATTTTGTTTAAACCAACGACAACAAGAACAACAAGAACAACAAGTACAAGAGAAGAAGAAGAAGAAGAAGAAGAAGAAGAGCAACAACAACAACAACAATTATAAAGCACGAACTTCTAACATAGAAATAGAGCTCGGCGGACTGTACAGAAATCAAATAATTATATACTACATGCATGCACGTTTAGACACCACAAGCGGAAAACGACAATAACAATGGCTACAAGCAATTCAAATCGCAAGAAGCTAGACAGGCAAGGCCTTCATTACAAACACACACACACACACGCACACACACACACACACACACACACACACACACACACACACACACACACACACACACACACATGCTCGCACGCACGCACGCACACACACAGAGACATACACACACACACACACACACATACACACACACACAGGCGCGCGCGCACAACCACTGTTCTCCTTTACAACAGAATAATACCTAGGTTGTTATGATGACCGTGCTTTTTTCTTCTGTCTTTCTTTCTGTACGCTGGAGACTCTCGCGTATTTAGCAAAATACCGTTTTCTTACATTGGCCTATATGTTTGAAACAGTTTACCTCAAACACTCCAAGTTTTGTTGTTGCCGTTGTTGCTGTCTCTATGCTAGAGACTGTTGCACTGGGCAAAATATCGCCTTCTTACGTTGACCCATCTGCTTGGAATTGTTTAACACTACTATTACTACTACTACTAATAATAATACGTAACATTTATATAGCGCCTAATCCAACTAGACTGGCTCAAAGCACTTCACAATTCAAAACAAGACTGAACATCAGAATCAACACAAGAAACACGCACACACTCAAACAGCCGGACTCTGCGGGTGCCTAAGTGTATGTGTGTGCTTGTGTATACCATTAGAATAGACTTATAGTCTCTCCTTACGAGATTATGCCTTTTTAAGTATGACTACTTCCATTGTTATCATTGTTTTAAGTAGTAGTAGATTTTTTTATATATATTATTATTAGCATCATTACTGTCGTTGTAGTTGCTGTTGCCGCTGTAAAGCGGTTTGGCTCCCACCTTGTGAGGTAGATGGGAGCTATAGAAATTCCCTTTACTTACTAATTTGATTTACCCCCCCCCCCCCCCCCCCCCCCACTTCCCCGTGGTAAAACTCACCAGGGTGAGTGATGTTGTCGGTTCTGCTGGGTACGGTGCCTTCTGTCCAGACACAGTTAGGGTCCCCCAGTTCTTGTCCGTTGGTCATTCCATCCCCGTCACTGTCTTCTTCGCACAGCGCCACGCTCCACTGAACACGGAACACAAGATGTTAGCGGTGCCTTAATTCATCTCAAGTGTCGTGCGGAACAGTTAGCGTTACTGACGTCAGCTGATTTCCGGTTGACCTTCGACGTTCAGCTGTCAAGATCATAATTATCAGAGCGAAACACAGGTCGCCCCCCATCCTCCCAGCACTCCACCACCACCACCACCCCTAAATACCCCCTTCCCAACACACACACACACACACACACACACACACACACACACACACACACACACACACACACACACTCCCAAAGTTGACTCTTATTGTTCTGAAACAATTAAGATCAAAACACACAACGGTTAAAAAGAAGAGAACGCGTGTTTTACGCAGACAATACAAAAAGATCGAAATACATAAAAGAGTTAAAAAGAAAGACAATTTTAATAAGACAATACAAAACAATTGCAAATTTTCAAATCGACAAAATAATAGATGGTGATATTATTATTATTAATGAAAATACTGTACTGATCTGGTAGCGGTTAGTTGAACGCCTGGCATATATGACTGGGTGTAAAAAATAAAATAAAATAACTTGCTGGAAGAATAAAAAACAAGACAATGCAAAACATGTGCACATTGTCGGAGAAAAAATACTTTTCTCGACAAACAAATATATAATGTACTACAAACCAATGATAAGAATGACATTTAATCTACTAATCAGTTTGCAGATGGTGGTGATGTTTGGAGGGAGTAACAAGCATCAAATCTGATTCATATCATCGATTTTTAGTGTTGATATTATCTTCTCTTTGTTGCCTGGCAAAGATGACTTTAATGAAAGTATGCACAAGTTTTATAATTATGTGACCCTCTCCCACGCAATCAGTCCTAAGTCGCATCTTACTCGCTCACTCACTCATTCACTTACTTACTCACTCACTCATTCACTTGACTCACTCACGCACGCACTCATTCACTTGACTCACTCACTCATTCCATTGACTCACTCACTAACTCTCGCCCACTTACTCACTTACTTACTTACTTGCTTGCTTGCCTGCATGCTTACCTACTAATTTGCTTGCTTGCTTGTCCTCGTTAAGCCATGTTCTCACCTTGTGACCCAGGCGGATGAAGTCACGACCAAACTGGTTCGTCTCCCCCCCACCCAGGGGGTTGAGGTGACCCACCCCGTGCCAAATGAAGTTCGGTTTGCACGGGTGGGGCACGTGCTGACCGTTGGGTATCTGGTCCTGGAACTCGTAGTAACCCTGACACACTGCCCACAGCGCTACCGTGGATGCAAAATAGAACCTGAAAGGGAGGTAAAACGGTTGTTTTCATGGAACAAACTCCGACACCAACAATCCTCCACCCATCCACCACCCTCCCAGGCTATCTGCCCAAAATTAGAATATATGAAGATCCAAACACATAAAATTTTCAAAAGAACGCTATTCATTAGGACAAAACACAACATGCGAATTTTCGGGGTAATCCCCTTTAACAAGCTACAAAACGACACTCAAACTACAGTTATACAGTGAACAATAAGATGTAGAACTCAGACACTTATCTGGCACTGGACACGAAAGCAACGTAGCTCAACCAAAACCAGATGAGTGTCTTAAATTAGTTAAACATCTCATTGTTCACAGTTTAATTGCTTTCCGTGAAACCGTCACCCCTTGACCCACACTCCGAGCACCGCTTTCCGGCACCTTCCTCCAAACTCTGCCAGAATTGGTTACGCGGTGACATCGCCGTCGTTGTCGCCGATTCGCTCGCTCCCTTTCTCTCCGTCACCGCCGACTTCAGCTTTCCACATTCTTCGTTCGAACTGTCTCAGCTGACTCTCTCCTTACCTCAACGCTCACTGCGCATCTTCGGTCTCTACCGTCCTCCTCCGAACCGGAAAAACCAACTCAAGGACTCGCTCTTTATGGAACAGTTTCCGGATCTCCTTGAGTACAACAACTCCCTGAAAGGCCGCTCCCTTATCGTCGGTGATTTCAATTTTCACTACGATGTGCCCACCAACACCTCCACCTCCAGGCTTATCGATCTTCTTGATTCCTTCAACCTCTGTCAGTCAGTCACCACTCCCACCCACCGATCTGGTCACATTCTTGACTGGGTTAGGCCTATCCACCGGAAGGACGATGACGCCCTCCTGTCTGCCACCACCAGTCCTACTCTCCAGTCTCATCACCACTCTGTCCTGACTCAGCTCAACATCTTCAAGCCTCCACCCCATGCAGTGTACATCGAAGCCAGGAACATCGCTGCCATCGACCTCAGCTCCTTCCGATCCGATCTTCAGGCCGGACTGGACTCCTGCACCACACTTTCTGCTGAGCAGCTGCATCGCCTGCTGCAGAACCTCCTGGATCAGCACACCCCTGCCACTCAGCGCAAGGTTTCCAGCCGCCTCCCCCCCCCCCCCCCCCCGCCCTGGTTCTGTGCCGTCGGCCCTCAGCTTCTCGATGCCAAGCGCGAGAGGAGGCGAGCGGAGAGACAGTGGTTAAAGTCCGGTCTGGAGGTGCACAAGCAGATGTTCCGTTCCGCTTGCAAACTCGTCAGCAACATCGTGCAACAAGCAAAATATACATTTTTTCAACACCAAGATCCTTGCATGCACTTCATCCAAACAGTTGTTCAGCATCACAAACACTCTCCTAGGCAAGTCAAAGACCTCATCTCTACCGTCTTCTATTCCATCCGCACTTCTTCCCCAGAGGTTCTGTGATTTCTTTGTGAACAAAATCTCTACCATCCGTGATAGCCTCAATTCCCAGACAATGCCTCTACCTCCCGTCACTCACACAGTTTTTGATGGATCCCTACTGACTGCATTCCACCCTGTGTCAGAATCGATAGTACGCGAAGTGTTGAACAAGACCGCCATCAAAACATGCGAACTGGACCCTCTTCCTTCGTCGTTACTGGCTGAACTCACTGATGACCTTCTCCCGTCTTTTACTTCAGTTATTAATGACTCTTTTGACAGGCACTTTTCCTTCTGTGTTCAAATCCGCCGTTGTCAGGCCGTTGCTGAAAAAATCCCTCTCTTGACAGTGAAAATTTAAAGAACCAGAGGCCTGTCTCCATCCTGCCCTTCCTCTCCAAGATCACCGAAAAGATTGTCCTCCTTCAACTATCCCAACATCTTGAAAGCAATAGTCTCCTTTACCCTCTTCAGTCTGCCAATCGCTTAGGCCATAGCACCGAAACTGCCCTTCTTAAGATCGTAAACGATCTCCTCGCAGCTCTTGATGTCAACCACATTTCTCTGCTCTCTCTACTTGACCTATCCGCCGCTTTTGACACTATCGATCACTCCATTCTACTCTCCAGACTCCATCATACTTTTGGCATTTCTGGCACTGCTCTGTCTCGGTTTCAGTCATACCTCTCTGATCGAACTCAGGTTGTATCTGTCAATGGTGCTTCCTCCGCTCCTGCAGCCTTAAACTTCGGTGTCCCCCAGGGGTCAGTGCTTGGTCCTATACTCTTTGTCCTTTACACCCATCCTATTTCTGAAGTTGTGTCCTATCACTCTCTTTCACATCGTAGTTTCTCTGATGACAACCAGCTGTACAAATCTGGCAACATTACTCAACTTCCTGAAATTATTCATTCAACTCAGTCTTGTATCTCTGATGTAAAAGCATGGATGACAAATAATCAACTGCAGTTAAACAATGATCAAACGGAAATGATTCTTATTGCTACAAAGACGGTTCTCAACTCTGATTCTGTTCCACAGTCCATAAATCTGGAGGGCTCTGACATCAAATTTGCCAACACAGTTCGCAATCTAGGTGGCTGTCTTGTTCCTACTCTCTTTTTCCAACAGCAAATCTCCTCCGTTTGTCGTATCTGCTATTTTGAACTTCGTCGGATTAGTGCAATACGCCACTATCTGTCTGAAGAAGTCACCAAAAAACTGTTGTGTGCGTTTGTTCTTTCAAGACTAGATTATTGCAACTCACGTTTGGCGGGCTGTCCTAAGTATTTTCTGTCTAAACTCAAAAAAGTACAAAACAATTCTGCAAGACCCATTTTCAGAACAACCAGATCTGCCCACGTCACTCCTATGCTTCATTCTATTCACTGGATACCTATTGAGCAGAGGATCGAATACAAATTGTCTTTGCTTTGCTTTAAGATCATTTCTCATCAGGCTCCCATCTACCTTTCAGAACTTCTTCACCTTTACACTTCCTCCCGGCAGCTCCGCTCTTCTACAGACACCCGAGTGTTCAGAATATCATCCTTCCGAACAAAGTCCTGTGGTCAGCGCTCTTTCTCTTATCAGGCTCCAGTTATCTGGAACCAACTTCCCGTTTCTGTCCGCCATTCTACCTCTGTCAGCTCTTTTAAATATTCCTTGAAAATCTTTCTCTTTAAAAAAACACTTTTCTTCAGTCTCATTGCCCTGATATGCGATTGGTGTGTGTGTGTGTGTGTGTGTGTGTGTGCGTGCGTGCGTGCGTGCGTGCGTGCGTGCGTGCGTGCGTGCGTGTGTGTGTGTGTGTGTGTGTGCGTGTGTGTGTGTGTGTGTGCGGGTGTGCGCGTGCGTGCGTGTGCGAGTCTGTGTGTGTGAACGTGTGTGTGTGTGTGCATTCATGTTGTATGCGTTGAATTTTGAAAATATGTACTGGTAAAGAACGTGTGCGCTTAGGACCTGTGCGGGTTAGACGCTCTAAGTATTCCTTATTATTATTATTATTAACTGTTATTTAAGTGTGTTTTATAGCTTGATAAAGGAGATTGCCTCGAAAATCGCATGTTAGTTTTGTTTTCCTAATAAACAGCGTTCTTTAAAAAACTTTTATTCAAATTAAAAAACAAACAACTTATTTATCCCACAAGGGGCAGTTTTGTTGTGGTCATGGCATTTTTATGTGTTTGGATCTTGTTTTAGAACGCTAGCAGTCATTTTTGTTTCAGATTCTCTCTCTCTCTCTCTCTCTCTCTCTCTCCTCTCTCTCTCTCTCTCTCTCTCTCTATATATATATATATATATATATATATATATATATATCCCATTGATTTGAGGTGGGGTAGGGGGTGAGTGGGGATATACATGGAATCTAACTCGTTTTAAGTAATGTTTTTTTTTTAAGCCTGCTTCGAAATTTTCCGGCTAAGCTGTGTAGTGTGGTTCCTGTTTCAAAAACAGGAAAAGGAGAACATTCTATAAAATCTGTATCTTTCAGTTTAAGTGTTTTTATAGTTTTACTTATCAGAAGATTATGGTATCCAAGCATTTGTTGAAGATTAATGTTGCCGTTTGTACGGGATCTGATGATTTAAACAAAAAAATGTTTTCAATGAAATACATAATTTTATGAAAATAATTTCGTTCGAAAGTGGGTAATTGTGGGTAATTTCATTTTATCAATCAAATGTTGTTTTAATGTTTCTCAGAACTCTTTATGACCAAACAACCCTGATATAACCGTCTTGGTTGACTGGGCATATAAAAAAAGTTACTTATAGAGGAAAGTCATACAATTATGTCTTTCATTCCCATTTTCGTTATTAATTGTTACCATCTCATTAATTTGGGTTAACCGCTGTTCATTTTCTTTCTTTTATTCTGTCTATCTCTCTCTATGCCTATATGTCTCTATGTATATTAATGATGCCTGTAATTTTATATTTACTCATCAGTAGCTTAGCAAGGACTAGCTGTCAGGATTTTGACTGAACCTAAACTACAATCCTTGTAAAAAATGTACTTACTTTATTTAATAAAGTTTTTGAGTTCGAGTTCGAGTTCTCTCTCTCTCTTTCTTTCTTTCTTTTTCAACAAAAGCTCAAAACTTCTAAAATACCATAGTCCTGAGGTGACCGCGTGCGACTGACAGGATTTTAAGATCCAGTTATTACTCTAAAATACCACGACGCCAACAACTAAAGCAAAATAGCGTTGCACGTGCATTCCGTTCCATTCAGACACAAATCAAAGGTGAGAGAACAGAGAAAGCCTAAGCCCTTCGGGCTGACGTTAGCTGCAGACGCTTGATAAATAGTCTTCTATATTATAATTTATTACAAAAACAAGCAGGTACACAATCAGCGCCTGTGTCGCCTCTGCGAGAACATCACGCTCTACGGTTTCTGTGCACGTTAAAGATCTTGCGCAAAGATCTAAGGCGGTGGCGGTAGGCGTTTTATAAATGTTCTTCTACACTACATTGCATTACAAAAACAAGCAAGTACACAAACTCAGTGCCTCTGTCGCCTATGTGTGAACATCACGCACTACGATCTTTGCGCACGTTAAAGCTCTCACGCCCAGCTTGCAATAAGAAAAACGTTGTTTGTTTTTGTTTGTTTTGTTTTTTAAGTTTAAGTTCCGTCGGTTTCGTAACCCACAGATACTCGCAGATACTCAAATCAATCAATGTTTGATTTTATGTCTATTAATAGCAAGGTGATATCCATGCACGACTGCAGAAACTCATGCACGAAAAAAGAAGGTAATCCGATGATCAGCCTGATGACTATGCCTGCACCGAGAGAAGGAAAGTCAGACGAAGGAAGAATCCTAATTCATCGAACACTCACAGCTTCATTGTTCCTTCTTTCTGACCCATGCACTGGCCACCCGCTGTCCGACGCTGGCGAGAAGATGAGGTCAACGTGACTTTTATATGACCAGTGATCCTCTACACACCTCCAGCTGGCCAATTCGTATAGTGGCTTAATGTGTAAGCCAGCGCAACAATTTACTGCAAGTTTGCTGACGCCAAGAGGGTTTTGTTTGTTTGTTTGTTTGTTTGGTTGGTTGGTTGGTTGGGTTGTTGTTTTTGGGTTGTTGTTTTGTTGTTGTTGTTTTTTGTTTGTTTATTTGTTTATTTTATTTTTATATTAAAAAAAAACACGTTTTTGTTTGTTTGTTAAAACATCAAATTACTTACTTTTTGTCTCCTTTGTTGTTGTTGTTTGTTTTGTCCTTTTTATGTTTTTAATCAGTGGACGTTCAGCCCCAGCAATGAACATCGAGGGCGAAGGGATTTGAAGACACTAAGCACATTTATTTTCCCATCGGGGAGGAGGAGGGGCGTCTTTTAATTGCGTTTATCATGACGATGATCGCTTTTATACAGCGCTGCTCTCCACTCTCCAGCAGACTTACTGCGCTTTTGTCGCATGTGATTGTAAATGAGCGACTGTAGTTTTCGTTTTGGATATCCACCGAAGCGGTGTACTTACAACACTGTGTACACCATATGACCATGCACCGTGTCACGTCACTTGCATGAAGTGACGTGACATGGTGCCAAAATTATGAATTTATTTATAAAATGACTTTTTACTGCAAGATTTGCTGTTGTAATTTAATGATGTTTTTTGACTGGCGTGCGTGTGTGATGAGTCTACTTGGCAAACCTTCCTATTGCAACTCTATTGACATTTAGCAATAAAACGTCTAAACAAGAGTGACTGCTAGCGTTCTAAAACAAGATCCAAACACATAAAAGGTTCAAAAGAACGCTATTTATTAGGACAAAACACAACATGCGAACTTACGGGTCAATGCCAACATTGTTCCAAGCGCTGCATGGACAGGAAAACAACACAGCTCAACCAGACAACAGAGAAGTGGCTTAGCTCTCCATCTCATCTTTCATCGTTTTTCACCGTTTAACTGTTGTTTAAGTGCCATTTTGTAGCTTGATATTGGGGATTACCCCGAAAATTCCCGTATTGTGTTTTGTCCTTATAAATAGCGTTCTTTTGAACCTTTTATGTGTTTGGAACTTGGCAATAAAGTTGTATCAAGTTTCATTCTCATTTGTCACCGTTTACCTGTCGGTCCGTTGCTTTAAAAAGGGGCTTAACTGCCCAGAGAATTTGACCATGTTTTGTGTTGTCCTGTTAAAATCAGCAAAAATGTCAAACAAGAATGACTGCTAGCGTTCTAAAACATGATTCAAACACATAAAAGGTTCAAAAGAACGCAATTTATTCAGACAAAACACAACAGGCCAATTTTCGAGGTAATCCCCTTTGTCAAGCTATAAAACGACACCTAAACAACAGTTAAATTAACCCTAAATTTCGCATGTTGTGTTTTGTGCTAATAAAAGCGTTCTTTTGAACCTTTTATGTGTTTGGAGCCTATTAAAATCAGCGTTCTTTTGAACCTTTGGCGTTTTGGGTTAAATCTGTCTTCTTCTTTTTCTCGATCGCCGCTACGCTATGAGTCAGGTCTGCAAGATGAATGCGGATATCTTCTCCAGTTCCTCCCTGCTGCCACAGAGTTTGGTGTGTAGCTGGACTGCTGTTGGCAAGAACCAGTCACATTTCCATCCTAATAATTCCTGGTGGCAGAGATCGTCGATGACTGACATGTTTGGCCGTCTGATTAACAAGAACCAGTCACATGTCCATCCTCATCATTGCTGATGACAGAGATCGTCGATAACATATATTCGGCCGTTTGGTTAAAAAAAAAATGCCAAGAACAATCACAGTTCCATCCTAATAACTCCCAGTGGCAGAGATCGTCGATAACTGAAGACACGAGGCGCGGGGGACCCATAGCTACCACGACCACCTTGATTTGTCCGTTAGCTTTAGACTTCATTCCCCAAATCTCCTAACATCACCGATGGCAACCGTTTGTTGACCAACACGCACTGTCTGATATCGGTGCGAGACCTAAGTCAGTTTCGCCTGGCCCTCCAGGTTCTCTCTTGTTTGGCTAGATAACGGGGGTGAACTCGGGAGAGACAGATGGGAATGTATTATGGGGTTGCTGGAGTGGACAATGAATAAGCTGTCTTGGCCATCTTAAAGAAGAAAAGGTACGTAGTACCAAATTTATCGCAGAGGTTGCGGTCATCTCGGGACAAAGACCGTGTCGTGACGTTTTATGGGCATGTGTCCTTGGGGAGAGGAATGTGTGTGTGTGTGTGTGTGTGTGTGTGTGTGTGTGTGTGTGTGTGTGTGTGTGTGTGTGTGTGTGTGTGTGTGTGTGTGTGTGTGTGTGTGTGTGTGTAGTGTGTGTGTGTGTGTGTGTGTGTGTGTGTGTTGTGTGTGTGTGTGTGTGTGTGTGTGTGTGTGTTGTGTGTGTGTGTGTGTGTGTGTGGTGTGGTGTGTGTGTGTGTGTGTGTGTGTGTGTGTGTGTGTGTGGTGTGTGTGTGTGTGTGTGTGGTGTGTGTGTGGTGGCGTGTGTGTGTGTGTGTGTGTGTGTGTGTGTGTGTGTGTGTGTTTGTGTGTGTGTGTGGACACACATACAGAAAGAGAGAGGGGAGAAGGGGGGGGGGGGGGGAAGAGACAAATAGAAAGAACGGAGAGATCTGGGGCGGACGGAGAAAAGAAGGATGAGACAGGCAGACAAAAAGACAGACACAGAGACACACCCACAGAGTGAGAGGCAAACAGACAGACAATGAGAAGCACACAGAGACAGACAAAAAGACAGATATAGAGCGAGAGAGACAGACTAACAGACAGCGACAATGCTGGTGGTATTCATACTCAGCTAAAGAGAGAGAGAGAGAGAGAGAGAGAGAGAGAGAGAGAGAGAGAGAGAGAGAGAGAGAGGGAGGGGGTGGCAGACAGACAGATAGTGAGAGGCACACAGAGAGACAGACAGACAGACAAACAGACAGACATAGAGCGAGGGAGACCGACTAACAGACAGAGAGAAAGTTCAGTAAATATGTTGTTGTTGTTTGCTATAACTGTTCGACATATTTGATTATCTTGATAATTGTCAGATCAGTGTAATATCACTAAAGTGAAAAGACTTTAAATAAAAAGGAAAAGTCAGTAAGTAAGTAAGTAATTTAGTAAGTCTTTTCACTCTAGTGCTACTGCACTGGTCTTAAAATTATCAAGATAACAAAACATGTCAACCAGAAGAAGAAAGTGACATTGATACTTAGCTAAAGGAACGTTGTGAAAAGGAACAAAGCAGTGTCAATCAGCTACAGGAACGTTACAGCAGTTCCCATCTGTACTTTATTTCATGGCGCTTTACGTCCTCAGAAACCATGAGGCTTATCAGGGACGGTCGAATGGAGGTGGGGGAAGAAGGAGCGAGATTATATACCTATCGCTACACTGTCACCACCAGAATGACTCCTGCATTAAGATGGGCAGCGATGAGAGCCATTTTAATATTTCATTAATTGTGAGGGACAAAGTCACAAGACAGTATATCCACAAACCACAACCTTTCTGAAGAGAAAGGAGAGCCGAAGTGGAATCGAGCCGAGGTCCTTCTACATACCAGCCTAACGCCATACCGCTAGGCCAAACCGGCTCAACCAGTCTGTGGGCCTGTCTGAACGGCACTAGACTTTAGGTTTCCATAGCGCTTTTAGCGACTGTTGAAATACCCGCATTATCAGCCTGAAGAATGTGCAAGGCACAGCTACTAGCTAGGTCTTCAAGTGAGTTCAAAGTTCACGTTACGAGCGCGTGGTTCCGATTCTAGGCACAAAAGAACTTAATCGCAGTTGTGTCCATCCCAGCACGCCGCCCTAGCCCGAGTTGATGGGGGTAATGGGGGTGGGGAGTGAGGGGAGTCTCATCCCGTTTAACGATACAAAATGTTTTTATTTACAACGATGAACTGATACAAATTATTTCGTTGAAACGATTGATGGTGAATATGCGATGAATGCATCGCGGTCATCATCATTTCCTCATGAATACGGATGAAATAAACTGAATTTTTTTCGGAAACGTTAAACGAAAATAACCCATCATCACCCTCGTACCCCCCTCCCTTCTCCCTTATAGTTTAAATAACTCACACAGATAAGCAGTTCACAGGGCGGTCAGTTTCGGGGATAAATAAATAATGTACAAAACACAAAGGCGTTCCAACTCAGACTGTTTTCACCGTAATGAATCAGCCGTGTAAGCAGGGCTGTATCAAGACAAATGTTTCGTTGAATTTCTTCAGTTGATTGCGAAACGGAAAACTTCGTATAGAGTTTTTTTTGCGATAAACGATAAACGCCTTGTTGTTGCTGCTGCTGCTGCTGCTGCTGCTGCTGCTGCTGCTGCTGCTGCTGCTGCTGCTGTTGTTGTTGTTGTTGTTGTTGTTGTTGTTGTTGTTGTTCTTCTTCTTCTTCTTCTTCTTCTTCTTCTTCTTCTTCTTCTTCTTCTTCTTCTTCTTCTTCTTCAGATATCGGGTCGTATGATCATTTCACTATTTCGGGAATTTTACTCATGTTCACACGAGGGTCTGTTGAGTCAGTGATTGCGTTTGTTATCTCTGACCGTATTTCCTCTGTGCGCGATCCATGACAGCTCTGCGTGCTAGCTAGTGTTCGTATCGAAAAATGTCCAGTTCGGCTGTTGATTTCCTCCTCTCCTCCTCCTCCTCTTCCTCCCTCTCTTCTGCTTCTTCCCACTCCTCCGCCTCTTCTTCCTCCTCTTTCTCATCCTCCATTTCCTCCTCTTCTGCCTCAATCTCCAACTCCTTCTTCTTCTTCCTCCTCCTCCATTTCCTCCTCCTCCTTCTCGTCCTCCTGCTATTCCTCCTCCTCCTCTTCTTCCTTCTCCTTTTCCTTCTCTTCCTCTTCCTCCTCCTTCCCTCCTCCTTCTCCTCTTTCTCATCCTCCATTTCGTCCTCCTCGTTCTCGTCCTCCTGCTATTCCTCCTCCTCCTCCTCTTCTTCCTTCTCCTTTTCCTTCTCTTCCTCCTCCTTCCCTCCTCCTTCTCCTCTTTCTCAATCTCCATTTCCTCCTCCTCTGCCTCAGTCTCCAACTCTTCTTCTTCTTCCTCCGTTTCCTCCTTCTTCTTTTCATCCTCGTCCTCATCCTCTTCCCCCTTCTCCTTCTCTTCCTTCTCCTTTTCCTTCTCCTCCTCTTCTTCCTCCTCTTCCTTCTTCTCTTCCTCTTCTTCCCCCTCCTCCGTTCCATCCTCCTGCTTTTCTTACTCCTCCTCCTCCTTTTTCTTCTCTTTCTCTCCTTCTTCTTCCTCCTTCTCTTTCTCCATTTCTTCCTCCTCTTCGTCCTCCTCCTCTTCCTCCTGCTCGTCGGCTTCCTCTGTGTGTGTGTGTGTGTGTGTGTGTGTGTGTGTGTGTGTGTGTGTGTGTGTGTGTGTGTGTGTGTGTGTGTGTGTGTGTGCGTGGTGCGGAATAAAATAGGCCACCCGGCTCATAGCCTCAAGTTAAAAAGGTTTCCCTAGTGAGTGCCTACAGAATGTAAACAGATACCAAACGGTGTGTTATTGTGCACTGGTAGATAGTTGAATGGTTGGCTTTTGACGTAACAGCGGACAAAAAACAACATCTGAAGCAACAATGACTGATAGCGTTCTAAAACAAGAACCGACACATTACGTGTTTGGACGTAACAGTAAATTAGACAAATCTGTGATTCAGTTACTGATGTTTTGAAGTGGCAAAGGAATTTTGACTGTGATTCGTCCTGACTTGACGCTATGCGGTTGACGGGACATTAATATCCAAGAACTAACTAACCAACCAACCAACCAACCAACCAACCAACCAACTAACCAACTAACCAACTAACTAACTAACTCCAGCACAGACACACACACTCATATCATTGGCGGGAGCTGCCACAAGTATCATTTTTGTTGCGACAAAAGTTATGTTGCGACAAAACACGTCTTTGCCGCGACAAAACGTTTGTCGGGAGAAATAGGTTTTGTGTCGACAAAAATATGTTTGTCGCGACAAAAAAATTGTTGCGACTAGCGTACTTTTGTCGCGACAAAAGACGTGTTTTGTCTCTACAAAAATTATACTTGTGGCAGCTCCCGCAAATGATACACTCACGTAGTCTCTAACATTTGAGCTGTCCTCACTTTCCGCCAAACCCCGCAGTAAGTAAAAATGGTGCTTAACTTCCACAGAAACCATAAGGCTTACTAGGGACGGAGAGAAGGGGGGGGGGGGTATGGATGGAGGAGAGGGAGATTATATACCTATCAGTACACTGTCACCACCAGAACGACTTCTGCATTAAGGTGGGCAGCGATGAGAGCCATTTTAATGTTTAATAATTGTGAGGGACAAAGTCACAAGACAGTGTCCACAGACCACAGCTTTTGAAGAGCAAGGACAGCCGAAGCGGATTCGAACCGAGGTCCCTCTGCTTACCGCTAGGCCAAACCGGCTCACTACAAACCCAGCTTCAGTGCACGACCTTTTCACGCTACTTTGAATACCGATTAAGCAACAGCTAGGTCACATGATCACTCCACCTGTTCTTTTTATAGAAGCTTACTCACGTGCACGCGGTGTTGGTTCAGTGTTGGCAGCAGCTATCGCCGGCTGCTTTTTTTCTTTTTTTCTTTCTTTTTTAACTGCATCATGAGCCGGTATAGTTGGTAAGCAGAGGGACCTCGGTTTGAATCCGCGTCGGCTCTCCTTTCTCTTCAGAAGTTGTGGTCTGTGGACACTGTCTTGTGACTTTGTCCCTCACAATTAATGAAACATTAAAATGGCTCTCATCGCTGCCCATCTTAATGCAGGAGTCATTCTGGTGGCGATAGGTATATAGTCTACCTCTTTCCCCTGCCTCTAATATACCCCCACCCCCCTTCTTTCCGTCCCTAATAAGCCTTACGGTTGTTGTTGTTTTTTTGTTGTTGTTTTTTTTTTTTGGCGCGCGCGCGCACACACACACACACACACACACACAACACACACACACACACACACACACACACACACACACACACACTCACAACCACACTCACACACAGACATACACACACACACCTACACACATACATACACACGTAACACTTAGACAGACAGACAAACAGACAGACAGACAGTCACACACACACACACACACACACACACACACACACACACACACACACACACACACACACACACGCACGCACGCACGCACGCACGCTGCCAGAATCGACACGCTGCACATGGGCACGAATGAACATCCCCCTCCCCCCCCCCCCCCCCCAAAAAAAAAGAAGAAGAAGAAGAAGAAAGAAATAAGCTTTGATCATCTGGTGATTCTGACGAATAAATACCTCTGAAACTGTGACACACGCTAGAACTGAGTCAACATGAACGCAGAGTCAGGTGCTCGAAGAGATAATGATGTATGTCACCGTCATTCACTGGCTGTCATTCGGGTAGGCTGAATATGGGTCTGTTTGCTTCGCCTGTTTGCACACAACGGCGGGGTATGCACTCGTGTCGTCTCTCAGTGCGAACTGCAAGGAGTAGAGCATTGCAACACACCCGGGTCCAGTGAGGAAATGCTGCACAATCGTTGGGAAGGGAGCAGACAGACATTGTTGTCCTCGTCAGCATCCATGTAGTCGGCTGCATGGTTATGCAATTATCAGAGTGAAACAAAGCAGGAAGCCGACCGTCAACGTTTAACCCCTTCACTGCCCCAGCCTGTACAATTTCCGGGCTGAAAGATACACGCACGCGCTTCAAAAACAGCACATTTTCCCGTCATATAACGCCTCTACTTTCAGTGTTATGCGTTTTGGTGAAAATCCTTTCACATGTTAATGCAAAAAAGAAAAGAAAAGGGCTTAAGGGTTTCAAATTTCGCACTTTTATAGGTCGTTTTCACCTGACATCATGCCAGTGAAGGGGTTAATGTGAAAGGAAATAAAGCATTTCAGTCCAAGTTAACATTGTAGCAAATATTACTGTTCTTTTAGATTGGAAAACGGATTGGTTCAGCGTTGGTTTTGGTCATTTCCGGCTGAAACAGACAGTATCAGACAGTAGTTGAGACGGTTTTGGTCATTTCCGGCTGTTTCTTTTACGGCGTCAGACAGTTGAAGAAAGGAAACGTCGTGGGTGTTTATATAAACACTTAACTATATACTTAACTTACGTGACTCTTCTTCTTCCACCTTCCTATTCCCAGTCTTCACCTTCTCATCCTTCCTCCTCTCGCTTCACCCAGCATGCACCCCCCTCCTCCTCTTCCTCCTCCTCCTCCTCTTTCTCCTCTTCTTCCTCCTCTTCCTCCTCCTCTCTCTTCTTTCTCTTTGCTTTCCCTCTGCCACTCCTCCCCTTTTCCATCTGTTTCTCCTGATCATTTCTGTTCCTCCTCCTGCCTTGTTTCTCCTTCTTTTCTGTTTCTTCTCCTTCCCCGTTCCTCTTCCCTGTTCCTATTCCTCCTTCCCTGTTCGCTTCCTTTTCCCGCTTCTCCTTCTTCTTCCCCGTTTGTCTTCCCTGTTCCTCTTTCCCCATTCTATGTCCCTCCTCCTCCCTCTCTGCTCTTCCTTCTTCCCCGTTCCTCTTCCTTCCATGTTCCTCGTCCCCTTCCATGTCTCCTTCCCTGTTCCTATTCCGCCTTCTCTGTTCCTCGTCCTTGCTTCTTCCCCCGTCCCTGTTCCTCTTCCATCCCAGTTCCTCATCCCCTGTTCCTCCTCCTTCCCTGTTCCCTCTCTTTCCCAGTTCCTTTTCCCCGTTCCTTGTTCCTCTTCCTCCTTCGCTGTTCCTCTTATTCCTTCTCTGTTCCTCCTCTTCCCCGTACCTCCTCCTCCTTCCCTGTTCCCTCTCCCTATTCCTTTTCCCCGTTCCATGTTCCCCTTTCCCCTTCCCAGTTCCTCCTCCCTTCCTGTTCCTCCTTCCCTGTTCTTCCTCCCGTCTTCCTCCTCTTCCTCCTTTTGAGACCGGGATATAAAGCTAGTTTGAATCTGAAAGGGGAGGAAAAAAAATCGGTTGTGGTGGCGCTGATAGTGCGGGTGGTGGTGGTTGTGGCTGTGGTGGAAGGCAATGCAGTAGTTTGGCTTGCTTGCTTGCTTGCTTGCTTGTTTATTCCTCGCCCAGACACACTAAAGGAATGGAACGCAACGCAGAAACATGGTTCACTATACTTCGTTGGAGAGGGGCGGGGGCGGGGGGGGGGGTGGGGGCGGGGGGGGGGGGATACGAGTGGTTTAAGTTGAGTAGAGTGAGAACGTTTTATAAGGACAGGTTCACGAGTACGATCCCTACCTTTTTTCTTTTCTTTTTTGTCTCCGGGAGAGAGAGAGAGAGAGAGAGAGAGAGAGAGAGAGAGAGAGAGAGAGAGAGAGAGAGAGAGAGAGAGAGAGAGAGAGAGGACAGTGGAAGGAGGAGGGGGGAGGTGGGAGGGAGGAGGAGAGGAGAGGGGTTTACCCGTGAACTGGTTTTTATTCAACTTTATCAGTATACTATCGCCCTCACCCGCTAACCGCTACCATTCAAATCTCCAACAAAAAACAACGGTCCCCTCTCCCACCTCTTCCTGCACCCAACCACCACCCCACCTCTACCCCGGCCCCTCTAACCTTTTTGGGTGTCACTCCCTGGTGACAATGACTCACACACACACACACACACACACACACACACACACACACACACACACACACACACACACACACACACACACACACAAAACGATTAAAAGAGGGGAATAAAAAGGATGGGACGGTTCGACAAGTGAATGCTGGGGTTTTCTGGAGCCACTCATTCATCATGGCGTTGTGGTACGTATTAAACATTACTTGTGTTTTAACGTGTACACCGAGTTAGATAAGGTTCAATGTTGCTGTACGTACTAAATATTACTTGTGTTTTAACGTGTACACCGAGTTAGATAGGGTTCAATGTTGCTTTACGTATTAAACATTACTTGTGTTTTAACGTGTACACCGAGCTTTGATAAGGGGTTTAATGTTGCTGTTTCGTACTAAACATTACTTGTGTTTTAACGTGTACACCGAGTTAGATAGGGTTCAATGTCGCTTTTACGTATTAAACATAACTTGTTTTTTTTTAAAATGTACACCGAGCTAGATAAGGGGTTTAATGTCGTTTACGTACTTTAAAAATTACTTGTGTTTTAACGTGTACAACCCAGCTTTGATAAGGGGTTTAATGTTGCTGTACGTACTAAACATTACTTGTGTTTTAACGTGTACACTGAGTTAGATAGGGTTCAATGTCGCTGTACGTATTAAACATAACTTTTTTTTTAAAGTGTACACCGAGCTAGATAAGGTTCAATGTCGTTGTACGTATTAAACATTACTTGTGTTTTAACGTGTACAACGAGTTAGATAGGGTTCAATGTTGCTGTACGTACTAAACATTACTTGTGTTTTAACGTGTACACCGAGTTAGATAGGGTTCAATGTTGCTTTACGTATTAAACATTACTTGTGTTTTAACGTGTACACCGAGTTAGATAGGGTTCAATGTTGCTGTACGTACTTAAACATTACTTGTGTTTTAACGTGTACACCGAGTTAGATAGGGTTCAATGTTGCTTTACGTATTAAACATTACTTGTGTTTTAACGTGTACACCGAGTTAGATAGGGTTCAATGTTGCTTTACGTATTAAACATTACTTGTGTTTTAACGTGTACACCGAGTTAGATAGGGTTCAATGTTGCTTTACGTATTAAACATTACTTGTGTTTTAACGTGTACACCGAGCTAGATAAGGTTCAATGTCGTTGTACGTATTGAACATTACTTGTGTTTTAACGTGTACACCGAGCTAGATAAAGTTCAATGTTGCTTTACGTACTAAACATTACTTGTGTTTTAACGTGTACACCGAGCTAGATAAGGTTCAATGTTGCTTTACGTACTAAACATTACTTGTGTTTTAACGTGTACACCGAGCTAGATAAGGTTCAATGTTGCTGTACGTACTAAACATTACTTGTGTTTTAACGTGTACACCGAGTTAGATAGGGTTCAATGTTGCTTTACGTATTAAACATTACTTGTGTTTTAACGTGTACACCGAGTTAGATAGGGTTCAATGTTGCTTTACGTATTAAACTACTTGTGTTTTAACGTGTACACTGAGTTAGATAGGGTTCAATGTTGCTTTACGTACTAAACATTACTTGTGTTTTAACATGTACAAAGCTAGATAGCGTTCAGTGTTGCTTTATGTCCACAGACACCATACACATTTTTAGGGACGCGGAGCCCAGGACGACCACCTCAACTTTCACACAGCTCCTGAGCTCTAAGGGTCTGAGTTTATGTTCAGTGTTGCTTTACGTCCACAGAGACCATAAGGCTTATTACGGAAGGGGAGCCCAGGACGGCCACCTCGACTTTCACACATCTCTAATTGAGCTCTGACGTGTAGACCGATCGAGTTTCAGTTTTTGAATCTTAATTCTTACGGAAAGAGAGTTTGTACTTACTAAGCCAGAAACAGCTTTCAGCCGAGTTTCGGTTTTTAAATCTTCTTACGAGAAGAGAGCCGTACTTAATAATGATATTACTTGTGTTTTATGCAGTAGACCAGAAACGACAGTCAGTTGAGTTTCGGTTTTTAGAAGTTTTATCACAGGAAGATGGAGAGTCTGTACTTGCTAAACATTTTTGTGTGTGTGCATGTTTTTCTTTAATCAAGTTGTAAAGCGCTTTGAGTGTCTGAAAGTGCTCTATAAATTCCCTCTTCTTCTTCTTCTTCTTCTTCTTCTTCTCTTCTTCTTCTTCTTCTTCTTCTTCTTCTTCTTCTTCTTCTTCTTCTTCTTCTTCTTCTTCTTTTAAGTGGTAGACCAGAAACGACTGTCAACCGCGTTTAGGTTTTAAAGTTTTCTCACAGGAGATATATTATAATTTGCGTACTAAAGCCTTGCTTGTGTTTTAACCGGTGACAGAAAAATGACTAGTTTAGGTTTAAAAACAAAACAAACAACAACAACAACAGCAGCAACAAAAATGCTGTGCGTGTGTGTTTGTTGCTTTTTGTTGTTCTTGTTCCATTTTCCTATGAATAGTGTCCGAGATGTGTGTTCGCTTCAGTTCTCCTTTAACAAACGGGAGGAATTCTTTTTCAGTCTGTGTTTTTGTTGTTGCTTTTTGTTGTTCTTGATCCATTCCTATATCGACAGTGTCCGAGAAGTGTGTTCGCTTCCGTTTTCTTGTTTAACGAATGAGAAAAATTCTTCTTCAGCCTTTGTTTTTGGTTTTGCTTTTTGTTGTTCTTGGTCCATTTTCCTATCAACTGGGTTCGAGATGTGTGTTCGCTTCCGTTCTCCTTTAACGAATAGTAAGAATTCTGCAGCCTTTGTTTTTCTTCAGCCTTTGAATAATAATGATCTGCGAGTTTTTGCTTTTTGTTGTTGTTCTTGTTTCATTTTCCTGCTCGACCAGTAATGGTTAACTGGGCGCGCGCAAAACATCAAGTTATTTGCTTACTTACTCCATTTTCCTATCAATTGTGTTCGAGATGTGTGTTCGCCTCCTTTCTCTTTAACGAATGGGAGGAATTCTTCAGCCTTTGTTTTTGTTTTGCTTTTTGTTGTTCTTGTTCCATTTTCCTATCAACAGTGTTCGAGATGTGTGTTCACCTCCGTTCTCCTTTAACGAATAGTAGGAATTCGTCAGCCTTTTTTTTATTTTATTTTTTACGATTGCTTTCAGTCTGTACCTTGTGTCGTCGCTGGCGCTGTGGACAGTGGGTCACGGTTACTATAGCTACCAGACAAAGATACCTAACGGTCAGCATGTGCCCCACCCGTGTAAACCTAACTACATCTGGCACGGGGTGGGTCACCACAACCCCTTGGGTGGGGGAGACAGGAACCCGTTTGGTCTTGACTTCGCCAGACTGGGGCACAAAGTGAGTGCTTTACTCGGTTCTCTCTCTCTCTCTCTCTCTCTCTCTCTCTCTCTCTCTCTCTCTCTCTCTCTCTCTCTCTCTCTCTCTCTCTCTCCCTGTGTGTGTGTGTGGCTGCAACGTTATGCCAATCACTTGAAAACCGCTCCGTCTCTCTCTCTCTCTCTGTCTCTCTCTGTCTCTCTGTCTGTCTGTCTCTGTGTGTGTGTCTCTGTCTCTGTCTCTCTCTCTGTGCGCGCGTGTGGGGGGGATGGGGGGGGGGGGGGGGGGGCTGCAACGGTTATGCCAACCACTTGAAAACCGCTCCCTCTCTTTCTCTCTTTCACTACCTAGTAGTAACTGCCTCTCAAGAGAGAGAGAGAGAGAGAGAGAGAGAGAGAGAGAGAAGAGACAGAGACAGAGACAGAGACAGAGACAGAGACAGAGCCAGGAAAAGAGAAGGATCAGATGGAAAGGAGGTGGCGAAGAACTTAGTCTACTCACTCAAAAGGCACACTTGTGAGAATTGTGTCACAAACATGAATGTTTGGTCACTGCAACCATGTCTGGGTCCGTGTGCAGTGGAACGTGACGCTGTGTCAACTGGACAGTGACGGGGATGGCATGACCAACGGACAGGAACTGGGGGACCCTAACTGTGTCTGGACAGAAGGCACCGTACCCAGCAGAACTGACAACATCACTCACCCTGGTAATCAGCTACCATTAGTAGCAATACGACGTGGTAAGGCGTTAGGCTGGTAAGCGGAAGGACCTCGGTTCGATACCGCTTCGGCTCTCCTTTCTCTTCAAAAAGGTTGTGGTTTGTGGACACTGACTTGTGACTTTGCCCATCACTTCCTACTGAAACATTAAAATGGCTCTCATCGCTGCCCATCTTAATGCAGAAGTCATTCTGGTGGTGACAGTGTAGCGATAGGTATATACTCTCCCTCTCCCCCCACCTCCATACCCCCTTCCCCCCGTTCTCCCCGTCCCTAATAAGCCGTACGGTTTCTGTGGACGTTAAGCACCATGTTTACTTACTTACTTACAGACTCACAGCGCTCCTGTCGCACGTGGTTCTAAATGTGTGGCTAGTTTTTATGGCGCGGTTTGGTTAACTGGTCCATGGCTGATGCCACGTGAAACTGCTGCCGTCTCGACGCGTTCTGTGAGCACCATTTGTCTATGCACCATCTCACGTCACTTCATTAAAAGTCACATACGTAGGGTGAATGCGTTTTTAACTGTAATCTGCTACCTGCATTTCTGCAGTATATACGCGATCACGGGGGTGGAACGGATACCGATACAGTAGTCAGCATAGAAAGTCGACCCTGGAGAGAGAAAAAAATCTCCTGCCGGGACTCGAACCCGCGACCTTTCGATCACGAGTCCGGCTCTCTAACTACTGAGTTATCCCCGCTCCCTTGGAGCAAGTCGGAAATTATAGAGTGTTCCATGTTGAGCTCAAGGTCCTGCCTCCCATTGTTATACATTATCAGAAACCTTCGAACTGGTCACCCTAATTATAGTACTGTATTGAGCAGTGGCATGCATGGTGAATTGAGTTTCGTTAAACTTGTAGCCTTGAAATCTATCAAAATTGCCTCATTTGTTTTTTAGGTTAATATCTCTTATTATCTCCGTTGAACGTGAGCTATACTAAGTCTTAGTTTGAAGGTTTCGTTCGGAATCCACCACAAAATTCGTTCCCTATGTTGCTAATATGCTTTAGCTTTCGAGGCAGATATAGGCGCAATGTTTCTAGCTTTTCGCGCCAAATAATAACGATCTGTGAACGTTCTGATTGGCTGAAGCTACTCGGGTGACTGGCATCTCGGAACACTCTTAAAAACACGTCTACCAACGTCATCAAACAATCTGAACAATCAGATACTCCTCTGCTGTAGGAATTAAGGCATCCTGTTCTAAAACGTGACCTGGGTGGATTTCATATCCGTGCACCTGTATGTAA
>JABMCL010000510.1:60000-62500 GCA_018857735.1 Alviniconcha marisindica | reverse complement strand
ACTTTAATAGTCAAGGAAAGCAGCGTTAGGTCCATTTGGACCTATCTAACAGCCAGTCCTTGCTATACTACAGACACAAATAAACACGACAATACCACAAACAAATATTATAAGCACGGTTAAGCAATTGATTAATGCAGTTTCATAGCTGGAGAGTGAGAGTGAGACCGAAAGAGAGTACTGAATACTTATTGTCTCATGACGGTGAGTGTTTATTTTGAGGTGACCCTGTACGGCTATCCAATAACAATTCAATAGCTATCTAGTTGCTAAGTCTTGCAGCTGATTGACTCCAGCAACTGTGTGCAGGTGTCCGCAACATCACGCTACGACTGCCGAGAACGAAGGTTCCTACGGACGAAACGACGTACGAGTGTTTCGTGTTCGACGTGCCTGTGCTAGGTGACCAGCCCTACCACCTCATCGCCTTCGAGGCCTACATCGACAACCCCAACGTCATGCACCACCTGGCAGCCTTTGCTTGCGATAATTCTGGTGAGTGGTGCTGTGCAGTGGTGGAAAAGGTCACGTTAAAAAACGAGCATCACGTACGTTTCACGTTTTTGGATTGTGACGCAATCCAAATCGATTCTGTTTAATTCAACATTATTTTTTTCGTTAGGAAGTTGATTGTGGCAAACAGGCGTCACAGAGAGAGAGAGAGAGAGAGAGAGAGAGAGAGAGAGAGAGAGAGAGAGAGAGAGAGAGAGAGAGACAGACAGACAGACAGACAGACAGACAGACAGACAGACAAAGCGAGGGCATGCTGGGCAGTGTTAGAGGATATATATGTCTTCAGGGATGTGGTGTCCAGTTGCTGGCTGTGTCTAGCATCTCAGAGCAATGTGTATTAGGCAATGCTGTAGGTTAACCTCGTCCATGGACTTTGTGTTCTGATTCAAAACGAGCACCGACATGTGTGTCAGGTTTTTAAGGCGGTGCACGAAGTTGCTGCTCGTACGTCATAGTTCTATCTCCAGCATGGTTTGCTCGCAACAACCTTCCGTGTCAGCCCTTACTCAAGATCGCCCTGATATAACGATATAACCGCACTGGTTGACTGGGCGTAAAACACCAATTTACTTACTTATTCACTCAAGAGTAACAGTTTCTGTTGAATACTTTCAGTCCCTTTGATGGACAAGCCCGACACGTGCAACATGGCGGCGTTGGGTTGTAACACCATGATCGGGGTGTGGACTCTGGGTATGCTCGGGGACTGCATGCACCCTGAAGCCGGATTCCGGATTGGCAAAGGGGCGTCTACACGTCTTGCTTTTCAGGTAACGTTATAGCTTCCCCCCCCCCCCACCCACCCCCCCCCCCGCCACCACCATCACTTTCTCACTCCCCTAGCCTCTTTCCTGTCTGTTCAACCACCTGTTGCTCTTTTCAACACACAAAGATAAACTGTTTCGATATCGATTCTATTTAATAGATAATTTCATTGCTTGAAATGCATGCGTTATAATCTCGTTATCTTCCTGGTATTTGTTTGCTGGTTTTCACCCCCCTCAACGACTGTGATGTCAAACAATGCTATACATTTCTGCGACAGTCGAGAAATTTGATTAGACAAGTAGTTGTCACTCATTGTGTCGATCAGTATCATTGGACAAGCAGTTGTCATTCTTTGTGGAGCGCAGTTTCAATGGACAAACAGATATCGCTGTTTTTGTCGAACAGTATCATTGGACAAGCAATTGTCACTCTTTGTGTCGAGCAATTCTATTGGACAAGCAGTTGTCACTCTCTGTGTCGAGCAGTATCATTGGACGAACAAACATCACGTGGACCACTGGTACGACTCGTCAGGCCTGACCTTGTACTACACTCCTCACCTTCGGCCCAACGATGCCGGGGCCATGTTTGTCGGTCAAGACTACCTGGACATTCCGCCCGGTGTAAAGAGTGTTACCATGTCCGGAAGCTGCTCTTCGGCGTGCACCCAGAGGTTTATGTCTGCAGACATTAACATCATCACCGTCTTGAACCACATGCACTATCTTGGTAAGTGAGAGCAAGGGAAACATTCTGCTAAGAACAGACAGATTTGGTTGTTGTTGCGGTGCTAGTGTTGTTGTTGTTGTTGTTGCTGCTGCTGTGTTGATTCAACGAGAGCGAGGCTGTATGCAGACATTAACGCCATGCCCGTCTTGAACCACATGCACCATCTCGGTAAGTGAGATCAAGGGGAAACAACTCTACTAAGAACAGATATATTGGTTGTTGCGGTATTGGTGTTGCTGCTGCTGCTGCGGTGTTGATTCAGCGAGAGCGAGGCGTTTCTTTGTTGTTTTCATTTCTTTTTGTTTCATATTTTCGCTTCTCTGCTTTGATGACTTTGTTATACTGTGTGTGAAGCTGGTTTATTGGATGGTTCGTAGACTATATTGCTTTGTTTCTAACTGTTTTTGTGCTTGCTTTCGTTTACATGTATGTGTGTGTGTGTGTGTGTGTGTGTGTGTGTGTGTGTGTGTGTGTGTGCGTGCGTGCGTGT
>JABMCL010000510.1:52500-57500 GCA_018857735.1 Alviniconcha marisindica | reverse complement strand
TGGTTTCCCCTGTTGTGTAGATCTTCGCAAGGCCTGTTTGTGGTTTCCCCTATTGTGTAGATCTTCGTCAGGCCTGTTTGTGGTTTCCCGAATTATGTAGATCTTCGTCAGGCCTGTTTGTGGTTTCCCCTGTTGTGTAGATCTTCGCCAGGACTCCTTTTGTTTTCCCCTATTGTGTGGATATTTGCCAGGCCTCTTTAACTCGGCCTCTTTGTGGTTTCCCCTGTTGTTTAGATCTACTTCAGGCTTGTTTTACGTGACCCTGTTGTGTGCTAGTCCTCTTTGTAGTTTCCCCTGTTGTGTATATCTTTGCCAGGCTTCTTTGTGTTTTTTCCTGTTGTGTAGATCTTCGCCAAACCTCTTTGTGGTTTCCCCTGTTGTGTAGATCTTTGCCAGGCCTCTTTGTGGTTCCCCTGTTATGTAGATCTTCGCCAGGTCTGTTTGGAGTGACACTGTTGTGTGCTAGGTCTCTTTGCAGTTTCCCCTGTTTTGTAGCCCTTCGCCAGGCCTCTTTGTGGTTTCCCCTGTTGTGTAGCCCTTCGCCAGGCCTCTTTAATTCGGCCTCTTTGTGGTTTCCCCTGTTGTGTAGCCCTTCGCCAGGCCTCTTTAATTCGGCCTCTTTGTGGTTTCCCCTGTTGTGTAGCCCTTCGCCAGGCTTCTTTAATTCGGCCTCTTTGTGGTTTCCCCTGTTGTGTATATCTTCGCCAGGCCTCTTTGTGGTTTCCCCTGTTATGTAGATCTTTGCCAGGCCTCTTTAACTCGGCCTATTTGTGGTTTCCCCTGTTCTGTGGATGCTCACCAAGCCTGTTTGGGTCGACCACACGTTCTCGCGGTTCTTCTGTTATATGTGGAGCTTCGGCAGGTCGGTGTTTTCTAAGTTTCCTCTGTTATGTGGAGCAGTGCAGTGTTTCTCGTTGAACGATGTTTGGAACAATTCTCAGGACGTGTCTCAGAGACTCCCAGTTTCTAATGTCTGTTTCCATTTTGCCATGGTGACCAGCACATATTTGACTGCTGTCAGAGAAATGCCAGCGAACTGATTTATAGACTCTTCCTGCAGGTGCTTCAGAACTGTGGAACGTACGGCACGTGCAGAAAGGAATGTCCTGACGTCATCGCGCGGCTCAGACAGTCCAACGCGTGTTTGCGTGGCCGAGTAAGTCTGTTAGGACTTCGAAAGTGTGGGGGTGGGGGTGAGAGAGAGAGAGAGAGAGAGAGAAAGAAGAACAGAAAAAAGTATATTTATTGCACAAGTCATCTGACTTTCACAATATAAAACCCATCTTAAAATGTAAATCTTTCCTACCTACTAATGCAAAAGAAATGAACAATTTGGTGATTTAAGCCAGCATACATAATGAGTTTAACAACCCCACACACACACACACACACACACAACACACACACACACCACACACACACACAACACACACACAGTAAACACACAAAAAAAAAAAAAGAGAGGGAGAGGACGACGCAAAGCCCCAGAGAGGGGGGCACCAAACCCAGCAGAAACCACCACAATGCAAAAAGAAAGAAAACATTGCACAACCAGCATACATAATGAGAACACACACACACACACACACACACACACACACACACACACACACAACACACACAAAACACACACACACACACACACACACACACACACACACACACACACACACACACACACAGCACACACACACACACAACACTCACACACACACACACACACACACACACACACACCACACACAACACACACAAACACACACGCACACACACACACACACACACACACACACACACACACAACACACACACACACACACACACCCACACACACCACACACACACACAACACACACACACACACACACACACACAACACACAACACACACGCGCGCACACGCATACCACACACGCACCACCACACACACACACACACACACACACACAGCACACCACACACGACACACACACGCACACACACACACACACCACACACACACACACACACACACACACACACGCACACACACACACACACACACACACCCACGAGAACACAAAGAGAGAGAGAGGGAGAGAGAGTGAGATGAGAGTGTGTGTGTGTTGTGTGTGTGTGTGTGTGTGTGTGTGTGTGTGTGTGTGCGTGCAAAAACATGTGAGTGTGTATGTGCACACGCCTGTTGTGTATTAACCGTTTCTATTGATCTTCCTTTCCAGATGTGGGACTACATCAAGTCAAACATCATGACGAACTTGGAGGATCCCCAACTCCTGAAGCTTGTCACCGCCATCGAGATCTGTGAAGACTCTCAGTCAGGAGGCAACGCTTCACTGACCACGTCCACACCCGGCCCTCAACATAACCACGTGTCTGGCACAGGTAAACGAGCAAACAAAGAAACAAACAACAATAACAACAAAATAAAAACAACAAAGCACGCAAAAGAAGAAGAAGAAGAAGAAAAAAAAGAAGAAGAAAAAAACCACCAAAACAACAACAAAAACAACAAATACAAACAACAATCTACCAATCAAACAAACACAACAACAACAACGACAACGACAACAATAACAATAACAACAACAACAAAACACAAGAAAAACTAATTAGATGCTGCTTATATATACAATTATGATTCATCACTCTGAACCTTAAAGAAGTGCGGACCCCCCGAAATGTTGAGGGCCGGGTGTGGACGTGGTCAGTGAAGCGTTGCCTCCTGACTGAGAGTCTTCACAGATCTCGACAAGTTATGCCTGTCGCGACAAATATTTGTCTTGACAAAAGACAACAATATTTTGTCGCGACAAACAATTTTTTCGCGACAAAACGTTTGTCGCGACAAAGATACTTGTGGCAGCTCCTGCCGATGATACTTTACTTGCCCACACTGACACGTAGATATCGTAGTGTCACTCCCCCCTGCTTTGGGCAAAGGGCAGATTGAAAACGTGATTTCCTCTCCCCCCATCCCCCCCTTTTTTCCCACAAGGCAACCCAAAAAAGTTTTCATTTTTTAAAACTATGCCCGTTAAGAACTCCAAAATCTGTAATTTTTCAGACGTTTGATGCTTTGTATGAAGTACCCGTGTTTATCACTACTGTAAGTTCCAAAGGGATCTTGGCTACAGTTGGGGTTCCGGGATAATCTGCTTAACAGTGCGCATTTTGTTCTGATTACCATCAAACCAGGACCACAGTCTGGTACCTCCGGCAAGACGAACGCTGCTGGCGCTTTCGTGGAGCTGGTCAAAGCCCTGGGCAACAGACCGCTTCTACAGAACATCATCTTCAATGAGAACATCAACTACAACAACGGAAACTAGGGACTGCAGTCCACGTGAAGGCTGTTCTTTTAATACGCCTCGAAGTCGCTTGGCGAACTCGCCTCGAGATCCATACACATAAACAGCTGAACGAAATGCTAGCTTAATATGACAGTCCAAAACCTGTGCGAAATTTCGGGGTAATCCCCTTTTTCAAGGCGCAAAACAAGCGATAAACAATAGTTAAATGTAATAAATGAAAATGTACTTATCCGGTTGCGGTTGGAGTGTGTTGAATGCCTGGAGTGTTTGAAGAATGCTTGTATGGCCCTGTAGTAGTTTCGGCCAAGGCTCTTAATTCTTCGTCGAAATTACAGCGCAGTTAAGGTGAGTTTTAGCGAAGTCTTGGTGATGTGGACGAAACTGACCACCTTTCTGAGTGGTTCTGCGGCGAAGCTTTAATTAAGAACGGCTTTACACTGGAACAGGATCACGATGGGCTTTAGAAACTGGAAACGACGGACATTGTAATATGATCATAATGTGATTATACTGGATTATGATTATTATGGGCAGTCGTAGGAACTGGGAACGGCAGTAACTGAAATAATTATGAATGTTCATAATGGGGACTTGGAATTGAAAACGACAGCTGGACTGTTATTGCAATGGGGACTTGGAATTTAAAACGACAAACCGGAACATTATCATTAAGTGAACTAGGAACTGAAAACGATGGAACGATGTAGACTATGTCATGGTTGTGATGACAATTAACAACATGATAGAAACAAAGGAAACTGGAATAAAATTCTCATGGGACTTTACTATAATTATTATGCGCACTGAAAACGACGAAACCTTGATTGCAATTATGATAGGAAGTCGACATTAAAAACGAAAGAGGTTGGAATAAAAAAAAAATGTAATTCTACCTTTCAGATAATGATTCTTGTATGTTTATTTCTGATGCTACGAGGATTGAAATTCGCAGCTGCACGAAACAAAAGCGACAGTACGTGTAACACATTTTCAACTATCATACAAAACGGCGTGGCAAATGTCTGCAGTGGATGATCAGTTGTGATTTTCACCCAATCCAAAACAATTAGACAATTATCTTCTCTCAGTGAATATGACGTATAAACAAACAAACAAAAAAACAATATATATATATATAATATATATATATATATATATAATATATATATATATATATACATATATATATATAATATATATATATATATATACATATTATATATGCAATAAAAAATTTTTTCAAATTTACAATTATTATATATTATAATATAATATTGTAATTGATATGTATGTGTTGTTTGTTTGTAATTTGTTTTGTAATTTATTGTGTCTCTTGGGTTCTTCTCAAATGTCTGTCCTTGTTTGTTGTTGTCTGTTCTGTCCTCCGTCATGCCCCCTGTCGTGTCTGTCGCTTTCCCTGCTTCTCTTCTCCCTCTCCTCTTGTCTCTCTTACCCCGTCTTCTGTCTCCCTCCTTCTCTCTCTTGTCTCTCTCTCTCTCTCCTCTCTCTCTCTCTCTCCCTACCTCCTCTCTCCTCTCCCCTCTCTCGTTCTCTTTCTCTGTCCTTCCCTGTCCCTCCTCCGTCTCTCTCTCCTCTCTCTCCTCTCTCTCTCTCTCTCTCTCTCTCTCTCCTTCTCTCTCTCCCTCTCTCTCTCCCCTCCTCTCTCTCTCTCCCTCCTCTCTCTTCTCTC
>JABMCL010000510.1:17500-40000 GCA_018857735.1 Alviniconcha marisindica | reverse complement strand
GGACACCTGCACACAGTTGCTGGAGCCAATCAGCTGCAAGACTTAGCAACTAGATAGTTATTGGATAGTTACTGGATAGCCGTACAGGGTCACCTCGAAATAAACACTCACCCTCAAGAGACAATAAGTATTCAGTACTCTCTTTCGGTCTCACTCTCACTGTCCAGTCAAATCAACAAGCTCAGTCTAAACACAAACGCAACACGGAAATTCCGACAACAGACCATGATGATGTGGAGCTTAATGTTCTCGGACGTCGGTTGATATATTAGGGACAAACTGTGACCAATGCCGAAGCACGGTTCAATGTTGCTTTACGTCCACAGAAACCGTAAGGCTCATTAAGACGGGGAGCCCAGGACGGCCAAACAGTGCTACAAATATCATAGGTAAGTAAGGTACGCTTGTTGTTCCCGCCCTATCGTGTGTTGGACCCTCGAACATCCACTGTGTGTGGGTGAGGGTCGTACCCATCTACTTCACTTCTGCAGGGTGGAGCGGGCGGTGGACGGGTTCTCTATATATACAGTTGCTGGAGCGAATCAGCTGCAAGACTGCAGGGCTGTACCGTGCATCTATCTATCTGTCTATCTGTCTATCTATCTATCTATCTATCTATCTATCTATCTATCTGTCTAGAGAGAGAGAGAGAGAGAGATAGACAGAGACAGAGATAGACAGATAGACAGACAGACAGACAGACAGACAGACAGACGGACAGACAGACGGAAAGACGGACAGACAGACAGACAGACAGACAGAGACAGAGAGAGACAGAGATAGAGAGACGAGAGAGAGAGACAGAGACACAGAGACAAAGACAGAGAGAGAGAGAAGAAGAGAGAGAGAGAAGAGAGAGAGAGAGAGAGAGAGAGAGAAGGAGAGAGAAGAGAGAGAGAGAGAGAGAGAGAGAGGAGAAGAACGCTCGAAAACCTTTTTAATATTTGTGTGTTGTGTTGTGGTGTGTGTGTGTGTGTGTGTGGGTTGAGAGAGAGAGAGAGAGAGAGAGAGAGAGAGAGAGAGAGAGAGAAGAGAGAGAGACCGAGAACTCGAAAACCTTTATTTTCCAAGGATTGTAGTTGTGTGTGTGTGTGTGTGTGTGTGTGTGTGTGTGTGTGTGTGTGTGTGTGTGTGTGTGTGTGTGTGTGAGAGAGAGAGAGAGAGAGAGAGAGAGAGAGAGAGAGAGAGAAGAGAGAGAGAGAGAGTATAATATATACTCTCCGCTCTGCCTCTGATACTCTCAGCCTCTAGATTCCTCGTAAACCAGACTTTCCACTGTTGGTTCCAGCACTTTTTCTGTCTTAGGACCCGCTACGTTAAATGACCTTCCCCTTCCTCTCCGACAGAAACCCTCTTTGAACTCCTTCCTTCAAATCAAAACCTCAAGAAACAATTTTCCTCTAAAACAATAGATTGGCCATGTTTTTGGTTCCACGCTGGTGTCTTCCTCTGCCTTGATTATCTGTCTGTTGTCCATTTAAGTTGTGTGTTAATTTATGTTTTGCGTTGTCAGGGTGTTAATTTATGTTTTGCATAGTTAATGTGTTAATTTATGTTTCTTTATAATTTATTCTACTCTTTTGCAGTAATCTGAAACAGGAATGACTGCTAGCATTCTGAAACAAGACCCAAACACTTTATAAAGGTTAAAAAAGAACGTTATTTAAATGGTAATAGATAAAATAGTAATAAATAGGTGTTTTTTTGTTGTTGTTTTTTGTGTGTTTTTTTAAACTTATTTCATGCGCTTGGATCCTCTTTTGCACACGGCCAATGACTAGTTATGACGTACCTGGTTCATGAATGGCGTCACACTGGAATTCACCGACGTCACACGTCAGCCAGGTGTTTCGAGCTGCACACTTCTGCGAGTCCCAGGGATCGCAGACACCTGTCAGAAATTCACTCAGTCATCGAACAAATTCAGTCCAGTTCAGTGACGCTTTATTCATCCCACAAAGGGCAAATACGTGCACAGTTACTTTTCTCTGCAAATTAGTGCAAATTACTACTACAATACAATTTTCTACGTTCTGGACTGATGCACTCATCAGGCTCCTTATGAAAGGAAATAGGACTCTAGGACTCTTTTTCTTTTCTTTTCTTCCCCTGTCGGGTTTACTCTGTCTAAGGTCTTCCAGCTATAAATATAAGGCCTCAAATAATTAATGATTTGCTTTGTTAACACTAAAAATAAAATAAAATAAAATGGAGGGCTGGGGGAGGGGGTTGGAGAAATTCCATATATAGACAGCATCGGGAAACATTCTGCAGTTTCCTTTTTCTTCGTAACCTAGCTGACAAGGCACAAAATGTTGTTGGTTCTTCCGAGTGATTTTCTGTGATTGGTGAAGACTTGTTACTCTTTGGAGAATGTACTTTTGTTGTCATGGTATTAACTTGCCAGGATGGGTGATGTTGTCGGTTCTGCTGGGAATATCGCCTTCTTTCCAGACACAGTTAGGGTCGCCCAGTTCCTCTCCGTTGGTCATGCCATCCCCGTCACTGTCCAGTTGACACAGCTCCACGCTCCACTGCACACGGACCCAGAGGTGGTTGCAATAACTGACTGACTGAATTTGGTCAGACAGGACTTACTTTCTTTTGTTTTCAAAAGAAGTGGAAATGTCGCCAGACACTAAGGATCGTCCATTGTTCGATAGGAGTGAGCACAATAAATACAATCTGTCTGTCAATCTCTGTCTGTGTGTATCTCTCTTTCTGTCTGTCCGTCTCTGTATGTGTCCCTGTCTCTCTCAGTCTGTCTGTTGCTCTGTATCTGTCTGACTGTCTCCGTCTGTCTGTTTCTCTCTGCCTGTTTGTCTCTGTGTGTGTATCTCTGTCTCTGTGTGTGTATCTCTGTCTCTGTGTGTGTATCTCTGTCTCTGTGTGTGTATCTCTGTCTCTCTGTTGTATCTCTGTCTCTTGTGTGTCTGCTCTTGTATGTGTTTCTTCTGACTTTGTCTGTTGTTCTGTCTGTCGAGCGTTTCCTCTCTGTTTTTCCTCTCTCGTCTGTCGTTGTTTCTGCTCTGTCTGTTTTTGTCTGTTCGTTGGTCTGCTTTGTCATCTCCTCAGTTTGATCCTTTGCTCTGTGACGTGTCATAATGTCCTGTCTGTAATCCGCCCGTATGTCTTTTTTATTATATGTCGTATATGCCTTGACGGGTTGTCTTATTCTCTCTGTCCCTGTCTGCAACCTCCTGTCTTTTTTCCTTATTTTGCTGTCAGCACCCATCATAGAGTTATCTACTCTTCGTTTTAGCTTTAAGCTGACTGTTTGTCCGTCATTGTCCATGAATTCGAATTGCCTGATTTCTCTCTCTCCTTCTTAATCTCCCTCCTCCTATCTTGTCTTATCTTGTCTTGTCTGTTTGTCTCTATTTGTTTCTGTCTGTCTGTCTGTTTCGCTCTGTCTGTTGTCTGCCTGTCGGTCTGTCTCTCCGTGTGTCTCTTTCTCTCTCCCTCTTTGACACACGCGTACATACACACCCATTTACCAACAGCCACACACACATCACCACCCCTTTTCCCATCCACCCATCCTGTCCCGCGTATGCACTCGGGGTAATGATTAAGATACTCACTTTGCCGCCCAGTCTGTCGAAGTCGTGGCCATATTGGTTCCTTTCTCCCCCACCCAAGGGGTTGTGGTGACCCACCCCGTGCCAGATGTAGTTAGGTTTACACGGGTGGGGCACGTGCTGACCGTTAGGCATCTTTGTCTGGTAGATATAGTAACCGTGAGACACTGTCCACAGCGCCAGCGACGATACAAGGTAGAGACTGAAAAGGAGAGTGAACAGGAAAGGATGCAGGATTGTCAATGTTCGTTAATCGCTTTTCATTGGTTGATAGGCCTACACACAGGCTGCAAGTAAGTTGTCCACCCCAGCAGACGCTGACTATAAAGATTTAAAAAGATGATGCTGTGCAACTTGAAAAGTCCTCATCGTGAAGTTAGCAGTCTTCCAAGACTGAAGGTTAATTGCCTATCTTTGTTTGTTGTTGATCGTATTATGTGCCGTCATATTAAATAAGCGTACTTTTTAACCTTTTAAGATGTGTTTGGATTTATCGATCGTTTGCAGGGCTCTCGGGGAATCCCCAGTAATAATGAATCAATAATAAAAATACAACAGCAACAACAGCAGCAGCAACAACAACAACAACAACAACAACAACAACAACTACTACTACTACTACTACTACTACTACTACTACTACTACTACTACTACTACTACTATCAATTAAATAATAATAATCGGTATGAATGATATAAAACCGGAATATTACAGTTTGCAGCAACATTACGCATCACATGCAATATTACAAAGCACATGCAGTACAGCGAATAAACACCCTATCTAAAAATTCAAGCAGCTTCTCGAAGTAAGAAGTGTTTAATACATTTTGTAATTTCATCAACTGAAATCAGACAGCAGTTTATGATAGTGATGGTTACGTCGATGGTTATGTGGACAATCTCTTCTGTGAAGATGTTTAAAGTCTGTTTATACTGAGTGCATAGATCCAGAAACATAAAAGGTTCAATATAACGCTATTTATTAGGACAAAACAGAGCATGTCAATTTTCGGGGTAATCCCCTTTGTCAAGCTACAAAACGACATTTAAACGACAATTAAACGGTGAAAAACGATGAAAAATGAGATAGGGAGCTAAGCCACTTCACTTGAGGTGAGCTATGTCCGGTGCTTGGATGAATGAAGTGAAGATCATTCTTCCAAGCACCGGACAGAGCTCGGCACCTCCAAAAAGATAAGTGGCTTAGCTCCCCATCTCATTTTCATATTTTTTCACCGTTTAATTGTCGTTTAAGTGTCGTTTTGTAGCTTGATAAAGGGGATTGCCCCGAAAATTGGCATGCTATGTTTTGTCCTAATAAATAGCGTTATTTTGAACCTTTTACGTTTTTGGATCTATGTACAGACTATAAACAGACTTTAAACATCTTCACAGAAGAGACTGCCCACATAGCCATCGACGTAAATTCGCATGTTGTGTTTTGTCCGAATAAATAGCGTTCTTTTGAACATTTTATGTGTTTGGATCTTGTTTTAGAACGCTAGCGTCATTTAAAAAACAACAACAACAACAACAACAACAACTGATTACATAGTTTGCTGTCTGCACCATCTCCTATATCAACTTGTTTCAAACAGCTTGACGTTTTTGGCAGGTCGGAATTGACTCAGAGATTTAACTGCCATTTGGTGGCATCAGTTTGGCTATTCTGAATACTTACTTGATTCGCAACGTTACGTTGTGCAAAAGTATTCCAAACGTATCTAAAACCTAAGCTCAATGGCAATCATTTGTGATCTTTTAGAGCACAAGTAATTTATAGCACGCGGAGGATGTCTTCTAGTGAAATAAACTTAAAACACCCAATTCGGATGGCAGTCGTTTGTGATCTTCTAAACCACGAGTAATTTATAGCACGCGGAGAATGTCTTCTAGTGAAATAAACTTAAAACACCCAATTCGGATGGCAGTCGTTTGTGATCTTCTAAACCACAAGTAATTTATAGCAATCATAGAAGGTTGTCTAGTGAACTTAAAACACCCAATTCGGGTGGTAGTCGTTTGTGGCCTACGGATCAAAAGACAAGTAATGTTTAGCACGCACAGCGACACCATGTTGACGGCTGGCTCCAGACCAGTCACATCCACTCGTCCAACTATCCGTTCGCCTCCTTTTTATACCCGTCATTAAAAAAAGAAATAAAAAAAATCTTGTGTTTGCTTTGTCACTGTCAACAGGAATTGCTGATATCGCACCATCAGCTTCTTAGCATGTACTATACGAATTTGTAGAAGGATTGGGTGGTGGTGGTGGTGGTGGTGATGGTGGTGTGTGTGTGTGTGTGTGTGTGTGTGTGTGTGGTGTGTGTGTGTGTGTGTGTGCGTGCGTGCGTGCGTACGGTGCGTGCGTGCGTGGTGTGTGTGTGTGTGTGTGTGTGTGTGTGTGGCGTGTAGTGCGTGCGTGGTGCGTGCGTGCTGCGTGCTGTTGTGCTGTGTGATGCGAGGTGCGCACGTGTGTGGTGTGTGTGTGTGTGTGTGTGTGTGTGTGTGTGTGTGTGTGTGTGTGTGTGTGTGTGTGTGTGTGTGTGTGTGTGATGTGGGGCTTAATGTCCTCAGTTGTCGGGCTGACATATTAGGTACAAAATGGGGTGGGGGACAAAAAATGGGGTAGGGGACAAAAAAGGGTTGGGGGGACAAAATGGGTTGGGGTGGGGAGGCGTTGTTTTTATTGGGGGGGGGGGGGTGGGGGGGTAGGAGGGGGTGAGGGGGGGGGGTGAGGGGGGGGGGGGGTGGGGGGGGGTGGCAAGGCCGAGGTTGCCGAGAACGATTAAAATACAAGTTGACGAGTACTTGAGCTTGGCCCTTTCAACCAGTGTGGTCTCGTTTCACAGCAGTCTTATTCTTTTTTGAAACACTTACCCCCCCCCCCCCCCCCCCCCCCCCCCCCCCCCCCCCCCCCCCCACCCGCCGGCCCTGGGACCATTTTGCTTTACGTCCACGGAAGCGAGGTGGCTTATGAGGGACGGGGACAGGGGGGGGGGGAGGGGACGAAAGAGTGAAGGCTCGACCGCGGATACCGCCCGAAAAAGACCGTAGAGACCGTGGACCGCCGCCCGCGAAAGAAGTCCAACTTTCGCAGCCCAGCTCCACCTCCCTACACATGATCTCGCCTGGAACCCCCCGGCCCTCCCAACCACCACCATTTATTGTTTGAGGTTTTAGACTAGCTTTGTGGAAGCTTACAAGGAGGAGATTGCTGACGTATCACTGAATTCATAATCGCAAAAAAACCTTGGGCTAGTTTCGAAAAGAAAGCAGCCTCTGGATCGTTCTCTATTTTGCCTCCGACAGTCGTTTGCTTCTAGAACGGACGATCAGTAACCTCGAAATCGACATTACTTTTCAACACTGTACCATTCTTAATGAGCTAGGTCATGGCAGGTCACGAGGTCGAAAGCGAGGCTAGGATGTGCAGAGCATTACTGTTTTCAAGGACTGATTGATTGATTCAACGCCCTTATTTTTTCTGCTCTACATTTAGCTCTGGTTGCTTTTTATACGTATATTTTTTATTATCATGCTCGCTAATTTTCCATAGGGCCACTATGAAAATGTGAGTATGCTCAAAACAAAACAAACCTACACACAAAACAATAACGACATGAAAACAAAACAAAACTAAACAACAACAACAAAGCAAAACAAACGCTTTAAAAAAAAAGTTACTAGAGATTGTATGATGCCACAGAAAGGGAGAACACTAAGGACTTTGATTCAACAAACAAGGGAGTTAATTACCGCTCAAAAAACGTCACATGGACACATCAACAGAGACCTGAGTCGCCTACTACAACTCTCACCTGGTATGTGACTAAATACAAGGTACATAAACTCCACCAGACGTGAGCCGGTGTGGCCCAGCGGTACGGCGTTAGGCTGTTAAGCAGAAGGGCCTGGGCTCGATTCCGCTTCGGCTCTCCTTTCTCTTCAAAATGGTTGTGGTTTGTGGACACTGTCTTGTGACTTTGTCCCTCACAATTAATGAAACATTAAAAGGCTTCTCATCGCTGCCCATCTTAATGCAGGAGTCATTCTGGTGGTGACAGTGTAGCGATAAGTATATAATCTCCCTCCCCCCCCCCCCCACACACACACCTCCGTTCACCCGTCTCTAATAAGCCCTGTGGTTTCTGTGGACCTAAAGCATCATGAAAGAAGGAGACTCCACTAGAGAGCGTCCTCAAGGTAAGGCGTTGATTGGTTTAAACAACAGATTTACTCGGGACAAAATAAAGATACAGTGAATTATTGTGTGCTCATCAACAAGCTTTCAGAGCTTATGGGCGATGATTGCAACATATGAAAAGCGAAGGGGGGGGGGGGAGATGGAAGAGAAGGAGGAAAATGAGAAAAAAGGAGGAGGAGGAGGAGGAGGAAGAAGAGGAAGAGGAAGAATAAGAGAAGGAAAAGGAAGAAGAGGAGAAAATGGAGCAGGAGAAGGAAGAGGAGGACAAAGAGGAGGAGGAAATGGAGGAAGAAACGGAGGCAGAAGAGGAAGAAGAAGAAGAGGAAGAGAAGAAAATGGAGAAGGAAGAGGAGGAGGAGGAAGAAGAGCAGGAGGACGAAAAGAAGGAAAGGAAGAAGAGGAATAGAAGGATGAAGAGGAGGAATAAGAGGAGGAGAACGGGGACGAGGAGCAGGACTAGGACGAAAAGAAGAAAGAGGAAGCGGAAGGAGAAGAGGAAGAGTTGGAGATTGAGGCAGAGGAGAAGGAAATGGAGGATGAGAAAGAGGAGAAGGAGGAGGGAAGGAGGAGGAAGAGAAAGAGAAGGAAAAGGAGAAGGAAGAGGAGGAGGAGGAGGAGGAATAGCAGGAGGACGAGAAGGAGGAGGAGGAAATGGAGGAGGAAGAAGAAGGAGGAGTTGGAGATTGAGGCAGAGGAGGAGGAAATGGAGGATGAGAAAGAGGAGGAAGAAGAGGTGGAGGAGTGGGAAGAAGCAAAAGAGAGGGAGGAAGAGGAGGAGGAGGAGAGGAGGAAAGCAAGAGCCGAACTGGACATTTTTCGATACGAACACTAGCTAGCACGCAGAGCTGTCATGGATCGCGCACAGAAGAAATACGGTCAGAGATAACAAACGCAATCACTGAATCAACAGACCCTCGTGTGAACATGAGTAAAATTCCCGAAATAGTGAAATGATCATACGACCCGATATCTGAAGAAGAAGAAGAAGAAGAAGAAGAAGAAGAAGAAGAAGAAGAAGAAGAACAAAGCAACAACAACAACAACAACAACAACAACAACAACAACAACAACAACAACAACAAGGCGTTTATCGGGGGAAAAAAGCCTTTATACGAAGTTTTCCGTTTCGCAATCAACTGAAGAAATTCAACGAAACATTTGTCTTGATACAGCCCTGCTTACACGGCTGATTCATTAGGGTGAAAACAGTGTGAGCTGAAAGGCCTTTGTGTTTTGTACATTATTTATTTATCCCCGAGACTGACCGCCCTGTGAACTGCTTATCTGTCTGAGTTATTTAAACTATAAGGGAGAAGGGAGGGGGGTACGAGGATGATGATGGGTTATTTTCGTTTAACGTTTCCGAATTTTTTCAGTTGCTTTCATCCGTATTCATGAGGAAATCATGACGACCGCGATGCATTCATCGCATATTCACCATCAATTGTTTCAACCAAAATAATGTGTATCAGTTCATCGTTGTAAATAAAAACATTTTGTATCGTTAAACGGGATGAGACTCCCCTCACTCCCCACCCCCATTACCCCCATCAACTCGGGCTAGAGCGGCGTGCTGGGATGGACACAACTGCGATTAAGTTCTTTTGTGCCTAGAATCGGAACCACGCGCTCGTAACGTGAACTCTGTACTCACTTGAAGACCTAGCTAGTAGCTGTGCCTTGCACATTCTTCAGGCTGATAATGCGGGTATTTCAACAGTCGCTGTCTCTGTGCGTTTCTCATTGTCTGTCTGTTTGCCTCTCAGTCTGTGGGTGTGTCTCTGTGGGTGTGTCTCTGTGGGTGTGTCTCTGTGGCAGTCTCTCTGTCTCCCTGTCTCTTCCTTCTTTTCTCCGTCCGCCCCAGATCTCTCCATTCTTTCTCTTTGTCTCTCTTTCCTCCCTTTCTGTTTCGTATGTGTTTTTACACACACACACACCACACACACACACACACACACACACACACACACACACACACACACACACCACACCACACACATATATATGTGTGTGTGTGTGTGTGTGTGTGTGTGTGTGTGTGTTTATGTCCGTATATATATATATATATATATATTATATATATATATATATATATATATATATATATATATATATATATATATATATATATATATAAAATAATGTACATTTATCATGCGCTCATCAACGCCCTGAGCGCTCACATGATACATATTAACCTAAATATGACATTCTATACACATGCAGAGCATAGTTCTACCAAAACAATTTACATAAAGTATTATATATATATATATATAAAATTTAAAAAAAAACGCACTACACACACACACACACACACACACACACACACACACACACACACACACACACACACACACACACACACACACACACACACACACACACACACACACACACACACACACACACACACACACACACACACACAAACACTGACTGTAGCAGAAACTGGGTACTGATATTAGTTAGGATGGGAATACTGTGAGAAGAGGAAGGTTTTCAGTTTGGCTTTAAAGGATGACAGGGTTGAGCAGTGTCTAAGGTCTGGTGGGAGTGAATTCCAAATGTGGGGTACAAAGCAAGAAAAGTCGCGGAAGCCATGAGTCTTGCGTTTGTATTGTTGGATTTCCAGCATGCGGGTGTCAGAAGAAGAGCGTAGTGTACGAGATGGAGTGTAGACATGCAGCAGTTCAGAGAGGTAAGCAGGACCAGAACCATTTATAGCACTGAAACACATACAAGCGACTTTATACTTAATACGTTCTGAAATGGGAAGCCAGTGCAGTTTTTCCAGGAGAAGTGTTGAGTGTTGGTGATGGGGTGCGAAGAGAACAAGTCTTGCAGCAAAGTTCTGAATTTTCTGGAGAGGTTAGATGACAGAATTAGGTGTACCCATGAGGATATATTATTATATTATATATATATATATATATATATATATATATATATATATATATATAATATATATAATTGTGTGTGGGTGTGGTGTGTGTGTGTGTGTGTGTGTGTGTGTGTGTGTGTGTGTGTGTGTGTGTGTGTGTGTATATATACGACAACACAACACACACACACACACACACACACACACACATGGGCATATGCATACACACACATATACATGCACACACACACACACACACACACACACACACACACACAACACACAACCACACACACACACACACACACGCACACACACCCACACACACACACACACACACACACACACACACACACACACACACACACACACACACACACACACACACACACATATTCCTCTCCCCAAGGACACATTCCCATAAAAACGTCACGACACGGTCTTTGTCCCGAGATGACCGCAACCTCTACGATAAATTTGGTACTGCCTTTTCTTCTTTAAGATGGCCAAGACAGCGTATTCATTGTCCACTCCAGCAACCCCATAATACATTCCCATCTGTCTCACCCGAGTTCACCCCCGTTATCTAGCCAAACAAGAGAGAGCCTCGAGAGCCAGGCGAAACTGACTTAGGTCTCGCACCGATATCAGACAGTGCGTGTTAGTCAAAGAACGGTTGCCATTGGTGATGTTAGGAGGTGTAACCGGACCTGCGGCCCGTTCCTCATTCTAGGTTCAGGGGGAGGCTGGAGATTGCCAAGGAGAGACACTCACACTGGAATAAACAATTGCCTCTAGTCTTCCTCATGTAGTGTGCCTTTCAGTGTTCCTCGCGTTGTGTTCAAAATCACTACAATCGACCGACCTTGGTATCCAGAAAAAAAAACTGTGTTAGTGTTTGGTTGCTTGTCAGCTCCTCAGAGGTAGGTGTGCCGTTTCACTATGCACATATGCCACTTAAAACAGACACTAGACAAAAGATAAGGGGAGACAGAAGTTGTACACATGTACCGACATGACGAAAACACTGAGGCACGCTCACAGACGCGCACACTGACCACACTCCGTCTCAGTACATACTCTCACTCCCATTACAGTGACGAACCAAATAAAGAAAAGCATACAATTTTATTTACACTACCGCATGTTACACATACAGTAAACACAAAAACAAAACAAACTGACACATGACTATGCCTAACCTACGCACTAAACCATAGCTAACCTAGCTACCGGCATAGGCTCAGTACCAATTACCTACAAAAGTAAGTTGCACCCTTGCACTGACTTAACTAATACTTGCACTTTGCAGCACAAGAAGACAAACAAACATAAACTGACTTAACTAACGCTCGCACTTTGCAGCACAAGTCTTCTAATAACTAAACAACATGCGTGCCTGCACTTTGCAGCACAGGTCTTCTAATAACTAAGGGAAGAGTAACACACTTTTCAGCATGTAGACCCGGGGGGTGGGGTAGGGGTTGACCAGCACTTTTCAGCACATGGTCCTGTAACTAAGGGAAGAGTAACACACTTTTCAGCATGTAGACTCGGGGGAGAAGGTGGGGTTGACCAGCACTTTTCAGCACATGGTCCTGTAACTAAGGGAAGAGTAACACACTTTTCAGCATGTAGACTCGGGGGAGAAGGTGGGGTTGACCAGCACTTTTCAGCACATGGTACAGAAACCGGACAGGCACTGTCTTTTATACCGCACCGCGCGGCACCGGCCAGTCGCTGGCAGGCAGCGTCCGACTGGAGAGAAGGGGTGGGGGAACTCAAGGCCCGTAACTCGAGCTAGCTTGCCCTGCTCTCCCGCTACAGAGGTTTTGGGAATGAAGTCTAAAGCTAACGGACAAATCAAGGAGGTCGTCGTATCTATGGGTCCCCTGCGCATCGTGGCTTCAGTTATCGACGATCTCTGCCACTGGGAGTTATTAGGATGGAACTGTGATTGTTCTTGGCATTTTTTTTAACCAAACGGCCGAACATATCCGTTATCGACGATCTCTGCCACTGGGAGATATTGGGATGGAATTGTGATTGTCCTTGGCATTTTTTTTAACCAACGGCCGAACATATCCGTTATCGAAGATCTCTGCCACCAGCAATGATGAGGACGGAAATATGATTGGTTCTTGTTAATCAGACGGCCAAACATATCAGTTATCGACGATCTCTGCCACCAGAAATTATTAGGATGGAAATGTGACTGGTTCTTGCCAACAGCAGTCCAGCTACACACCAAACTCTGTGGCAGCAGGGAGGAACTGGAGAAGATAGCCGCATTCATCTTGCAGACCTGACTCATAGTTTAGCGGCGATCGAGAAAAAGAAGAAGAAGAAGAAGGCATTTTTAACCCCAAACGCCAAAGGTTCAAAAGAACGCTGATTTTAATAGGCTCCAAACATATACAAGGTTCAAAAGAACTTTTTTTTATTAGGACAAAACACAACATGCGAAATGTCGTGGTAATTTAACTGTTGTTTAGGTGTCGTTTTATAGCTTGTTAAAGGGGATTACCTCGAAAATTCGCCTGTTGTGCTTTGTCTTAATAAATTGCGTTATTTTGAACCTTTCATGTGTTTGAATCCTGTTTTAGAACACTAGTCATTCTTGTTTGACATTTTTGCTGATTTTAACAGGACAACACAAAACATGGTCAAATTCTCTGGGCAGTTAAGCCCCTTTTTAAAGCAACGGACCGACAGGTAAACGGTGCCAAACGGGAATGAAACATGATACAACTTTATTGCCAAGTTCCAAACACATAAAAGGTTCAAAAGAACGCTATTTATAAGGACAAAACACAATACGGGACTTTTCGGGGTAATCCCCAATATCAAGCTACAAAATGGCACTTAAGCAACAGGTAAACGGTGAAAAACGATGAACAACGAGATGGAGAGCTAAGCCACTTCTCTGTTGTTTGGGTGAGCTGTGTTGTTTTCCTGTCCATGCAGCGCTTGGAACAATGTTGGCATTGACCCGGAAGTTCGCATGTTGTGTTATGTCCTAATAGATAGCGTTCTTTTGAACCTTGTATGTGTTTGGATCTTGTTTTAGAACGCTGGCAGTCATTCTTGTTTAGACGTTTTATTGCTAAATGTCAATAGAGTTGCACTAGGAAGGTTTTGTGGTGCCCAGTAGACTCATCATACACGCACGCCAGTCAAAAAACATCATTAAATTACAGCAGCAACTCTTGCAGCAAAGTCATTTATAAATAAATTCATAAAAATCCCGACTGCATCAGACTATGCGTATCACATCAAAATTGGCTCTTTATGGGTCCACCTCATAAAAATTACGGTCCTAATACCGGCAGTTATGAAAATTATCTAATACAAAATAATTAATTAATTAACCCGACCGGCTTGTTCCTGTGGCCTACTATCACCCAGTGTCACTCCCATCATGACCCTAAGCCCTGCATCGATCGTACGCACCAGGTGTATCCCCACCTGGACTCAACTGATAATTATAATAGCAATCATTTCTATAGCGCCGTACCTCACCGGCCATGGTGAGCACACCTTCATTTACAAGATTAACAACAATGTATACATTAACATTTCAAAAATTAATTAGTTATATACTCTCTCGCTCCCTTACACACACGCACACACACACACACACACACACGCACGCGCGCACGCCGCACGCACGCACGCACGCCACACACACCCCCCCACACACACACACACGCACACACACACATGCACACACACACACACACCACACACACACACACACACACACACACACCACACACACACACACACACACACTTACAACACACACACACACTACACACACACTTACACACACACACACACACACACACACACACACACACACACACACTTACACACACACACACACACATTTACACACACACACACACACACACACACACACACACACACACACACACACACACACACACACACACACACACACACACACACACACACACACACACACACACACACGGGTTTGAGTCACGACAGGAGCCGTGGGAAATGTTCTTCTCCAAGGTCAACATTTTGTGCCGGTTCTTATATTGGTATCCTTTCCACCCGCAAAAATCGCAGTAGAACGTAAACGGTCCCGGTCATTCTGCCAAAAGTGCAGCAGGCAGGGTACAGCTAAACACGCATGCACCCTACGCATGTGGCTTTGCATGAAGTGACGTGACATGGTGCATGGTCATAATTTTATGGTGTATACAGAACGCGTGGAAACGACAGCAGTTTCACGTGCCACCAGCCACGCAACAATCAAACAGCGTTGTGAATACACCGCTACGGTGGATATCCAAAACGAAAACTACAGTCGCTCATTTACAGTCACATGCGACAAAAGCGCAGTAAGTCTGCTGGAGAGTGGAGAACAGCGCTGTATAAAAGCGATCATCATCATGATAAACGCAATTAAAAGACGCCCCTCCTCCTCCCCGATGGGAAAATAAATGTGCTTAGTGTCTTCAGATGTCGGGCTGACATATCAGGGACAATCCCTTCGCCCTCGATGTTCATTGCTGGGGCTGAACGTCCACTGATTAAAAACATAAAAAGGACAAAGAACAAAACAAAACAAAACAAACAAACAACAACAAAAAAGGAGACAAAAAGTAAGTAATTTGGTGTTTTAACAAACAAACAAACAAAAACAAAACAAAAAAAGAAAACAACAACAAACAACTAAACAAACAAACGAACAAAACAACAACAACAAAACGAAACAGAAGGAAAAAAAGAAGAAAGAAAAAAAGCAACAGAAAAACAACAACAACCCAACCAACCATCCAATCAACCAACCAACGAAACAAAACCCTCTTGGCGTCAGCAAACTGCAGTAAATTGTTGCGCTGGCTTACACACTAAGCCACTATACGAATTGGCCAGCTGGAGGTATGTAGAGGATCACTGGTCATATAAAAGTCACGTTGACCTCATCTTCTCGCCAGCGTCGGACAGCGGGTGGCCAGTGCATGGGTCAGAAAGAAGGAACAATGAAGCTGTGAGTGTTCGATGAATTAGGATTCTTCCTTCGTCTGACTTTCCTTCTCTCGGTGCAGGCATAGTCATCAGGCTGATCATCGGATTACCTTCTTTTTTCGTGCATGAGTTTCTGCAGTCGTGCATGGATGTCACCTTGCACACACACAACAGACATAAAATAAAATACTGACTGATTTGAGAATCTGTGGGTTACGAAACCGTCGGAACTTAAACTTTTTTCTTAAAAAACAAAACATTTTTCTTATTGCAAGCTGGGCGTGAGAGCTTTAACGTGCGCAAAGATCGTAGTGCGTGATGTTCACACAGAGGCGACAGAGGCACTGAGTTTGTGTACTTGCTTGTTTTTGTAATGCAATGTAATGTAGAAGAACATTTATAAAACGCCTGCCGCCACCGTCTTAGATCTTTGCGCAAGATCTTTAACGTGCACAGAAACCGTAGAGCGTGATGTTCTCACAGGCCTCTGTGGTTTTGTGTGCCTGCTTGTTTTTGTAATAAATTATAATATAGAAGACTCTCATGTCACAGAACTGTAAACAAAATACAATTGTATTACCTATCTTGGCATATGGACACAAATCAAAGTCATCTTTTGGATTCAAAACAACAATGGCCTTTGATGTAAATCATTCTTAATTAAACGGGGTTCTCATTAACTAAGATCAGGTATAACCTAAATGTAAAAATAATAAGTGACTAGTATAATCATTTACTTGTTGGTTTGTTGCTTTTCCGTGTTCTATGTGATAGTCCTGTTCAACTAGTGTATTCATTATAACGGGCAGGGACTCTGATCACCCGACCGGAACGTGTTCTAACGGTCTTTTGACCAGGCTGCAAAGGTGGTTCAGCCTCTCGATCAGTAGTAGGATCATGCTCTGGACGGATGGCAGAGGGAGTTTCCAGTGGGGTTGGCCGAGGATGAGTCTGGGTTGTCACACCAGGCCGGTTTCCAGTGTCTGCACAGTCCTGTTGGGGAGCTTCCCTCAAGTCTCCTCTGTTGCGTCGGATGTTGGACCCCTGGTTTGTTCTGACGTTGTAGGACCTTGGTTCTCCGCTGTGCCCTGTGACTTCACCCGGTATCCAGGTTCTGCTTGCTTTGTCTAGGACCCTGATGTTCTGTCCTTTGTAGAGAGGAGGGAGACTCTCGTCCGCATGCCTGTCATAGTTGGACTTCATCGTCGACTGTCTGCGATCCAGATGTTGACGTTGTGCAACAGTGACGGGAGATGGAGAGGTGCGTGAAGGAAGCAATGTGGTGATAGGCCTGCCCATCAACATCTCTGCCGGTGATGGCAGCTTGGAGTCGACTGGGGTCGCTCGAAGGTCGAGCATGGCAAGGTGTAGGCTCTGTTTCTCCTTCTTACACTTCTTGATGATCTTCTTGATGGTCTGCACCTGTCTCTCTATGAACCCATTGGACTGTGGGAACCTGGGGGATGAGGTGGTGTGTCGTATGGCCCACTTGTGGACAAAGTCCTTTGGGAAAGGTTTCCCGATGTACTGTGGTCCATTATCACTGACAATCTCGTCGGGTCGGCCAAACAGTGACACAGCTTTTCTGATTTCCTCTGTGACGTTTTCACTTGTGGTAGCGTGTAGGGGTGTGACTATGGGATACTTTGAGAAATAGTCACATATCAGCAGGAAATGTTCCCCGTTCACCTCGAACAAGTCCGTGCCCAGTTTCTTCCAAGGGGCCATCGGTGTGTCACGTGGTATGAGGGGCTCCTTCCTGTTGCAGTCTGCCAACTCCTGACACAGGGTGCAGGTCCTGGTCATGTGTTCAATGTCTTTGTTGATGTTTGGCCAGTACACCCCTTCTCTGGCCAATAGTTGGGTCTTCTCAATGCCTTGGTGAGACTGATGGAGTTGGGCAAGAATGTCTGCTCGCAGACTCTCTGGGATGAGGACTTGTTTTCCTTTGAAAATGATGCCATCCTCAACAGCCAACTCATCACGGAATGACCAGAAACCTCGTACATCAGTTGGCAGATCCTTGATGCTGTCAGGCCATCCTTGGATGATGGTTTCCATGAGCGCATTCATGGTCGGATCTCTGGCTGTCTGGTCTCGAAGTTGATGCTGTTTCCTCTGTGAAAAGTTGACCAGGTCTATGTCACAGCGATGAACTTCCGCCGTCGTCATCTCAATGCCATCAACTCTTAGATCCAACTCAACTGCACCGTTGTCCTTTGGATTCGGCAGCCTCGACAGTGTGTCTGCCAGGGTCATCGTCTTTCCTTGTCGATACTCGATGGTGAAGTCATATCCCTGTATTTTCTGGAGCATCCTCTGGAGCCTGGGTGGTGCTCTGAGGAGGGGCTTCTTGGCAATCATTTCGAGTGGCTTGTGATCAGTTATCACTCGAAAGGGGCGTCCGTACAGGTACGTGTGGAAGCGATTGATGCCGAACACAACAGCGAGCATCTCCCGGTCAATGTTTGGGTAGTTGCTTTGTGCTGAGTTGAGCGCTTTGGATGCGAATGCAACAGGTTGATCGTCCTGCAGAATTCTACACACAAACAAACTTTAAAAAACTGCACTTAATATGAATACCGTAGACGTTTTCTCTGTCTCCTTTGTTCACAGCTATAGATATATGTATCAGAATTTATTTCCTCTTTGACACATCTAATTTTCTAAAGAAAAAAAGAAAAAAAAAATATGTACTTAATATGAATACATAACAATGCCTCACCTCCACCCCCCCCCCCCCAACCCCCATACACAGCTAACAAACATACATGAAAGTGCACACAGCCACACTGGCACATACACAAGTACACAGTGCAATAAAGGTGAATCAGCTCATAAGTAGTAACTTGACACTATCATCAAGTCAACCATGCTGAACATACCAGAATCAAATACAAATAAATAATTAATGAAAAAGGACAGAAGTAGAAGTCTGACTCACAGTTCAAAATATACTCATAAACAAACAGTTAACAAAGTTGTAGCTCGTAGATTGTGATCAGAAATTCAAGAACTTGTAGAAGTGAGATTTAAAAAAATTCTGGTCTGTTTGGAGGGATGATGAAAATTTCTTTAAACTGGCACAAAAATGACCGTCATGGACTAACATAATATTTTTCGGGCATATTAGTTTCAGTTAAAACATTTACTTGAAACAGCAAGATTGCTTTTATTTTAAATCGAGGTAGAAGTCGGAAATTCGACCTTCCGTTTCACTCGCAACTGGGAAACTGAAACGATGTCTTCTTCATTACGATGTTAAAGACGAATGTACCAAAATAAAATCTAAGAATTTACTGCTGCCTCAGTATTATTGTAACATCTCTAGTGCGTGAAGGGATCAAATGTCGTCGAGCGATTCTGTGGTCACTGCAACTGAGAAAGCTAGCAGTTTAGGTTATAAACATGTCTGCGTTAATTACTTGCACGTGGCATCTCATGACTGCGTTAATTACTTGCACGTGGCATCTCATGACTATCAGTATCAGGAAGTGATCCAGCACACACACACACACACACACACACACACACACACACACACACACACACACACACACACACACACACACTCACTCATAAAATCGTTTTATTTCTTCTCGCTCAATTCCCACCTCTCTTTCAACTCGAATGTACCAATATAACATCTGTAGTGCGTGAAGGGATCAAATGTCGTCAAGCGATTCTATGGCCACTGCAACTGAGAACGCTAGCAGGTTAGGTTATAAACATGTCTGCTTTAATTACTTGCACTTTTCAGTTAAAACATTTACTTGAAACAGCAAGATTGCTTTTATTTTAAATCGAGGTAGAAGTCGGAAATTCGACCTTCCGTTTCACTCGCAACTGGGAAACTGAAACGGTGTCTTCTTCATTACGATGTCGGTTAATTACTTGCAGCGTGACATCTCATGACTATCAGTATCAGGAAGTGATCCAGCACACACACACACACACACACACACACACACACACACACACACACACACACACACTCTTCCCATCTCTCTTTCAACTCGAATTCAAGTGGAGAATGAAAGTTCCAAATATTATTGAATCAAAAACGTAAGTCACAAGCATGTCATAAGCAGACAAAAGAAGGGATTAGAAGGCACAAAGGTTCGAAAAGCCAATATAGCTAGGTAAACTTTATCTGGTTGTCTCATTCCCTGAGAATTTAACATAAACAACAATTAAGTCAACACAAAATCGTTCGTGCGGGTTACGAAAGTCTGAGCTACAAACCTGTGAAAAGACAGTTCACAACCGGTGTATCATCAAAAACATCGCCTCACTTTATAATTTCTCAGTAGGGTCTTACACTGAATTTATAGAAGAAAACTTTAAGGTATCTTCCAAGTCTGTGGATAGTGGAAGATGGAATACACAAGATAATTATTTATGGAAAAGTCAAAAAGCTAATCGCGGACTATCGCGGAGCTGGCCTTTTCACATAATATTAAATAGAAAAGTCGAACCTGTTAATCGCGGATACGCGGAACAGGCTTTATCTAATCAGTAAAATAAAGGAACTCCATTAGGAGGTTTAGATCAGAATGGAAAAAATGGAGCCAGGCCCGGATAACGAACCTGACCTCTCAGTCAGAACATCTGTAGCGAAACACAGTTTAAGATTCAACACATCAATCATGAAATGAAAACAAGTGTTATAACTCATATATTTGAAACAACTCGTGGCTACCCCTGTACTTAATCATTTAAGCGAACGTGAAAAATAATAAAACATCAGCGACGCTAGATCTCAAACCATAAAATCTACAACAATCAAACAACAATAAAACATCAGTCAGGGACTAGGAAGGTAAAAGATAGTCAAACCAACCTGTTGAATGTGGATTAAATTGAGCCAAAACATTAGTTGCACGAATGAAAAACTTTGACTTGCAGACTTGGAGACTGACCTGGAGGCTCGGCAAAGTGACTACAAAAGAGGACACACGGTCCTTAAACTTCTGTGAGGGCGAGTGGTGCGGGGGATTAAAATGGAGGGTCTTTTATACCTTCATAAATACGGCATCGGTGGCCCAGCATTTGGAATAAAAGAAGAATTTGTAACAGAATAGGGAAGGCAGCTCTTCCATTCCCTTGCATGTACAGGGAGGCTTGTTGTCTACAGGGGAAACCCCCCAATTCCATCTTTCACACAGGGGAAAAGGGGACTGCTGCACTCCACGACCGCACGAAGACCCAGTACCAACGAACTATTGACTGAACTAAAAACATTCTCATCTTTTCAACTTCAAAACTTACAAAGACCATTTCACCAACAGTCTGACTAAAGTTGAACGTAGACTAAATAGTGCAGATTATCTTCTTTTTTCCCCCTTTCAATTCCTCACATGCAATAGGTGTTAAACAACAAGTAAACTTACATATTAGGAGTTTTAAAGCATTTAGATTTTTTGGTACCTATGTCACAGTATTGGTACACAGTTTCTGAGAATGACCCATATATATATATATATATATATATATATATATATATATAGAGAGAGAGAGAGAGAGAAGAGAGAGAGAGAGAGAGAGAGAGAGAGAGATGTGAACAACAAAGATTTGTTTGATTTCATTTGAAATACTTCGTCTGTGTTATATTACATTAGATATAATATACACTAGAAGTACAACACACATAGTCATAGTGAATGATATATAAACATTAACTTAATATGAATACGCCTAACACTCTTGCTCTGTGTCACACTGTAATCCCCCCTCTCCTCCCCCCCTCCTCCCAGTAGTTTTAACAGGTTAATGTTGCCGGGGTGGTGGTTTGAATGTAGATTTTCTTGCCACTGGCAGGTTCGTTCATACTGCACTGACTGACTAAACACTGAACACCAACATTTATGGTCCGTGGCTTTTGTTTATTACGGTCGTAGTTGTAGTTGTTATAGTTGTTGATGTATATGCCTTTTTTCTTTTCTTTTTCTTTTAATTTTTCACCCTGTACAAGAAAAGAAGAAGAAAAATATCAGAACAACTTGCCAATCAGCATTATATCAGCCCTATAAAATAACAGCAATACTAGACAGAAGACTCCTTCAACAACCTTCCAGACAAACACTGGGAACAGAAAAATATCTGACACAAGGTAACTGCTGAAAACGATCCAGGGCAATACATTCAGCACTCCTACAAGGAATAATGTGGACCATAATAGATTTTCAACTATAATAGCAGGCACAAGGTTATAAAGCCTACTTCACAGGCACATGGACCATGATTATAACCCCCAAAGGCAAAGAAATTAAATGACAAAATAATGGAATAAATACATAAGACAAACAAGTAATTGAGCCATGAAATTAAACCTATCAGATACCATAGAAGAAATATCAATATCACATTAAAAACACTGGCTAGATGCACATACCTTATCAGTTTGATAAAGGCCGTCCCCGAAAAGTTGTCGGTTAGGGCATGGATAGCTGATGATCTGTGATGTAAAAACTTTTCTCTTTTTTTGTGCATAACATTATGACATTACTTCGATGATGACATCATAAGTATTTCTATTAGGAACTCAGGGGACAGAACTCTGTCACCCTAATAATGAAAAATACCAAACATCACAATTATTTCATTAACTTAGCAGAACCCATCCTCTAAATTTAATGACGAAATTCCCCCAAACAGCATATTAAATACAATTAATTATCCCCACTCAATTCTTGACCTAGATACAAATAAAGTAGATAATAATAACCTACTGGCAACATCCGGTCTCTAATAGTCTACACAGTCTCTGTGGACGTAAGCTAACACTGAACTGGAACTTTGCAAAATATCACTGTTAC
>JABMCL010000510.1:5000-7500 GCA_018857735.1 Alviniconcha marisindica | reverse complement strand
GTGTGTGTGTGTGTATGTGCACGTGCGTGCGTGCGTGCGTGTGTGTGAATGTGTGTGTGTGTGTGTGTGTGTGTGTGTGTGTGTGTGTGTGTGTGTGTGTGTGTGTGTGTATGCGCGAGCGTGCGTGTGTTCTTTATTGGCATTGTGTGTGCACGCGATCCTATGTGTGTGTACACGCGCGTGTGCGCGCGATCATGTGCGTGTGTGTGTTTTATCATGCTTTGTATGAAAATGTCTGTTAATTTGTGTGTTTTGCTTGCTAGTTTGTATACCATTGTTTTGTTTATGGGTATTTGTGCAGGAAGTTGTGGAGCGTTTTGAGTCTCCGAAAGCGTTCTATAAATTCCCTTTTATTATTATTATTATTATCATAATGCTATACACATGCATGAGTTTGCAACTGCCACGTTAACGTTACTTCCGTTGCCAGTGACGCAGATTCCCTCGGAACACTGAATTAACAAACACACACTTGGGAATTTCAGCGCAGTGCACACTCTGACAGGAACGAGTTTGCAACGGTCACGCTACCTCCGTTGCCAGTGACGCAGATTCCGTCGGACCACTGACTTCACAAACACATACTTGGGGAATTTCAGCACAGTATATACACTGACACGGACGAGTTTGCAACGATCACGCTACCTCCGTTGCCAGTGACGCAGGCGATGACGACCCAGGCGACACTGGCCCCCCACACCTGTCTGTTGACCGCGTTGTACAAAGCGGACGTGGCCAGCGTCACGGGATGACCGTTGCTGGCGTGGTACAGACCGTACAGAACGGCCAAGGCACTGCCTGTCGCCACAGCCCACAGCAACATGTTGACCAGCTGTTGGGATAATCAAAACAATGAAGAAATATCACATTGCTACCACATCCCACAGAGACAGCTGTTGGGATAATCAAAACAATGAAGGAATATCACATTGCTACCACAGAGACAGCTGTTGGGATAATAAAAACAATGAAGAAATATCACAGTGATACCACACCCCAAAGAGATAGCTGTTGGGATAATCAAAACAATGAAGGAATATCACATTGCTACCACATCCCGCAGAGACAGCTGTTGGGATAATCAAAACAATGAAGGAATATCACATTGCTACCACATCCCACAGAGACAGGTTGACCAGCTGTTGGGATAATCAAAACAAATGTTGATCAGCTGTTGGGATAACAAAACAAATGTTGACCAGCTGTTCGGATAATGAAAACAATGAAAAAATATCACATTGCAACCACAACCCTCAGCGACAGCCGTTGGGATAATCAAAACAATGAAGAAATATCACATTGATACCACAGACCACAGAGACAGCTGTTGGGATAATCAAAACAATGAAGAAATATCACATTGCTACCACAGAGACAGCTGTTGGGATAATCAAAACAAATGAAGAAATATCACAGTAATGCCACAGCCCACAGAGACAGCTGATGGGATAATCAAAACAAATGCTGACCAGCTGTTGGGATAATCAAAACAATGAAGAAATATCACATTGCTACCACAGACTACAGTGACAGCTGTTTGGATAATCAAAGGAATGAAGAAATATCACACTGATACCACAGCCTACTGTGATAGGTTGACAGCTGTTGGGATAATCAAAGGAATGAAGAAATATCACACTGATACCACAGCCTACTGAGATAGGTTGACAGCTGTTGGGATAATCAAAGGAATGAAGAAACATCACATTGCTACCACAGTCCTCTAAGGCAGGTTGACCAAATGTTGGGATAATCAAAACAATGATGAAATATCACACCGCTACCACATCCCACAGAAGAGACAGGTTGACAGCTGTTGGGATAATCAAAGGAATGAAGAACTGTCACATTGCTACGTACACAGTCCAAAAATGAAATGTGACGTAAATATGACTAGACATTCGTGTCGATGATTCCTCCAAAGAAAGCAGACGCCTGAATGGACGATCCTTTCAACCAATCAGAGCCGCAGGCAGAATGGCGTGCAACAGGCTGTAAGCACAATGGCGCCTACCTTTCCAATCTTTAGCTTGCAGTCTGTGCGGTACAGGAAGTAGCCAGCGAGCATGCCCACGATGTAAGGCCCCATCCGGTTGTAGGGTTTGACGTAAAAGTAATTCATGTAGTCAGCGAGGCTGAAAAGCGCAAAAGCACGCACTTGAATTCACGCACACAAAGAATACCAAGACATTTAATATGTAGAACACAAAACATGACAACCAAATTATACCCCCCCCCCCCAAACAAAAAAAACAAAACAAAAAAAACGCACACGCACGCGCGTTCACACACACACACACACACACACACACACACACACACACACACACACACACAACACACACACACACACACCTTGTGGAGAAGTTGTGTGTGTGTGTGTGTGTGTGTGTGTGTGTGTGTGTGTGTGTGTGTGTGTGTGTGTGTGTGAATGTGTGTGCGCGGCGTGCGTAACTGTGTGTGTGTGTGTGGTAGTGTGTGTGTGTGTGTGTGTGTGTGT
>JABMCL010002673.1:1122500-1156826 GCA_018857735.1 Alviniconcha marisindica | reverse complement strand
TATCTTTTTGTGCAGATTTTCTCTTACACGCCCATGCTGGCTTCTTTTCTTGGGATTTTCCCTTCATAAGGTCTATGCGGGGCTTCTTTATGTAGGGAATTTCTTCTTTACAAAACAAAAATAAAAAAATGTAAAAGTGAACAAAAATGTGCATAACTGAGTAACGTTGCTCTTGTTCAAGGCAGAGGTGGGACATCCAATACAGGCTCCACAAGGTTGCATCATGTCTTCCAGCAGACAGTGCTGAAATAAATACAAACATGAAATGGATGCCTGTTAAACAGTAACTATGCAACTAAACAAACAAAAAGAAATAAGTGACTGAACAATTTAATCCTCCCCCCTCCTTGACATTTTTGATTGGACGTGATGATGACAAAAAAATCTTAATCTCTGATAGTGATATTATTGAATTTTCTTTAAAAAAATCTGGTTGTTATACTGTATATGAAATAAACAGTATTTGTACCATGTATAAGCTGTGTTTGTTAATTACTGTCAATATTTTGTTTAATGTAAAGCACAAATTATTAAATGACTTTTGCTGGACGTGACTGATGACATAACATTTTCATTCAAAATCAATGAAAAAAATTCATTTATGAGACAAGTCTTATTTCAGCTGGTGACAGCAACACACATCTTTCAATTAATGCATATTTAACCACATATGCTGATTATGTTAATATTTTGTTTGACTGCTTTTCATGTCATCAGTCACATATGGTATGCAGATATGCAGTTTCAATAAAATTGCCTTCAACATCAACAACTGGCCACAAACTATCTTCTAGTTCTTATATTTAGAAAATATAAAAATTAGACAACCCACTAATACTAAGATTTCCATTTATACATGCTATTGATTTATTCCCTCTTGTGTCATACGTCACAGCTGATGTTCTGAGAATGGGTCATATATCAATCAAAATAAATCTCAAAATGTCCATAGGTGTGTGGAATACCTTGCCCATCTTCCTACATATTCATTTACATGGTAGTCTACAATGTCATGCACAGCTAGCATATCCATTCACATTTATTAAACTGCATGTCCATCCTCACAATTATTTTCCAAAAAACAAACATGTGCACTCATATACTGGTCTATGCAAGTACATCTGTCTATGCAAGTATCTGTTCATTTCGATAACTGGCATAGTAGCAACACACATACCCATCCATTCTAATTCTCTAGTCAACAAATTGGAAACACCAATATACACACATATATATATATATATATATATATATATATCTATATTATATATATATATATATATGGACTTAGTGCCAAAAGGTGCGCAAATGGGGGGTCCGATTTTGACTGTCAATAAAATCGTTTCAAACACTTTGTCTTGTAGTTGCTTTGTGTGTGATTCATAATTGGTCAGTATTACAGTGGAAACAATATGGAGCTCCAAATCTGGAGCAGTCTGGAGAAATATAATTTTTGAAAGTGAGAAGCGCCACAAAATTTGACCCTGAAAACGGACACGCTCACGGTGAGTGCTTTCGATGCTTTCACGTACATGACGAATCAAAACATTACCGCCAGTCAGCGATTTGCCACAGAGAAGATATCGCTTTACACAGTGCATATAAAAAAATCGATTATCACTAAGTTTTGTTTTGGAGTTAGAGGCTCCGAAATATCCTTCGGTCAACGTTATGTGTGTTGAAATGTTCATGACCAGCATCCGCAGACAATCTAGTGAAGAAGGACTTTCTCTTTCGGTCGAAAACTTTACTCCAGTCACTGTGGTACGTCACTGCATCCGGCGCCAATGTTTTTTTTACTGCCAAATGTCTGGGTAGTTTTTAAAATATATTTTGCCATCTTCATAAAAATTGTTGCAATAAATAACGTTCAAACAACGTATTAAATAAAACAAAGCAAAGGATTTTTTTTTAGTTTTTGCGCTTTTGCACTACTTCCGGGTCAGCCATGTTATACATCAGGGTCATTTGCTTTTAGCACATGGCCACACTGAAGCGTTCTGATATGCGCAAGGTGTGTGGTAATATTTTCGAATACCGTAACGTTCAACTTTTTTAAACGTTCATCGAAGATTTAGTCAAATCTTCGGTTATACGATGATATTTATATTGGTATATGCCAAATCTTTTAAAAGTATTGGAATGTTAGCATACAGAGTGAGTTTTTGTTGCTGTCGATCTAAAATTTGTTCAGATGCTTTTGAAAATTTGTTTTCACCGAGTTTCTTACAACATGGGTGCGTGTTGAAATCGTAATGTGCGACAGCAGATTGGTTATAAACAGTATATTCTGATCATACTCTTTATATTTTTTGCTTGCGCTTAACGCAGTTCGTTTTGTTTACAAAATACGTCTTCAAACAAATCATCATATATGGTAGTCAATTCGAATTTACGCAGGTTAAAGTCGTCAAGTTAGATGTTGAACATTACGATTACAACACGAGCTGTGGAAATAATAACGTTTGACATAATTATAGGACCATGCTGTCTGCCTCCAGAGTTATAAAATGTAAGGTGCCGATCTTAATAGCATTATTCTTTGGCTGTATTTTTTTTTAGTAATATTTATTATGATTTTTTCTAGTTATTATTATTAATTCTTTCACTTTCAAATTAACTGTTCAACTATTTTTGTCCTAGGCACCCCAAGTCAAACATGACCAAGAAACGCCTGGATGACAGGCTGCGCGTGTTTTTCCTGTGACACCAAAAGCAGCAAAAGTTGCACTCACTCTTACTTGCTCCATTTCTCTTACAAAACACTTAATGTTTGTTAAATAATAAATATTTTATTTTAGTTATGAAAAAACAAAGTACCATGTTGTCTATTTAACATTATGCATCCACTACAACAAAATTAAAGCAGCAAAAACTGTTCACATGGAAAAAGTTATGTGTCTTTATCTACAGTAATAAAAAGGTACTGATTTATCATTTTCATTCAAGAAACAAACTTACATCTTGTTGAAATAGTAATGTGCGACATATTTCTTACTCATTTGCTAATGTCAAGCAAGCTTAAATTTGAGTGGAAAAAAAATCATCAAATCTTTCTTGTCACATATTGTTCTATTAAAGAATAACTGTTAGTTTCAAAATGTGTTGCTTGTATTCATTTAAAAATGTTCAAGTTGGCTGTATGTTGAACGTTATGTATTGCAACAAACTATGGAAGCATGCTGTTCTGTGTGACACAGAACAAAACAACAGTTTATTGGGTAATACTCATGGGATCACATCTTGTAGCTCAGTTGGGTTTTCACCAGTTTATGCATGATAGCAGCCACAGTGATGTGGCTTGGTGAATGTGTAATGTTCAACATCTTGTCACAAATCACACTGAAAGTCAAATTTCTCAGGAACAAAGAGCAGCACTGCCTTCTCCATTGGTGGATGACTTCACATGTGTTCATTCAAAAAATGCATTACTCACTCACATCCTGTCAACTTTATTTTCTAGTACCTCTGTCCTCTTTTCTTGCGCACCTTTTGGCACTAAGTCATATGTCATTAAGACTTGCAAATAATGGAAACATAAATTTGGCTACAAATGTATACAGGCTTATGCAGTCAACTGGGAAAAGAGTGGCTGTCTCCATGACAAGACTTGTTTGTTTTGAAATTAAACCTTTGGATCCTCAATAATAATCATTAATTCATTAACACTGGCATACCATCCAATCCCAAAGACATGTCTTTTCTCCACAATGTATTTTTATTTTGACATCACCTTGAAAATTCTAATAATGAAAAAAAGACTTAAAACTGGATTGGTATTTATTGTACATGTATACAAATTTCTTGTTTGTGTACCCAGCCAGTTTTGTTGGCAAAAGATTTACAACCACCAAAAGAAGTGAACATATTCCTGGAACAAACTCTTGACTGGGTGATTTCCCCTTTATCTTCCGGTTACCAGGGTTGTCTGAACAGTTCAGATCCCCCCAAAACAGCCTGCTGAGTGATAAAAATAAAAATAAAGTGCACATAAAGCAGTAAAAACACTTAGTGAGCAAACAAAACACCGCAGCTAAAAATAAAAATTACTCTGGTGATTATCCCTGTGAGAAGACCCAATTTATACCCCCCCCCCCCCTTCCCCCCCGGTGCACATTTACGCTTGATTAACCTCTTGACTGCCCAGTGACGGAATATTCCGTCCCTAAGTTCACATATTTTTGTCATCCTGGCGTTTGTTTTTTTCAAAAAGTTGCAAAGATCTGAAACTTTTGGACAGTTGCAATTAGAACTGCGCGATAGTGTGAACCCACTACTGAGTTTCCTCTCGTTTTTCACGCAGCAAACACAACTGATGCCGCCGCCGCTTCTCTGACCGGTTATGTTACAGCTACAATAAAAAAAAAAACAAAAAAACTGCAGGCACTGAAACAGGCGTCCAAGATGGGTCAGCACTGCCCGCAATTTTTTATGTGACGTAAAACAATGTCGGCGACTTCCGCTTGGTCGAGTTTGCTCGGCACGTGTTTGATTCCAAGTACCCAAAGAACGAAAGAAATAAGGCACGTTTAACCCTAGCACCAAACCGCGGTAGCCTAAAGGTGCTCTGCGACTTATTCAGGCTCAGTTGTGGTACTGTCCTGGGATTTAACCCACAAAAACACTCAGACAAGCACACAGGCACACGCATGTCGCGTCACACTGACCCGCCTAGCTCGCTCGACACAAGCACACGCGGTTCACCCCGTCCGCGTATAAAACATACGCTTTTGCACAAAGACATAAATCTGACGAAAACATACCTGTAAATCTCGCCAAAACTGCTACTGCTGCCTTGCCATTTCTGTATTAACTTCAAAATGTTCAGTCAAAATCAACGAGGAGACCTGCTGTCAGTCCCACCATGTCGTATGACTGACTAAAAAAGAAAGGCATCACGTGTCCAGTAAAAGCTGCACGAACAGCACGGGCCAAATGGACCCGCCTCGGGTTGACCAGCCACAGGCACCCGATACTGGGGGAAAAAATTGTTACAGGTATACAAGGCGGAAAGTTGTCAACAGCGAAGAAGATTCAGTTCTTGCAAGCACCTGTCGCTAGTTTCGTTTGTGAACACTCTTTTCAGTTTTTCGCCGGACAGTTACGGTCAGAGTTCTGGCGGCACCACTGAATAGAACTGGCGCTTGTCTTTTTCTCTCTTTGCAGCTTTCACTGATCATTGTGGAACTTTTATTCAGTAACATGCATCAATCCATTACAATATTTAACTGTCACCGATTCATACTTTTCTTTGCATAATTCAGTCCTTCCGGTGGTTTCACATACTGCACCTACTGACCCTCATGCGCAAGAGCAAAGTTACTGCGCCATGTGTGCGTCTTTGACGGAGAGTGTGTGTGTGTGTGTGTCCGTCTCAGTGCGGTGTCTGTCTGTGCCGGTCTGTGTCTGTGTGCCGCGGCCGCCGGTACATCGTACAGTACGGTGTTGCCGATTTCAGTTGCCGTGGCCGGATCAGTAGTGACAGAGAAACAAAGTGCGCGCGTTGGGTGGTGCTTGGGATGGCGATCAGTCGTCTGAAGTCCTCAAACGTGGTCAAACGAAGTCCTCAAACCCGCTGGTCGTCACTGAGGTGGTTCCGGCCAATCCGCGGTGGTGGTGGTGAAAAAAAGAAGAAGAGTTCTTGTGCTGCTCAGTCAGTATTTGACTCGAGTGGGGGACTAAGAAGGGTCAAAAGGGTATTTCTGTCCAAGGACTACTTAATGTTTCTCTATAATATTCTTTGCTGGAATGAAGGCTTGGAATTTTGTTGGCCAAATCAGTTTGTCTTTAGTTTGCTGGAAGGGGTTTTAAGAACTGTCAGTCAAGTCGGCAGTATCGGAATGGCCGGTACCAGCCCCTCGCCACCTTGTACTGAGAAGAAAGAGAGGCGTAGCTGTTTGCCTAGGTCCTGTGCCGGGGGTGGGGAGGCCTAGTTTATGGAGCATCATTTTGGTCACACGGCTGACAGCCTGGTTCCCAAGGCTTGCCTGAGCGGCCGGGGTAGTCACCCCGCACAACTTGACGCCGACTGAAGCGCGTAGCCTGGCGCTGGATCTGTTCAGTGTAGTCACTGAGTGTCGATGTCTGCTTGGTACTGAAGTTGCGGGGATCCCATATGTTGGCTCCATACTCGAGGGGGGATCTAAGGACTCTATAGCCGGGTAGGCTATGCGTCTGCCGCAGTCCCTACTGAAGTATCATACCGGCTGCAATGACTGTGATAACCGTGCACTTGATCAATTTATTTTTTACGGTTACGTATCAATTATTCAGTTTCGTCGTCATTATATTAACACGTCAGTAAATACTGTTGTAGTCCCGACGTTGTCACATTTCACTGAACTTACCTCAGTGTGCTAACTGCCATGCCTTTATTGCTGTTCATTGAGCTCACTCTCCAGTGGTACTGCGGAGTGGTTCCGTGCGGCTCCGGCCGTGTGCGTGTGTGCGTGTGTGTGCCATTCTAGTGCGTCACTGACTAGTGTGTGTGTGTGTGTGTGTGTGTGTGTGTGTGTGTGTGTGTGTGTGTGTGTGTGTGTAGTGTAGTGTGTGTGTGTGTGTGTCAGTGTGTTTTGTGTGTGTGTCAGGGGTGTGTGTGTGTGTGTGTGTGTGTGTGTGTGTGTTGTGTGTGTGTGTGTGTGTGTGTGTGTGTCAGTGGTGGTGTGTGTGTTTTGTGTGTGTGTGTGGGGTGTGTGTGTGTGTGTGTGTGTTTTGTGGTGTGTGTTGGGGTGTGTGAGTGTGTGTGTGTCGTGGTGTGTCAGTGTCACGTGTGTCAGTGGTGTCAGTGTTTGTGGGGTGTGTAAGGTGTGTGTGTGTTTTGTGTGTGTAGCCTGGGTTTTGTGGTGTGAACCCCCCCCCCCCCCCCCTTTGGCGGAACAAAACAAGAACTGAAACAAAACAAAAACAGCACAAAACTAGTGTGAATCACTGAGATTAGCCCGAATGTAAGACCTGGTGGTGAAGCCCGGTGTTGCTTAATGTCCTCAGATGTCAGTTGACATATCAGTTAGGGACAAGTTGCGACCAATGCCGCTGAAGCACGGTTCAATCATTCTTTACGTCCGTGTCCACGGAAACCCCAGAAGGCTCCGCGTTAGGACGGGCAGCCCAGGACGTCCACCTCAGTCGACTCTCAGCACACAGCTCCTGGACTATCTAATAAAGACCTTTCTTTCTTGGTGCTTTACGTCCACGGAGGCGAGATGGCCTATTAGGGACGGGGACAGAGTGGCCGGGAAGGGGACGACAGAGTAGTGAAGGCTCGACCGCGGAAACCGCCGAAAAAGACCGGAGAGACCGTGGACCTCCGCCAGAACAGGAAGTGTTAGGCGGTGTCCGCCCCCGCCATTGCCCAGCGACTGTGCACTGCGCAATTTCTGTTTCAACTGCTGTGCTTGAAGTCACAAAGACAATGTCCGTTGCACCGCTGTTTACGAACAACTTGGACAACTCAGCAAAGGAAGTCCAACCCCTTTCGCTTAGCCCAGCTCCACCTCCCTACTCATGATCTCTTCTGGGTTAAGTTGAGGGTCCAACTCCACCTCCCTCCTCTAAGATCTCTTGATCTTTTGATCTCGCCTGGAATCCTGACATAATAATGTAAGACCTTGTTGTGTTTTTGCTTAATGTCCTCAGATGCTACATAATGTAAGACCGTGCCGATAACCATTGATATAGCCTCAGTTCAGTGGTTCGCATGCACTGAGAAAGGAATGCTAAGGGACATCACTCTACAGTGACAACCTGACACCGGAAGTGAGCACTTTTTTTGTGGTGTGATTATTATGTAGACATCGGACAGCAAAACAGTTACAAAATATTGCACTGTTCGGGCCCGTTTTGCGACCTTGTACACACTTTCTACACAGCCAGATTATATCTGCTGACCAAGAACGTCTTGGTGATAGTAAACGTCAGACTGGAGCGTATCTAATCGAGGTAAGGGCTTGAATTGCAGACGGGCCAAATGCGAAGATGTACATGTCATGTATACTAGTTACATTACTACAATATTATTAGCCCAGGGCTGTCTTAGTTTAATAGTAATAATATTACCCCCCCACCCCCCACCCCCCCACCCCCATTTACACTACATCTTGGCCTGTCGATGAGTAATTTGAATTTCTTTTAAGTCTTTTACTTAACGTTTCTTGAAAATTAATTAAAAACAACAACAGATCGATCGACCGTGCCCCGCAGAATATCTTAATCTGTAACAGCCGGCACTGGTTCTCTCAATTTGCTGTTTAGTCATCAAGTCCATGTGATCAGATCTGACCTAACACACATGTCGACCTTCTTTTGAGGAAAAATGATTATGGGGGCATGGCTGGTACTGTCACACTGTGGTATTGGTAGTGATACAAAAACAATGTCTTCACTGTGGCATCGGTTGTTGCCAGGTGGTTAAAATGCATGGCACTTTACCTGTAACAGTGTAAGTAATCTAGTTTGACAAGTAAATTATGCAGTTAGCCATGGTTCAACTCCTGATCAAGACAGGATGAGGGACTTTTTCATTCATTTCAAGTCAACACAGGATGCATATTTGTGGCTGGTTTGCAAACCTGTTAGATTACATAATTCAGTAGCCATGGTTACGCAACAAAGTGAAGGACCATTTTTCAGTTCTTCCAAGAAAGAGCTGACACTTGTGCAAACCTATCTTTGTGTGCACAGAGTGCACTAAGATGTTAAAGATCCCCAGTCCATCTTTCAGTCTGAGCAGGCCCAGTGACTAGTGCAGTAGTGGCATGGAAACAGATTTTATAAAATTATACACACAATAGTAGCAGAATAGTCAAAATGAGTTTTGTGGCTACTCCTAAAGTCCTTATGGAAGAAGAATGAAGAAGAACACTAGCTCCTTAGCGCTTGCCTCATCTTTATGCAAGTCAGACGACTCAGAGCTGAGGTCACTGTGCATGTTTACTGTTAAACTGTAAGATCATGTGTCCACTTCATCATAAGACTTTTAACTTTAAGAGTAAAGAGATCAATAAGATTAATAAGAATTAATAAGAGAAAGGCTTAGACAGTCTAATGGCTGGTGGTATGGACACACACAGACTGACAGAGCAGCTTATTACTAATCAGAATGATGATTATGGTTGCTCCTAGTCCTAATCATAAGACTCATAAGAAAAAGAAGAAAATGATTTACTGATACTGGCATTTACAGGAGCCATGGATATATATGGGCTATTGATAATAATTATGATTAATTCAGTATAATTCTATAAAGTACAAGTCCACAGCGACTCAGTGAGCATAAATTTATCCAGTGATAGTAACTAAGTGTTAGTTCATCCGCCGGTCAAGGCAGAGTAAGGGACTTTTTCAGTTTACCAGAGGTGATGTGCACAAACTTGTTAGTATAGCTATAAGTGCAGACATGTTCATTCTTTGGTTGCCTTTATTATTTATGAAAATGTTTGTACAAATTATATTTTGTTAAAATTAAACATTAAAAATTTAAGAAACCATAACCGTCATTACCAATACCATGTCCTCCTTTTGATATGATTTTGGCTATTTGAGCAGAGTGGCCTGTAGTTAATATAAAATAGCAAGCAACATCATAGTAATATAATATTATATAATTATCAAGATGTGATGTTTGTTGAGCTGCTTCAACTTCAAGTATTACCTTTTTTTAATACTGTATTTAGAACTTAGAAGTTATAGAACTATACTACTGTACTACTACTAGTTATAGAACTTAAAACCACATTTAGTTTTTGATAGAGCTTTTAAACTGCCTTTGAAGTTTGATATTATGAAAATTAAAAATATAATAAATCATATGAATAGTATATTTAAAGCATATTTTAAAAAAGAGGAAGAGTTGTACCACCTTTACTAGATTTAGAATTAGCTGTACTAAGCCTTTTTGTGTGTGTGGGTGTGGGGGGGGGGGGGGGGGGTATAATTTCTATAAATTTACTCCATTTCATTGCCCACAAACTTGCTTTTAATCATCAACAAAATAAATAATAATGTTGAACATGTTCATGAATATAATATATAATATTATAAATTATGCCATTTATGATTAATTAATTAATTAATATATATATATATATATATATTATGTTAATTGTTTTTGTACAAATTATGTAATGATACATGACAAACAGTTAATAGCATAATACAGTGATGTTAACAAATGATTTGGCATGTTGCTTAAAAAAGCTACTTTTCTGTGTGCTCCCACTGTCTGAGCTAAACTGGACAACTAGGTCTAAACCCGGACAGTACATGTCTTTGCCAGGTGAGCTATGTAGTATGTGGACATGCTTCACCAGGTTGCCTGCATGAATACAATTTATGTGCTGCGGTACATCACTCTCACTGTATCAGTACACTGGCAGTGGCCTCAACTGGGTTAATATGAACCACTGTACCACTGTGTTTTCTTGATATCGTACAAAACTACAAGTTCTAAGTTTTAATGATTAATTTCCTGTGCATAATGTAGTTGAAGTAGACCCCAAGCGACGATCATGCAGACTGGCATGAAATAGAAAAACGTGCAGCTCCTTGCAAATTTTCAGGCTTCATATGGTGGTTGTATTTCGTTGATTATAATATAATGCAACAGAAACTGCTTTGAATTTGAGCTCCTTGGGAGACAGCCATGCTGCTGGTTAGCTCTTTATCAATAAAGGACAGCAAAATGCTGGCTTGTGACATAATGACATGCATGCACGTGACACGTAACACTTTTTGCCAGACATTTTGATTGACCGTGACATCGCAGGTTTGGTCAGAATGTCTTGGCCACTTTGATAGTTTTAAGCATCAGTGTATTTTTTTGTATTTTTATTTTTACAAATTAGTCCATAAATCAACTGAAACTTAATTGAAAGTGGAAAAAAACAATGGTGAATATATTTTTATTCCACTGCTATCAATAGAGCCAGCAATGATTCTTCCTTTGGGGTCCACATCAACATTATTGATTGTTATTGGCAGTGTTCACTTCCCCCTGTCTCCATGTTGTGTCTGGAACTGTTTCACCCTGTGGTAACTAAACCCTGCTGTTGTTTTTACTCAGACCCTCAACTCATCGTCCACTCTGGTTGTGCAAGTGTGCAGCATCGTTTTGTTTTTGTTTGTTTCACCTTGTTGTTGTTTGTTTAACCAACATTGAGTAGTGTAAGCAAGTATAATTGAATGCATAGATGCAATTTTTTAGTGGCACCGTACATGTGTAGACCAGTAATTTAACACTAATACAGTAATACTAATAGAAATTAAAATACTAGTAATAGTACTAGTATTAGTCTTTTGATAAAAAAAAATGCGTGCCAGACTGATGTTAACCCCTTCACTGCCTCAGCATGTAAAATTTCTGGGCTGAATGATGCATGGACGTGCCTGCAAACAGTATATTTTCTGGTCCCGTGACACAGCTACTTTCAGTGATGTGCATTTTGATGAAAATCCTTTCACGTGCCAATGTGAAAAAGAAGAAAACAGGTTTAAGGATTTCAAATTTTGCACTTTTATTTGTTGTTTTTAAAAGACATCAGATCATGGCAGTGAAGGGGTTAAGTGAAAAAGCTCTCACTCACTAAATCAAAAAACAAGTGAAACAAAAAAACTGAAACATTGCAGATTATATAAGCAAAATATATGAGCACGTGCCAGAATGTGCTCAGGTAAAGTGGGACATTTGGATGAAAAATCAGATGCTAAATTACATTTGGCTGTTCATAACATAGTGTAGTGTTTCAACTAATTCAAGCGTGCATCCATGCACCTAGAATTGTAGAACAGTAACTGCCCAAGGTGACGAGACATTGGCCATTTTTAATCGGATAGAACAACTACTCAGGTGCAACAGGGTACAGGTGCTAGATCCAGTAGATGTAATGTTGCCTTGTTGAATCACTTGAAACATATATTTATGTAGCATTTCTCTTTTTGTGAATAGGGAGGAAGATAGACCAAGACTGAGAGAGACTTGGTGATGCTTCTAGGGTATACCATGTAACCATACCATGTTCAAGAGCTAAACATTGTCACTTTGACTTTTGAGTCTGAACAAATCAGGAATGTCAGGTGTTGCTAGTACTAGTAGTACTACTATTGCCCTTGACTGTTGACACTGTCACAATTCTGTTTTTGCGTCAGTGAGGTAATGTTTTAATCTTCTATATTTGCTTTCAAGAACAATTAATTGAATTGAACAAGCTGTTAATTAACACTAACAGGAGGTTCACACTATCACAGCCAGTTGAAACTTAAAGTTGACCTCAGGTCTGATTCTGAAACTGTGTTAGTGTTACTGTACAATTTCAGTAATTAATGTAAAACATTCCAGGCTGCAGTTGCAAAAAGTGGTTTGACCCAGCTGATGAAGCAAAAGCACTGCTTGATAATGCATCACGCAGTCTTATTTTTTAACAGTTTATGCAGAGCATAACCATAGCTAATCATACTTTCTGTTCTGAATTAAGTGCTGGATGGGCCACAGTGTTCTAATCTTGTGCATTGTCTCTGTTTGACTTTGAGTTAATCAGACCAGTTGCTGAGATGTGGAAACGCTGTTGCTACAACCATCGTGGCATCTGTAACAGCTAAGGTTGTCTTGATTTCCGATAAATTTGTTATTTCACTCTGTTTTTGGAATGGTTTCAATCCTAAGACCATCTGGTGAATTTCGGCAATTTTGTTTAAACTTGTATAATTTATAAATCAGTCTGCTTAATTAAACTTGACCATTGACCAAGAGATTGGTTGCTGTAAAAAAAAAAAAAAAAAAAAGGTCAGTGAAAACAAATTAACCAGTGGTTAGTTAATTACCTGAAGAATTCTACTGGTGTTTTAACTCTGATTCACTGTCTGATCAGTGGCTGCAGATTTGTAAGCGTAAAATTGACGAATTACATAAATTTACGGTTAAGCTTTAATGATGGTCGTTGAGTCAACACAAACGCTGTTGACAGAAGAGAAACAATTAATATTGAATAATTAATACAGTCATACTTACACTGTGACAGGTATGTAGTGCTAGTACAGTAGCAGAGTACACTGAACTATTCCCTCTGCCCACGGAGGTCTCAGCACTATAATATAACAGTGAGGAGACATTTTTCTTGGCCCAAAAAGTCGAAAGACTCTTTCTTTCTTTAGCTGTTATTAACTTATGCCTTATAAATTATATAACCTGAGATTTTTTAATGCTAGATACCCTGAAGCAAAAAGCCTTCCTATTTTTGCAAATGGTGGCCTCCTCCAGGGACCAACAAGGGGAAATACTCAACCACCTCTTCTCTGAATAAAGGAAGTCCGTCTTCAGGGGTCCATGTCAGCAGGATGCCAAAATTACCCTCAGCTAAAACAGACTAACAAAACCAGTTGCACGTCCTGAACATGGGAGGTTTTGGTATAATGGGTTAAACGACTACCAGTACTGGTTAAAACCAGGTACTGTCAAGCTACAAGTGATCCACTGATTGTGGTAGCTCATGAAGGAAACTGCCTGTTCTTTTCATTTTTGTGTATTTCAGACCCTGTTGCTCTGACTCAGAGTGGTGCTTCGTTGTTGTCGTTCTGGCATGATGATAACGTGAGACTGTTGATGTTTAGATTTTGTTTTGATCAGACTCAGACTTGATGCTTGGTTATGTTACATATATATATATATAATAATATATATAATTTTACGGTAAAGTCAGTTGAGTTGTGAATTATTCCAAATCATCAAATGCAATAAAAAGCTGTGTTGTTAGTTATTCATTGTATGAACCGGATTAGACAGAATATTAATTGATAATTATTTGTATATTTTTTCTTCTTCCTATTTTAATAATGAGAACTTATTCCCCCAAAATTTGTTGTAATATTTATGTAGTTAACTGTTAAGTAGCATTATATAAATATATAATTCAATATTAATTATAAGCTACCCTTGCTTAGTAAATGACCAAATACTACCATTGTTATGCATTCACCGACTCAGTGATTCATTTTGGATAATTATTAATGTGCTATAGACAGTACAAGTAGAAAATTTCATCTCGTGACATGCATGTTTGTCTCACTTCCTTGTGTCTGAAATAGCATGATGTTGTAACCTTGTTGTGCACTTCTAAGTGTGTGTGTGTGCATGCATGTGCGTGTGTGTGTGTGTGACAGTGTACATGTGTATGTTTGTGTATGCTTTAGGGCCCCAACAGAATTTTCCTGTGACATATTCTGTGTTGTTTTTTGTAAGGAAAGCCAGCTGTGGACAGTTGCAGAATCTTTCCTGGCATAGCTGATAGTAATTGATTGCTAACAGTAACATTGATGGAATTCTACAGATCACCTAGCAATTGATACTGATTCATAACATTGGTAGAATTTATACAGATCAAGTTCTAGGAATTTATTTATTCCTCCAGCATTGACACAAATTTGTGTGTGTGTATGTGCGTGTATCTGTGTGTCTGTGTGTGTGTGTCGGTGTGTGTGTGTTGTTTACACTTTGTGTTTTAATATTTTGATTTTGTTGTGTATGTGGTTCTTGGGATGGTCAACTGAAGTTCACGTGTGTTTTTTTCTTCTTCTTTTTAAGGCATGCTTTATGGCATTATGCTCGCATTTTACTAATCAGAAGAGTCACATGCATTGGGTTTGATCACCTCTGCAGTGACTGTGTGACCAAACTAACCCACTGGGCCTCCCAGCACAGCACTAAAGCAAAAGGCTTTAAAGAGAAGTGGTGGCCCAGTGGTCAACACTAACAGTGCACTAACTGCCACCATAGTAAAGGGGGGTTGTTGGTTCAAACTCTGCTTCAAGCAAAAACAAAAATCTTTCTTTTTTTCTTTGTATGTCTCATGCTGAGTGTTTCTGGGGAAGGTTTCACTTTCAGTGTGATGTTTTGCTTTTTTGAGCATGACTGGGGCTGGGACATTGGGAAGAGAAGAATGATCAAGATGAAAAGAGACTTGAATAAAATTCCCTTAAAGTGGAAATTGAAGAAAAAAAGAGCAGTCTTCCACCCCAACCTTCACCGCTTCACAAAAGGGCTTTGAATCAAACAGACAAAATGACTGGGAAAATGTGAGGTATTGGTTTTTGTTTTCTGACAAAGACATTGCCCCAGGGGTCATTCTGTCCGTTCAGTTTTGTGGAAACATTGTTGTTTTAGATATTTCACATACTAGCTGGAGAGTGTTCTACCATTTCCTTACCACTCACATCCTATTTTGGCCTGTCTGAAATAAGTGTATTTCTCAGGATGTTAATATACTGTGAGTTCTGCAGTGTAAATCCTTTCATTTTGTAAGAATAGCTGTTGTCTTTAGTCCACCTGACTTTATAAGACTATACGTTCATGGTATTACATTTCACAGTGCAGTGTTGGAGCAATGAAGGATATGTTTAATGTTGTGTAATGAAACGAAAGCTCAGTAACTCAACTGCCTTAAAGTTAAACTCTTCTGAGCAATGGTATCAGTAATTGTGAATGCCCAGCTTGATACTCTGTCCCCCTTTGTCAGAGTTGGTCATGCACACACACGCACGCACGCACGCACGCACGCACACGCACTCACACATGTACACCCACCCACCCACATGCACACGCACTCACACACACACACACACACGCACGCACGCACGCGCGCATGCACGCACACACACGCACTCACACACACACACACCACACACACACACACACACACACACGCACTCACACATGCATGCTCCGTACACAAAGACACACATGCTCGCATGAGAGAACACACTTTACTTTTTAGTGTGTGTTGGGGCAGGCAGGGCAGGGATAGCAAATTCAGATTATGCAATCTTAAAACCTATAGACCTCTGCATGTCTTTGTGTATTACATGTATATTTGCAACTCTGTGTGGTATTAATGTGTTTTTGAATAATATTAATAATGTCAAATTGTGTGTAAGAAGGAATAGCATGGCACATTTACCAGTTACTGAAAGAGTACATGAAGTGCTTTTTATCCCAAAATGTTAATATTTAAATACAATAATAATAAACTCAAAAAGATGTAATATACATGTTTCTGTGTATGTATCTTGCAATTCTCTGTGGTTACAGTATGTTTTTGAATGATTAAGATAATGTGAAATTTAGCAGTTATTTGCAGGATACATCAAATGCATTTTGCCCCAAAATGTTGATGTTTAAATGATATTGACTTACTCAACAGTTTATGCCAATCATACTCATAATAGGACAGTATCACTATCACAAGTATCAGTTGCACGTGCAGTGCATGCACCTGTGTGCGCGTGCACACACACATACACACACACACACACACACACACACACTCTCTCTCTCTCTCTCTCACACTCACACACACACACACACACACACTCTCACACTCTCACACACGCACACACACAGACACCTCCTCCTCCACCTCCTTTTGCATAGGTGTCTTTTTCTCTGTTTCAGCTTCGAGCGCCAGCAGTATCCACAGTCTGCATACCACCCCTCCAGATTATGCTTCAGCCAAGAACTGCCCAAAATACATTGACCTGTGACTTACATGATACAACTTTTGTTGTTGTTGTGTTCTTTCAGAATCCATTACAATGATCTGAAACCCTCATGGTTCATTCTATTTTCCATTAGCCTAAGGCTACTTTTTGTTTTTCCCACTCATCAGATCTGGTTCAGCGTTATGCTCTTTATGCAGTAGATAAGTCTTGTTTTGTTTGGACGGAATCTCAGAACTCGCACATTTTGCACCTTGTTTTGAATTTACCAGTGATATTGTGAATGTCTCTGTGAGAAAAACTGGAAGCTTTTTTGTTTCATAAATTCATTACTTGCCACAAAAAACAGCAAAAGGGGCTGTAAGAAAAGAGAGAGAAAAGAAAAGAAAATATAAAAGGGGAAAAAAGGCACTAGTATCTAGAGCAAGTACAGCATCAGTTGCAATCAGCACAGATCCTGCCCTTCACTTTTGCCCCACATGTGTGACTTACCCCCTCACCTCTGACCTGATAAATGGAAAACAGCGACTGGGCAGAGCCAATGGAGACAGATGCTTTGCTTGTAGAATTCATGGACCCCGCAGCCGCCTCGTACCGCACTGTGGGGCTGACCGAGGAGGATTCGGCAGCGGCGGCAGAGTTGCCGCTGGAGAACAACGGGCGCGTGGAAGGTCGTCAGAGGTTGCGGCACACCATCTCAGACGACGACGAGATGCTGGACATCGCCATGGATGGGCGGGATGCTCAGGGCATCACTGAACTGCCCGACAAGTCTCATGGTGAGTACAGCTATTTGAAGTTCACGGGCTGATTTGCTGGCAGACTCTTACTAAGAGTCTCAGAGGGTTCCAGGCTGCCGACTGCTCTTGAGAGCTCTTCAGCCAATGAAAATGCCGCATATAATACTCCAGGTGAAAAAAGCATGAACAGTGGCCACCGTGTTTTTCTCACAAGCTAAAGGGGCGGGGATTGCTCAGTTGGTAGAGCATCTGTCTGAAAAGCCTGGCACAATGCTGACGCAGGTTCAAGTCCCCGGTGCGGCAAGGAGTTTTTCTCCCAGAGTCAGCTTCCAGTGCAAACTCTCTTGCAGTGTCTATACAGCCCATGTGCACTATCACATGCATCATTCAACATCCGTGTTCACATTAAAAATCCCAAGCACTGGCAGCCATACCGTTGTTTGAAAACACGAAAATACTACACACTCTGATAGGAATGGGTAGCACTGCTCTTGCAGCTGCTGAGCCTTAATTACCCAGGAAAGGGGACCCAAATTTTCCATGAGGGCCACTGAAGTACTTTAAAAAAAAGCACAAAAAAAGCATAGCAGTGAGCCAAAGGACAGGGCTGATTCCAAGCAAAGCCTTTGATATTCATAATGACAACATGTTTGTTGATGACAAGAGATGTCATATACAATCAAATGGCACAAATTACAATCATTTGAATGCTAAATCAAAACTCCAAGCTCCATGCATTCCACTGCAGTTAACACAACCATGTCAACACGGGTGGCCAGTTTGACAGCTTGTGAGAAAAGTGGTGGGGCTTGGGCAGGGGTCAGCCTGGAACCCTTGGTTGGTTGGTTGGTTGGTTGGTTGGTTACTGATGTGTTTTGTCAATCTGACAGTGACAGGTGGTTAATACAGTGGCACTGGTAGCACAGTTACCTGTTCCATTGTGAACCTTTCTTAAGAATATTCATCTAATGAGGGAGGTGACATTGGGTCATCAAATCTAAAGCGAGACTGGGGACAGCATTGACCTGGGGTCATTCTTGATGAGCTAGGTCACGGCCAGTCACAAGATCAACTTCATTTCCTGCTGACTTTGACTTCTCACCAACTTTGCACCACTCATTTTTCTTCTCACCCATCAAAGGGTATCAATGAACGTTTTTTCTTTTCCTTTTCCTTTTTCCTTTTTATCTTTGTAATTTAATCAAACAAAGCATTACAGTTCAGTACTGGCATGTGAGTTACGCCTTTTCATCAGCCTTGGTAATTTAGTTTTTTTACTATTGCACATGTACACCAGACCTACATACCAGCCTCACTTTTTGATCTCATGCCCCTCTGTAACCTTGTTCCTCAAAAATGACCCCTGGTCAATGCTGTCCTGAATTTTAATTTTCAATTTTGTGACCTGTTGTGACCTGTCTCAATAAGAATGGTCCATGGGTGTCTACTTGATTGGTCAGTCTGCAAGTGTTCAGCTGACTGGTTCATAGCTACCTACTTTGCTATTAGCTGCTTGCTTGCTTTACTAGCCTGCCAGTTGCATGTTCGTTAGTGTGAGATTAGCCGCTTTGGCTGGTTGGTTAAGCGCATGTACAGGAAGAAGAACGAAAAACTGAAACTGAAAGGTAAGTTTCAGAGAGGGATCATGCTGGTCAGTTCCTTCTTCTTCATCTTCTCACCTGTAGTGTCCAGCTTCAGCCGTTTGAAGAAGACTCTGAACTCTGACAAGGACTACAGGATCTTTAACATGCACAATGCATATTCCAGTGTGATATTTTTGCATGGATATAATGCACGCAGGTGACCATGGTTAATATAGTCTCATCCAAAACGCTTTCATAGAGACTGCACAGAATTTTACAGAGAAATTTTGGTGTGGGCACGAAGCCTGGCGTGTAACAGTCACCCATCTGTGTGGTGACCGCGCTCCGTTGTGTTTAACCTGTCCTTGTGTGTAACAGTCACCCATCCGTGTGGTGACCATGCTCTGTTGTGTTTAACCTGGCCTTGTGTGTAACAGTCACCTATCTGTGTGGTGACCACGCTCCATTGTGTTTAACCTGGCCTTGTGTGTAACAGTCACCCATCCATGTGGTGACCACGCTCCGTTGTGTTTAACCTGGCCTTGTGTGTAACAGTCACCCATCGGTGTGGTGACCACGCTCCATTGTGTTTAACCTGGCCTTGTGTGTAACAGTCACCCATCTGTGTGGTGACCACGCTCCGTTGTGTTTAACCTGGCCTTGTGTGTAACAGTCACCCATCCGTGTGGTGACCACGCTCCGTTGTGTTTAACCTGGCCTTGTGTGTAACAGTCACCCATCCGTGTGGTGACCACGCTCCGTTGTGTTTAACCTGGCCTTGTGTGTAACAGTCACCCATCCGTGTGGTGACCACGCTCCGTTGTGTTTAACCTGGCCTTGTGTGTAACAGTCACCCATCCGTGTGGTGACCACGCTCCATTGTGTTTAACCTGGCCTTTGAAAGTGAGCACTCATGCTCTGTTGACCTTCCTGGGTACTGACTTTCCCAGTTAGTATGTGATTAGCCACTTTTTACTGATGGTTGCTTGGCTGATTTCATACATGTATGGGGAGAAGGAAAAAGAACTGGAACTGAAACTGAAAAAAAGGTAAGTTTTGGAGAGGGGATTTTGCTGATCCCATTAAAATGCATTGGAACTGATTTGTATGGCTTTTCCTCGCAATGTCCAGCAGGTGTCTTGAATTGGTTAAGAGGCAGGAAAATTATATAATAGACCTGAAACTGAAAAAAGGTAAGTTTTGGAGAGGGGATTTTGCTGATCCCATTAAAATGCATTGAAACTAATTTGTATGGCTTTTCAGCCATGGTACAATTATATAACAATAATAATATGGAATTTATTTTTGTCACTTAATTAAAGAAAGAAATACACAAAAGTCAATAGCATAATAATTCACTACTACACGTACTTAGTCATGCAAAGCAAAGGGAAACTGACACATACTGAAACACAACACCCTCGCACTCATCGAGTCGTGAACGTGAACGGAGGCAAAAAAATAAGGGGACGTAAAAAAGCTTGCTTTGCTGTAAATGATGCTATGGTGGGGTTCTCTCCCTTGAGCTTGTATCTCGGTCTCTTCTCGTGCGTGGTATGGTTGTGTTATAATTATTTTGGAAGCAGTGCAGATTATTATTAGGGGGGCTCATAGTATTAGCACAAGCTGGGGGATCATAGTATAGCTATAAGTAGGGGGACCATAGTATAAGTAGGGGGATCTCTTGCTTTGGACCCCACATTTGGAATTCACTCCCACAAGACCTTAGACACTGCTCAACCCTCTCTTCTTTTAAGGCCAAACTGAAAACCTTCCTCTTCTCACAGTATTTCCATCCTAACTAATATCAGTACCTGCTACAGTCACTGTGTGTGTGTGTGTGTGTGTGTGTGTGTGTGTGTGTGTGTGTGTGTGTGTGTTGTTTATCGTGCGTTTTTTACTTTATGTAAATTGCTTTGGTAGGACTGTGCTCTACATGTGTATAGAATATCATATTTAGGTTAATATGTATTATGTGAGCGCTCAGGACTTTGATGAGCGCATGATAAATGTACATTATTATTATTATTAACATAGTTTAGCTCTAAATAGGGGATCATTGGGTGGGGGGGGGGGTCTCATTATGGGGTCCCCACCGCCATAACATCTATTGTTCTGGTGCTGGCTGACGGTCTATTCAGTCTTTGTGGGCTGGAGCGCTTGGAATGAGCTATTCATCTAGGTACCTGATCCCCCCCCCCCCTCCGTGGACGTTAAGCACCATGCTATGGTCAAAGTTATAGGATCACAGAATAGTTCTATAATACTATAGTATAAGTAGGGGAATCATAGTATACTAGAGAGATCATAGTAGGGGGATCATAGTATACTTTAGTAATTAGTGTAGGTAGAAATTTTATGTGTACTATAGTATAAGGATACCATAGTATACTAGAGTAGTGAGCCGGTTTGGCCTAGTGGTAAGGCGTTAGGCTGATAAGCGGAAGGACCTCGGTTCGATACAGCTTCGGCTGTCCTTTCTCTTCAAAAAGGTTGTGGTTTGTGGACACTGTCTTGTGACTTTGTCCGTCACTCCTACAGAAACATTAAAATGGCTCTCATCACTGCCCATCTTAATGCAGAAGTCATTCTGGTGGTGACAGTGTAGCGATAGATATAATATAATCTCCCTCTCCCCCCACCTCCATACCCCCTTCCCCCCCTTCTCCCTATCCCTAATAAGCTGTACAGTTTCTGTGGACGTTAAGCACCATGTCTGCTTACTGTACTAGAGTATAAATATGGGGGTCATAGTATACTCCAGTAATTAGTGTAAGTAGAGAGATTCCAAGTGTAACCTGTAAGCATGAGAGTTGTAGTGTAACTCTACACGCAATGCAGGGGAAGTGATTGTTTTAGTGTACACACAGTGCTTGTTGGCACTGTGTGGTGAGTTTGTAGGGGAGAATGGCTCATCTCACAATACTGGGCCCAGCTGTTGTCTGCCTCATGGTGGTTGTCTGCTGTCCTTATATCCCTGGATAATGTATTGGGGACCAAGTGCTGGTGTCATCACAGACTGATGATTTGTGGTTGTGCCTGTGTGGGTTGTATACTCCCTACTGCCATACCAGTATGCTTTTCTTTTTCTTTTTTCTTTATTGATTGATTGATTTAATTATTTTGTTATTGCTGCTAGGACAGCATTTTTTTAATTTTTTTTTTGGGTGGTGGTGGTGGTTGGGGGGGGGGGGTGGAGCTATGGGCATTTATTTTGCTTCCTAAACTTTGTGGCAAATTGTAGATTTTTTAAATATTTGTTTTGCCTTTTGTTTGTTTTGTTTTCTTGATGAAGACGCGATAATGGTCAGCTATGTTGACCGTGGACGTGGACGAACTTGGAAGAAGAAGAAGAGTAAAGAAGTGAAGGGGTGGAACGAGAGATCAAAGGGTGGGGTGGGGGGGGGGGGGGGCGTTGTAGTCGGTGTGATTCTGCCTTTCAGACGCCTGTCTCCTCTTCACGTCTTTCCACTTGTTCAGCGTTGCACCCTTCCCCCCCCCCCCCCCCCCTCCTACGTTCCACTGTGCTGACTCCTTGGCTGATCCCAGCGCTCGGGGGGCGTAATTTGCCTCCTTTGACTGCAGCCGACATCTGTCGCCATCGGTGAACGTGTCCCCAGCTTTTAGCCGCTGCTTGGTTTGAAGGCTTTGTTGGGAACCCACCGGTCTTTCGCTCTGTTATCTCCCTGATATAACAGCACTGGTCGACTGGGCGTAAAACACCAATTTACTTACTTACTTACTTACTACTTTCGCTCTGTTGAGCTCTGTGCTTTTAGTAGCGTGTAGGCCAAACACGGCGGCCCGCGCTTCGGGTTTTTCGCGCAGGAGTGTCGTACGTGATGTTCTGATTGGTTGAAGCTGTTTCGGGTGATTGGCAGCCCGGAACCGTCTGGTTTGGTCTCTAGTCACCAGCAGCACAGAATGAATGTGCTGTGTTCCTGTCCATCAAAATATGTGTGTTTGTATTCAACAAATGAAAGAGTTACCAAGTAAAATGTGCCTCGTGATGTGTTTGCGATGATTTTCGTTTTGATTATTAAACGAAACACACACGTGTACACGCACACACACGCACACACACACACACACACACACACACACACACACACACACACACACACACACACACACACACACACACTCACACACACACACACACACACGCGCGCGCGCGCGCGCGCACATACACACACACACACACACACACACACACACACACACACACACACACACACACACAAACACACACACACGTATCTCTGGGTAATGGAATTGAAGACAACAAACCAAAAAGCAACATGTCACATCCATTCATTTGAGTCTTACTGCAAAAGCCCCCGACTATCAGCATTACGCACACACGTGTTTTCATTTGTAACGGATATTTTACATTCTATACCGGGAAAAAACTCGAAACTAGAATATTAGCCGACAGAGAGCAAAAGGAAAACGTGTCGCCGGCTTCGCTGGTCCTGCCATGAATTGGGCTGATCTGGCTAATCACTACACGTAGGCGTATCGTGCCCAGGCGTTAATGTCATGTTAATAAATGATCGAAAGGCTATACATACTAGCACAGGCATCCCTCATTATAAGGTCTCTCTTGTGAACACGATTCGTATGGAGGTTAAATCCATGTTGTCACCGAGTGGAGAAAATGAAAAACTTTACTGTCTTCTTCTTCTGTTGTTGTTGTTGTTGTTGTTGTTGTTGTTGTTGTTGTTGTTGTTGTTGTTGTTGTTGTTGTTGTTGTTGTTGTTGTTGTTCTTCTTCTTCTTCTTCTTCTTCTTCTTCTTCTTCTTCTTCTTCTTCTTCTTCTTCTTCTTCTTCTGTCTTCTTCTTGTCTGTCTCTGTCTTCTGTCTCTGCTTCTGTCTCTGTCTTGTCTCTTCTTCTCTCTGCTCTTCGTCTTCTCTCTCTCTCTCTCTCTCTCTCTCTTCTTCTCTTCTCGTCCTCTTCTCCCTCTCTCTCTCTCTCTCTCTACCTACAACTCACGCCCTACTTACTGTTTCTCCGTCTCTCTCTCTCTCTCTCTTCTCTCTCTCTCTCTCTCTCTCTCTCTCTCTCTCTCTCTCTCTCTCTCTCTCTCTCTCTCTCTCTCTCTCTCTACACACACACTCACACCACTCACCCTACTTTGACTTGTTTGAGTCGATCCGCTCTCTCTCCTCTCTCTCTCTCTCTCTCTCTCTCTCTCTCTCTCTCTCTCTCTCTCTCTCTCTCTCTCTCTCTCTAACACACACACACTCACGCCCTACTATTGACTTGTTTGAGTCGATCCGCTCTCTCTCTCTCCTCTCTCTCTCTCTCTCTCTCTCTCTCTCTCTCTCTCTCTCTCTCTCCTCTCTCTCTCTCTCTCTCTCTCTCCCCTCTCTCTCTCTAAACACACACACACACTCACGCCCTACTATTGACTTGTTTGAGTCGATCTCTCCTCTCTCTCTCTCTCTCTCTCTCTCTCTCTCTCTCTCTCTCTCTCTCTCTCTCTCTCTCTCTCTCTCTCTCTCAGAGTGAAAAAAGGGTCAGTTGTTAAATTGCTAATGGTTTTTAGAGTTTGCACACTATATGAACAGAGTTACATACCTTCAACACAATACGTTTTGCTACCACAGATCTACGATGTGTTACTTCCTCTGGTGGCACACACACACGGAAATCAGTATCAGAAACTAAGCTGGCATGTATAGTACCGCGAAGTTCATCCTTATGTATCAGTATGCTTCCCTTATTACCTTATCGTCAATTTTTTCTTTTTCTCCTCCTACTCTTCCTCCGGGGGTGACTGCGATAGGAAGGACGTCAGAATCCAGGAGCTAACCAACCTCTCAGTTTTTCTCCGCCTCCTCCTTTTCCTGCTCCTCCATTTCTCTTTCTACCTCCAGAAATGAATCTCTCTCTCTCTCTCTCTCTCTCTCTCTCTCTCTCTCTCTCTCTCTCTCTCTCTCTCTCTCTCTCTCTCTCTCAACCTCTTCGTTTTTCTCCTCCTCCTTTTCCTGCTTCTCCATTTCTCTTTTTACCTCCAGAAATGAAGCGCTCTCTCTCTCTCTCTCTCTCTCTCTCTCTCTCTCTCTCTCTCTCTCTCTCTCTCTCTCTCTCTCTCTCTCTCTCAGTGTTAGTTTTTACCACTGCCGTTCCTGTTTCTGCGTGCGAATCAGCATCTTCTCTTTGGTTGCTTGTCGGGTAGCATGGACTGCGCGCGCTGATCTCTCTCTCTCTCTCTCTCTCTCTCTCTCTCTCTCTCTCTCTCTCTCTCTCTCTCTCTCTCTCTCTCTCTTGTTTGTGTTAGTGTAATACTATGAAACGCACTGCCGAACCTTCGCCAAGTGTTTGCGGGGTATGCGTGCACGAATGCAGCCATCCGGGTATGCGTGCTTTGGTTGCTGGTGTCGGGTAGCATGGACTGCGCGCGCTGAAAGCGGTGTCGTGTAGTGTTCGAGCTCAGCACGTCACGCCGACGAGCTCGATGTCTAGAGGGTCTCATGTCCTGTGCTTTGCAACGAAGTGCACCTCGGCGTGAAACAAAGGCAAAGAGCGCTTGAATGAGGTCCCTCCTACCAGCTGTTGTTTCTCCCGTTGTTCACTGATGGTCGTGAAGTCGTTGAACATTACACTCACGACGTTACGTACGTATACTTGTTAGTTGTTACACGCGCATCATGTCATCTCTACCTGCTGCCGACACTGTCACGTCACACACACACACACACACACACGTCCGCAAAACTCTAGTACCAACGGCACTTGGGCTGAGCCAAACTGAAACTGTCGGACGTTACCGTGTCGTGTGGCATCAGCCAGATCAGCAATTAGTTTTGTCTCTCCGTTGTTCTTATGTTGTTCGCTGTGTTCGTGCGCGTTAGACTAGAGTAGACCAACAGGTGACGTAGACGTGGGCGGCCGCCTGGCTCAATGCAGGTATGCAGAGAGAAAAAAAAAAGAGCATAAACGTAAGTGTTGTTTCTGAGGTCAACAGTCCCCGGTTTGGACGTTTGTTTCATTCATGCAGTTGGCTGAGACTCACTCGCCGATCAGCGAGGAAGGCACTATTTCGACGAGTTTTTAGTTTTTGTTAAGTTTTGGTTTTAATTATTGTGAAGCAATAATGCTGCAGCTGCGAAGCTTCTCGTTGACTGAAGACTTTCTTGCGGATATTACATGCAGATAATGTGATAATAACGCTGTTTCCGTGAGTGACGCTGCCACAACAAGCGTCCGAACGTTGTAGGAGGTTTCTCGCTGACGTCTGAAGTAATCGCGTTGTCAGGAACATTTTGTGATGGTTCTAACTGACGTCTGGAGTGATAGCACCGTCAGGAACATTTTGTCATGTTTCTCACTGACGTCTGAACTGATAGAGGTCTGGATGGGATGTTTCTCGGTCTGCGGATGACGTGTTAACTGATAGTTTTCAGTTCGAGGCTTGTTTTCTCTGGAATGAGTATTACGTCTCGAGCATTTTGTTAGGTAACTGGTTCGATATCAAGAACGGTAACCTTAGTCGCCTGGACTTGCAGACCCAATGGTGATTCGGATGCGTGAAATTTTCAGTCGCTGATTGGAGCGAAGCTTTTACCTTTTGAATTCGTGAATCTGCTGGATTTGTGCGGAAGTTTTTTGTTTCGTTTTTTCTTCTCCGAAGGAAGGGTGGAACTGCTCTGTTGGGCTCAAGTGATAAGTTCAAGGGAGGTTTGTGGCCTGGGAATACGACTTGTGTGTAGAAGATGGGTGTCCACCGCGATGAAAAGACCAGGAAAACACTCAGAGGCGGGTATTCGTATTCTAAACTCTGCACCACTGATCCGGGTGGGGACGCCGTTATTGCAAAGAATGGTGAGTCTCTCTCTCTCTCTCTCTCTCTCTCTCTCTCTCTCTCTCCTCTCTCTCTCTCCTCTCTCTCTCTCTCTCTCGTGGGATTTAAAATAGTGTTTGTTCGTCCTGCTGCCAACACCACCACACGTCACATACCAAGCACGCGCACACACAGGCACTCGCACGAATGCTCTCTTTCCCACCCCAACCCCCCATCTGTCTGTCTGTCTGTCTGTCTGTCTGTCTGTGTGTCTGTCTGTCTGTGTGTCTGTCTGTCTGTCTGTCTGTCTGTGTGTCTGTCTGTCTGTCTGTCTGTCTGTCTGTCTCTCTCTCTCTCTCTCTCTCTCTCTCTCTCTCTCTCTCTCTCTCTCTCCTCTCTCTCTCTCTCTCTCTCTCTCTCTCTCTCTCTCTCTCATTTTGCTAAGCGCGTTGATTCTGTTGACTGAGGAGGGAGGTGGTGGTGGAGGAGGGGAAAAATGAAGGAGATGAGGACATGGCCATCACTGAGGTTCGACGAGGGTCGCGAGTTGTCATCTTTAAAAAATGTCCGTTTTGAAAATCGAGATAACAAAACACACACACACGCACACGCACACGCACACACACACACACACACACACACACCACACGCTCGCACGCACGCACGCACGCACCCACACACACACACACAAACACACACCGTACACACAAACGCACGCACGCACGCACGCACGCACACACACACACACACACACGCACACACACACCGCCCTCCCTGCCATTGATTTGAACTGCACGCTTGGTACTCCCCACCCCGAGGACCTTAATCCTTCAATGGAACAACGTAACGGCAGTTACGAACTCTGTGAGTGGGTGCCGCTAGGTCAACACGGCCACTGCCTCTTCTTCCACATCGAAACTCCCAGAGCGCCGGAGTGCTCCGCTTCCGGTCTGTCGTCTTGGCTTGCGACGGCTGGGTCCTCGATGACTCTCGGTGTGGATGCGGGTCCGTGTGGATGCTGCTAGCGTAGTGCTTTGGGCAGATGTGTGTTTGGAGGGAGGAAAAAATGGGGGTGGGGAGAGGGCAGCAGGGAAGGGCACATGTGGTGATGATGTTATGCACTGTGTGTGTGTGTGTGTGTGTGTGTGTGTGTGTGTGAGAGAGAGAGAGAGAGAGAGAAGAGAGAGAGTATGAATGATTCAAGCAGGAGAGAGAGTGTGTGTGTGTGGGGGGGGGGGGGGGGGGGTGCGTGAGAGAGTTGGGGTGGGGGGAGGGGGGAGTACGGAGACAAAGAGAGGGGTTTGATCGGTATTTTTATAGGAAAGATCCCTAAACTCGACAAATTAAGCGTGTAACCTAAACTGAAGAGAAAAAAAAAGAATAACAGGAATATGTGTACAGGAGTTGATGCAGGAGAGTGTTTCACAGCTGAAGCAGATGTGAATAAAATGAATGATGTGTTTGTTCAAGCACTGGAACAGTGTGTGTGTGTGATGTGCTGGGGGGGGGGGGGGGGGGGGGGGGGGGGGTGGGGGGTTGTCATACGCGTGTGTGGTAAAGCACAATAAACTGTATTTTTCAAATCTTCCGTTTTTTGTTTTGTTTTTTGTTTTTGTTTTATCTTTTCATTTATTGGGTTTTCTATGCTGAAATCAGTGTGAGCGAGAATTTGTCTCCAGGGGTTTTCATTACTATTTCCCCAGCTAATGGATTCTCATCGAAGTTCGGAAGAAGACAGCCCGTCCGTTAGCCCGACAAGCTGGCCCCAGCAACTGCTGTAAGAGGGCCAGACTGCGTGCAGTCCGTCCACGGCTGCGATTGGTTGACTGAATGTTAGCTGAAGCCCTCTTCAGCAGAGCTGATGCTCCAGGCAGTCAGGTTCAACCCATTCACTTCTGATTTAGGGTAATGACCATCAGCAGCAGCAACAGCAGCAGCAGCAGCGAGAATAAATAAATGTATTTGGGCCAGTTTCTGGTCATAGTTCAGGAGCTGCGTGAAAGTCGAGATGGCCGTCCTGGGCTGTCCGTCCTAACGAGCCTTCTGGTTTCCGTGGACGTAAAGAATTATTGAACCGTGCTTCGGCATTGGTCTCAGCTTGTCCCTAATATGTCAACTGACATCTGAGGACATTAAGCAACACTTCACCACCACCAGTTTCTGGTGGGCCAGTTTCTGGTGGGCCAGTTGGACAGGCCGCGAGCATGTTCAGTCTCTCCACTCCTGACTTCCATTGCACGCGCGTCAGAACCGGTGAGGGCGGGTTAGAAAGAAAACGGATGCTTCATTGCTCTAGTTGATTGGCTTGAAGTTGCTCAATTTGCCTCAGCATGGCGTAGCTGGAACGGCATGCCAAAATCGCCGAAATAATCGATGCTAACGGAACGTGCGTGGAGGCGGCGGCGTGTGTCGCTTGGCTGAACAGCCAGGTCTGGGCCGTGAATGAAAACGACACGTTGCAGAATTAGAAAGCGGCTTTTTTTTTCTTGCTTTTTTTTTATGTCGTGTAAGGTTGTGGGGAAAACAGCTGTGTGTCTGCCTCTTACGTCACGGGCTACTTGATGGTGATATGATGGATCGGTGACCCCCCACTGCGCCTCGTCCCTCCTCCCCCCCCCCCCCCCCACCTAAAAACAACAACTGGTTTTTCCACATCCATTTTGATATGACATAATTATGATAGACAGCTTAAATGTCTTCTGATTAAAGCTCTACCGCTTATGTGATGATTAACGTGCGCGTGTTACAGACATTTTGCGTGTGTGCGTGCGTGCGCGTACGTGTCTGCGTGTGCGTGCGTGCGTGCGTGTGTGTGTGTTTGTGTGTGTGTGTGTGTTTGTGCGTGCGTGAATGTTTGATCAGGACCACGCGGTATTGTATACACCGGTACAACGGGCATGTCACAGCCAGATGTTGACGCGGTCAGAGACCATGTGATAGTGGTGTATAAAAACGGTCATGTCGCAGTCAGTTGTCACATAGTTCAGGAGCTATGTGAGAGTCGAGGTGGCCGTCCTGGGCTGTCCGTCCTAACGAGCCTTCTGGTTTCCGTGGACGTAAAGCTATATTGAACCATGCTTCGGCATTGGTCTCAGCTTGTCCCTAATATTTCAACTGACATCTGAGGACATTAAGCATCACTACCAGTCAGTTGTTTACCAGGTCAGTGGCCGCATAGTGGTGTATCCAAACCGTCGTGTCACAGCCAGCTGTTCACCAAATCAAGGACCACATTAATAGCGCTGCATCGAAACCCGTCGCATCACAACCAGTTGTTTGTCAGGTCCGGGACCACGTGACTGGTCGACCCAAACCATCATGTCAGACACAGCCAGTTGTTTACCAGGTCAAAGGCCACAGTGGTAGTAGTGTAACCATCATGTCACAAGCAGTTGTTTACCAGGTCAAGGACCACGTGACTTCTACCCAAACCATCATGTCACAGCCAGTTGTTTACCAGGTCAGTGGCCACAGTGGTAGTAGTGTAACCATCATGTTACAACCAGTTGTTTACCAGGTCAGGGACCACGTGACTTCTACCCAAACCATCATGTCACTGCCAGTTGTTTACCAGGTCAAGGACCATAGTGGTAGTGGTGTATCCAAACCATCATGTCACTGCCACTTTGACAGTTCAGGGACCAAGTGACTTTGGTGTACCCATACCACTTTGTCAAAGCCAGAACTTTGTTTCCCAGGTCAGAGGCCACAGTGATAGAGGCTATGTATTCAAAGCATCATGTCACAGCCAGTTCTTTACCAGGTCAAGGGCCACAGTGACTGTTGTATCCAAACTATCATGTCACAGCCAGTTGTGTATCGGGTCAAGGGACGCAGTGACTGTGGTGTATCCAAACCATCATGTCAAAGCCAGTTGTTTGCCAGGTCAAGGGATCACGGGACTGTGATATATCCAAACCTTCATGTCTGCCGCATTACCAGTTCAGGGACCATGTGACTGTGACGTACCCAAACCATCATGTCACAGCCAGTTGTGTATTAGGTCAAGGGCCACAGTGATAAATAGTGGTGTATCCAAACCATGATGTCGAAGCCAGTTGTGTATCAGGTCAGGGGCCACAGTGACTGTGGTGTATCCAAACCATCATGTCACAACCAGTTATGTATCAGGTCAAGGGATCATGTGACTGGTGTATCCCAACCATCGTGTCACAGCCAGTTGTGTATTAGGTCAAGGGCCACAGTGATAAATAGTGGTGTATCCAAACCATCATGTCGAAGCCACTTGTTTATCAGGTCAGGGGCCACAGTGACTGTGGTGTATCCAAACCATCATGTCACAGCCAGTTGTATATCAGGCCAATGGCCACAGTGACTGGTGTTTCCAAACCATCATGTCACAGCCAGTTGTGTATCAGGTCAATGGCCACAGTGACTGTGGTGTTTTCAAACCATCATGTTACAGCCAGTTGTGCATCAGGTCAAGGGCCACAGTGACTGTGGTGTATCCAAACCATCATGTCACAACCAGTTGTGCTGATCGGTTGCAGGCAAGTGGACTTGATGGGATCGATCCCGTCCTTTCCAGTGTGTTTGAGACCACTCCAGTGCCGCTTCGGCCGGCCGCGATATGGAAATGGCTACTTGTGTTTGTCGGCCGGAATATTCACCTCCCCTGTGTGTGTTTGTCAGCAGGAATATATCTGGTTTCGTTTGAACCTTACCACTTTCCCCACATTGATCTCACTCTCACTCTCACTCTCACTCTCAGTCCTCATCTTGATTTTGGTGCAGGTAGACGCATAGTGGCGAACCTTTTATATCTAATGCCTTCTTTTGTGTGTAGGGTGTGTGTGTGTGTGCTTATGTGCTTTTTGTGTGTGTGGGGGGGCGGGGGTTAATTGAATGCTTGACTTTAGTTAATGTCTCGTTTGTTTTAGTCTGGAAGATGCTTGTGTATTCGTGCGTTTAGTACAGTTCTCTCCCTTGCGGTACCAATACTCTACTGCAAATGGAAAAGTTACCCCCCCCTTCCCCTTCTGCTGTCAACCCAGAGGCTAGCAAAGGCTTCCTGTTTTAATTTGAAGACTGTATAGTTGTAGGCCAGACTCGATAGCGTTTGGTGCATCGGCTACTGCCAAAATTCTGATTCTAATGTAAAACTTGCTTGCCGGTGTAATGTGCTAGAATGACTCGATTCCCATACGAAATCCCTTTTGGAGGGTCAGTCGCATTGCGCCACCCAGTGTTTTTTGTTTGTTTCCTTCTTTTTTTGTTAGTGTGTGTGTGTGTGTGTGTGTGTGTGTGTGTGTGTGTGTGTGTGTGTGTGTGCGCGCGCGCGTGCGTGCGTGTGTGTGTGTGTGTTTCTGACGCGTACTCCGGTTCATTCAACTTCCTTTTCTCCAATTCCCCTCCGAGGTAAAGTCGTAAACAGTGTGTCACGTGTGATTTATTTTTATTTTTATAAATTGTGTTTGGCCCTGATGTGACCTTTGCGTTGCGCTCGGCGTTAGATGTCAGTCAGCTAACCCGATGGGGGAAGTGCCGACAGCGTTGGCTATGACTCACACTGTCACAGGTCATATTGCCCTGTCACTAGTGTCAGTTGCATTTGTTTGGGGGGGGGGGGGGGGGGGGGGGGGCGAGACGGAAATATCACTCCCCCACCCCCAGCACCACCACCCCTCCACCGGCCTCTCACCCCTTCCCGAAGTCGAGAAAGATGCACCTAAAATTCTTATGCAAATACAAACATGATTCCCTGACGTTTTCTTCCCTTGCCAAAAGCCAGTCGTTAACCTCTGCCTGTTCTGTCGTCTCTTTGGCTTGGTAAAAACCATGCGATGCGAGGCATTGTTCGAAGGGTTTTCAGGAATTATTAGCAAGACGTATAAAGAGACAAAGACCCGCAGAAATGCGCGCGCATAAAGTTGGAAAGCCTGTGACATTTGGGGGAAATGACGTAATGGTAGCGTAGGTTTGTCTCCGCCACCCTATCCCACTCCCTTTGCAGCTCTCTCTCTGTCTCTGTCTCTCCGTCTCTGTCTGTCTGTCTGTCTGTCTGTCTGTCTGTCTCTCTCTCTCTCTCTCTCTCTCTCTCTTCTCTCTCTCTTTTTTTTGTCTGTCTGTCTGTCTGTCTGTCTGTCTGTCTTTTTCTTTTTCTCCCCTCTCTTTTTTTCTCTCTCTCTCTCTCTCTCTCTCTCTCTCTCTCTCTCTCTTTCCCCTCTTTTTTCCCCCTCTCCCCCCCCCCTTCCCTCCCCCTCCCCCCCTTTTGTTTTCCCCCCCTCTCTTTTTCTCTCTCACACACACACACACACAAAACACACGTGATACACCCCCAAAAACCACACACACACACACACACACACACACACACACACACACACACACACACACACACACACACACACACACAAAATGTCATTGATTAAAGCTCAAACCTTCAGCATTCACAAAGTGAGATGTACGCCCTTACGGTCATAAATTCAGCACGGTTCGTATGTCATCATTAAAGCGCGATCTCTGGCTTGGACCCCCTTCCCTCTTCTCCCTCCATCCCTTCACCATCATCCCTTATCCCATCCCCATTCTATCTACCACCCTACCCCCGGCTGTCAACCCCCACCCCCTTACCACCCCCCCCCCCCTTTTCTCTCTCTCTCTCTCTCTCTCTCTCTCTCTCTCTCTCTTTCCCCCCTTTTCCACCACGCACACCAATTTCTGTCCCCTTTTTCTCTTTATTTTCTGTTCTTTTCTGTCTCTTTTCTGTCTCTTTTTTTTTTTTTTTTCCCCCCCCCCCCCCCCCCTCTCTCTCTCTCTCTCTCTCTCCACACACACATACACACACACACCCTTCCTCTCTCTCTCTCTCTCTCTTCTCTTCTCTCTCTCTCCCTCCCTCTTCCCCCCCCCTCCCCCCCCCCCTCTTCCCCCCTTGGGTGGCGAAGTGAAGCAGAAGGTGAACTGATTGATTCAATGGCGGCAATCGTTATGGCTATTCAGCGTACACCTTCCTTGCCCAGCTCTCTCCATGGCGCAGCAGCGAGACTTTCTGTGCGGTCGATGGCAGGAGTCGCCACGTCTCGTCCAGTCCCTCAGCCTCCTGTCCACCACCACCACCGCTATACCACCACATGTCATCGAACACAGGGGCCCAAATTACCGCATTCAACCCTTATGGCGGGCCCGGGGCCCCGGGGGGGGGGGGGGGTTTTGGGGGGGTTGACTTGGTGGGGGGGGTGCGTGGGGGGGAAGTGGCCGAAAAGGAGTTGGGGGAGGTTTGGGTTTTTTTCTGTTCGGGTCCGGCAAAGTAGTTGTTTCTTGGAGGTGTGGATATGAGAGAGAGAGATGCGAAAAATAGGGTTTGCGGTTTTAACGCCCCTTTCCCACCCCGGGATTCCTTTTGGGAGGAGAAGGGGGGGGAAAAAAAAGAGAGTTAATCCTTGAAAATGTTAAAGCCCTTCCCACACAGGGTCACCTCAGGTTGAAGAGAGAGAGAGGCAAACAGACAGACAGGGAGGCAGTCTAATTCTCTAAAGTAGGGGAGAAAAATATGTCTTTCATGACTGTCGCTACTACAGCGAACAGAACAGCAGAGTTCACTTAGCTCGCAGCCAGGCCCCGTGTTTGGGGACATCCTGCCTAATACGTCACCGCTGTCTCCTACGTCATTAATGTTGTTCTGTCGTGGCGCTCTAGTCCTTGGCGCGTCCAACCACATCCCGCGTCGCTATCGCGTTGGCTGTTTCTCCGTTGTCTGGCACCATCTATTCA
>JABMCL010002673.1:1095000-1120000 GCA_018857735.1 Alviniconcha marisindica | reverse complement strand
TGCTCGTGGTCTGAATGGCCGCTGTCCATCCATTCTGTACGGGCATTTCTCGCTGCTGTACGTATTATATATATATAGCTATTGGACACAGTTATTATATCCACGTCTGCGTGCTCATCTGGCCATGATTGTTCAGCCGCTTGATTCGGATATAGTGTGAGTGTGAGTGTAGCCAACGTTTCAGTTCAGGACAGGTGAATTGGGATGTGTGTGTGTGTGTGTGTAATGCACTTAAGTTTTTTTTGGGGGGGGGGGGTTACTGACGGTAGATGGCTGTGAATAATGAGAAATTGTTGTGTGTTACTTTTTGATCGGGCTGTATTCTGCGTGGACGCTGGAACTCGGTTGAGAGAGGGAGCCTGCAAGTATTCGTACAAGCTGATGCGGCATGTTCTTGCTCAGTTCAGAGCTCAGGAGCTGCGTGAAAGTCGAGGTGGACGTCCTGGGCTCCCGTCCCTAATAAGCCGTATGGTCTCTGTGGACTTAAAGCGACATTTGAAGAAGGAAATTGTTGAGATCGGAGCTCAGGAGCTGCGTGAAAGTCCAGGTGGCCGTCCTGGGTTCCCCGTCCCAAATAAGCCTTATAGTTTCTGTGGACGTAAAGCAACATTTGAAGAAGGAGATTGTTGAGATCAGAACTCAGGAGCTGTGTGAAAGTGGAGGTGGCCGCCATGGGTTCCCCGACCCTAATAGTAATAGTCCTTAGGACGTAGAGCAACACTGAACTTGAACTTGCTTTAAAAAAAAGCTGTCAAAACTAAACCAAAACAAGATAATATTTTTCTTTCATTTGTCATCGTTTTTGATCGTTTATCTGTTGTTTAAGTGTCGTTTTGTGGCTTGATAAAGCTAAAGGGGATTTATCCGAAAAATTTGCGTCCGTGTTAAAATAAATAAGCGTTCGTTTGAACCTTTTTGTGTTTGGATCTTGAACTTGCTCAGTTTAAATCAGTTTAAAGATAAGACTATGACTCTCGCTAAAAAACAAAAAACAACAACAACAAAACAACAACAAAAAACAAGATTGTTCTGTCTTTCAAACCTGCGGCCTGGAATGAACGTGTGTGGTCAACCGGACGTTCAAATGCAATTATTTTCAACCCTGGACGCCGTGAAACCATCGGACGTTAGGGGCTACACGCAACACACGCTTGGAAGCTACTCGTGTGTTGCGTGCTGTTACTCTTCAGAACTTTTAAGCCTGGACGCCATGAAACAATCGGACGTTAGGGGCTACACACAACACATGCTTGGAACAGTGGAAGCTACACGTGTGCTGCATACTGCTACTCTTCAGAACTTTTAATCCTGGAAGCCATGAAACCATCGGACGGTGTGTGCTACACACAGCATATTTGGAACAGTGGAAGTTATACGTGTGTTATATGATACTGCTCTTCATAACTGTGTGTGTGTGTGTGTGTGTGTGTGTGTGTGTGTGTGTGTGTGTGTTATGTTTTGTATGATTATTGTTTGTTTTTGTTTAATTTTTTTGTTTATATACTATTGGGTATTTGCGAGTTGCATGCTTTAAAAAAAAATTAAGTTGTAAAGCGCTTTGAGTCTCTGAAAGTGCTCTATAAATGTCTTATTATTTGGCTGTTCGGCGAGCAACAAGACCAGTGTGGCAGGTGTTCGAGGGACCCGATGTTTTGCAGCCTAGCCATTCCATGGAAGAAACGGAAGAGGCTTGTTGTGCGCCAGCTGTCGCGTTCATCGACAGTGAACGACATCAGCACTGAAGGAAAACGGCATGCACGTAGCCACAGTGGGGCGCTGCGCTATGTTCGTGCGAGGTTTCCCCTGCAAGGGAATAACGACAAGGGCGAGCTCAAATTCAATGTTGCTTTACGTCCACAGAGACCATAATTACTAATAAAGGACTATTAGGGACGGGGAGCCCAGGACGTCCACCTCGACTCCCACACAGCTCCTGAGCTCTGAACAAGGACGAGTTCGAGTTCAATGTTGCTTTACGTCCACAGAGACCGTATATGGACTCTTACTTACTAGGGACGGGGAGCCCAGGACGTCCACCTCGACTTTCACACAGCTCCTGAGCTCTGTTACAAGGACGATGGCGACGGGGTTCTTTTGCAATAGCCTAGTCCTAGCAACAGTAGGTGACTTGGTGTAAGACCCGCTAGCTGTAACGCGGGGCTTGGCGTCAGCCGGTTGCGAAACTGATGACTGGATGAAGGACTGTGTAATTCGACCGCTGTCAGCGGCTCCGTTTAGCCATCCGCGGTAATTGTCCAGATTGCGGTATCGGTCGTGTTGCTCCGTCTGGGGGCGTTCCGTTTCGCCAGCTCCTTGATCTCGCCGACCGTCACCCTGACTCCCAGCTCACTGTGAAACTGCTGAACAGCGAGTTTGTCCCGTTTCGCCGCATCTTTGACTTGCAGTCACCCTGTCCGTTGTGAAACCGCTGAACAATTTTGTCCTGTTTCGCCATCTTCCCGTTGTGAAACCGCTGAACAGTGAGTTTGTCCAGTTTCGCCACCTGTCTGATTCGCAATCACCCTTCCCGCTATGAAACCGCTGAACAGTTTGCCCCATTTCGCCACCTCTTTAATTCGCAGCCACCCTTCCCTCCGGTGAAACCGCTGAACATTAATTTTTGTCCCGTTTCGCTGTAACCCTGCCCTTTGTAAAACCACTGACTGAACAGCTGGCGAAATGGGAACGGAATTTTACTATTGTTGTCCGGCTTGACGAAACGGTACGCCCACGTTCGTCTTTGGTTTCAAAGAGTGGACTGCTGTACAGTACAGTGGGCACCACGTTCGTCTTTGGCTTCAAAGAGTGGAGTGCTGTACAGTACGTGGGCACCACGTTCGTCTTTGGCTTCAAAGAGTGGAGTGCGTTCATCTTTGGCTTCAAAGAGTGGAGTGCTGTACAGTACAGTGGGCACCACGTTCATCTTTGGCTTCAAAGCGTGGAGTGCTGTACAGTACAGTGGGCACCACGTTCGTCTTTGGCTTCAAAGACTGGAGTGCTGTACAGTACAGTGGGCACCACGTTCATCTTTGGCTTCAAAGCGTGGAGTGCTGTACAGTACAGTAGGCACCACGTTCGTCTTTCGCTTAGAAGAGTGGAGTGCTGTACAGTACAGTGGGCACCACGTTCGTCTTTGGCTTCAAAGCGTGGAGTGCTGTACAGTACAGTGGGCACCACGTTCGTCTTTGGCTTCAGAGACTGGAGTGCTGTACAGTACAGTGGGAACCACGTTCGTCTTTGCCTTTGGCTTCAAAAAGTGGAGTGCTGTACAGTACAGTGGGCACCACGTTCCCGAAGGACACACTAGTTCCCAGGCTGTCATTAACTGGTAACGTGGACAAGATAACCCTTGCCGTTGCCATCGAGTAGGGCCGCGAGAGACCTTGATGAGACGTAAACGAGTAACAACCGATAACTTCGGATTGGCCTTGTCTAGAGGGACTAATTTTGTGGATGTGAAATCGTCCGGCAGGCGATTTGAAGTTACACAAACCCCTTCCCATCCCGTTCGGTCCCTCATCTCTGTCTCTGGCTGTCTGTTGTCTGTGTCTGTCTGTCTGTCTGTCTGTCTGTCTGTCTGTCTCTGTCTGTCTGTCTGTCTGTCTGTCTGTCTGTCTGTCTGTCTCTCTCTCTCTCTCTCTCTCTCTCTCTCTCTCTCTCTCTCTCTCTCTCTCTCTCTCTCTCTCCTCTCTCTCTCTCTCTCTCACACACACACACACACACACAATTTTACGCCCCCCGCTCCCCCGCCCGCCCCCTACTCCCCCACCTCCCTTCGCCTCTCTGTCTACCTCCCCCATGCAGCCTAGGTGAGGTCAGTGTGAAGACGAGGTAGGTCCCCGGTCTCGTGCAGCCAGCTACTCCTTTTCGGTCACGTACGTGTCACATCCGGTGCCGGATTTTCGGCGTCAGTACCAACAGATCAGTCTGTCAGGACCAGACCCCCTGCCAGAAGGGAAGGAACCCCCGCAGCACTTAGAGATCACTCTCGTTGCCTCCAGTATTGAGCTTCAAAGTGGGGGAAAGAGAGAGAAAGTGAGTGAGAGAGAGAGAGAGACAGAGACAGAGACTGAGTGAGTCACACACACACACACACACACACACACACACACACACACACACACACACACACACACACACACACACACACACACACACAGAGTGAGGGAGGGAGAGCAAGAGAAAACCACACATAGAGACAGAGAGTGAGTGAGAGAGACAGACACAGAGAGAGCAGGAGGTCTTGTCGCCAGTAGAAGTGACGAATTCGTTTCGTGCTCAAAAAGGCGGCGAGGAGAATGGGTGACGTCGGTGTAGAGTCCTCTGGCGTTAGCGGTAAAAATGCCGAGACATTCTGGGCGAGGAGAGGCAGTGCTGGTGGTGCTTATTTGTTTTCTTCATTTTGGTCTTTGTACTGTTCCTTTGTGTTTACTTCTCCATTCGTTTGGTTTGGTTTTGGTTCTGTTCTGTTTATTTACGTGTGTGTGTGTGTGTGTGTGTGTGTGTGTGTGGTGTGTGTGTTTTCTCTTCCCCCCTCCCCCTTTATTATAAAAAATTAATAAATTGGGGGGGGGGGGGGGGGTCTCGAACAGACTTTGGCGTCTTTGCTCCCAAAAATTGAACATTGGGGATTGGTAAACACCATTGTCAGTAGAACTTTAGTCAGCCAGAACATCTTGGAGTACTTAGGAAAGGTGCTCGTTGTTGTTGTGTAGTACACGCTTTTTCCTGTACTTACAGAACATTGCGTCGGGGCTGAAAGTTGCTGTATTTATAGAACCATGCAGCAGTGCTGAAAAGCTTCACCTTGGAGCATCAGCGGGCTGATTACAGAGTGGAACCGTGCATTGACCATCCGTACGACTTTTCATTAGGCAGATCACGTCGAGTCACGAAATCTAAAGCGAGATTGGGCGCAGCTTTTGCCTGGGGTCATTCGTAATGAGAACGGTCACGGCTGGTCACGAAATCGAAAGCGAGGGTGGAATGTGCAAAAAAACGATTATTGTTTTAATTTATTTTTTTAAAGGCGATCCACCTTCGATTTCGATTTCGTGACCCGCCTTGACCTAGCTCATTAAGAATGGTCCTTTTGAACGGAAGAAGGCAGCTAGTGGTACCTTTTGCGTCCCCCCAGTCACACACCAGTCTGATATCAAACTCTGAACAGTAATGACTTGTCAGAACTTTGACACGAGACCGAAAACTGAACCGGAGGCTGTGCATGAGAATGGTATGAGCGTCAGAAAAATCGGAGCGGTGACGTCCCCTCTCCCGTTAGACAGGACAAGGTCATCTGATGGGGCATCAGAACTTAATCGAAAACCTCATGACTTCTGATCGAAACGAAAGAACTTTTATTTTGTATAACTGGAATAAGAGAGTGGTCCGGTTGAGGGGGTGGGGGTGGAAAGAAAGGGAGGGGGTCTGTTGTCGGGACTTGAGAGTGACACCTGCCGTCTGAAGAGTATATAAGAGAGAGGCTGTGATCCAGAAGCGTGTTCTGTCTGGAACAAAAAGGGACGTGTGGTCCAAAAGGCGTATACCTTCTGGCAGTAGAGAGGGGATGTGTGATCCCGAGCAGTAGAGAGGGGATGTGTGATCCCTGACAGTAGGGAGGAACTGTGATCAAAAAACGTGTGCTCAGGAACAAAAGGGGACCTGTGATCCAAAAGGCTGATCTTTTCTGGCAGTAGAGAGGGGCTTTGATCCAAAGTGCATATGATCCATGGCAATAAAGAGCAACTGATCCAAAAGGCTGATAGCTTATGACAGTAGAGAGGGGCCGTGTGATCCAAAGAGCATGTGACCCTTGGCAGTAGAGACGGACTGTGATCCAAAAGCGTGTGTGCTTTGGAACTAAAGGGGACCTGTGATCCAAAACGCCGATAACCCACGACAGCAAAGAGGGGCGTGCATGTGCCCCTGGCGATAGAAACGGGATGTGGTCCAAAGCGCGTGCGCGCCTTGTCACTAGGGAGAGGGACTGTGATCCAAAAACGTGTGCTGCCTGGAACTAAAGAGGCCCTGTGATCCAAAATGCTTGTAACTTCTGGAGGTAGAAAGGGTCTGAGGTCCAAACAGCGTGATCCAAAGAGCATGGACAGGGTATGGTTTGATCCAAAAGGCATTTGGCCCAAAGGGCGTGGACAGGGTAGTGTGAACGAAAGAGTGCGGACAGATGCTATGATCGAAAGAGCGTGGACAGGATAGTGAGATCCAAAGGGCGTCGACAGGGTAGCGTGAGCCAAAGAGTGTGGACAGGGTGTAGTGTGGCCCAAAGAGCGTGGACAGGGTGTAGCGTGATCCAAAGAGCGTGGACAGGTGCTATGATCAAAAGAACGTGGGCAGGGTAGTGTGATCCAAAGAGCATGAACAGGGTAGTGTGATCCAAAGAGCGTGGACAGGTGCTATGATGCAAAGAACGTGGGAAGGGTAGTGTGATCCAAAGAGCGTGGACAGGTGCTATGATCCAAAGAGCGTGGGCAGGGTAGTGTGAACCAAAGAGCATGAACAGGGTAGTATGATCCAAAGAGCGTGGACAGGTGCTATGATGGAAAGAACGTGGGAAGGGTATTGTGATCCAAAGAGCGTGAACAAGGTAGTGTGGTCCAAAGAGCGTGGACAGGTGCTATGATGCAAAGAACGTGGGCAGGGTAGTGTGAACCAAAGAACGTGGGCAGGGTAGTGTGAACCAAACAGCGCGAGTGTCCTGCTACAATACGCTAAGAAGTAAGAGAGGAACCGTGTCGCCGGCAGACCCCGAGTGGCGGGCGCTCTGGTGAATAGGAGACATCGCTGACTGATCGATGCGCGGCCGCGGCGCCCAGTGGCTCACTCACTCGTCTCAGACCGAGAGGGAAGGAGAACGAGGAGGAGGAGGAAGAGTGAGGTACAGAGAAAAGGGAGGAGTGCCTGGGAGTGGGACTGATAGAAAGCAGCAGATTGGCGTGTCGCCGGCTGTTCCCCGTGCTGTCCTCAAATTGGTGTCCTCTTCATCCGCTTCTTCTTCTGCTGCTGCTGGTGCCAGCGTTCGTTTTGTTCGGTTTTTGACGTGTTTGGAATCTGGACAGGTTTTGCTTCTTTTTTTGCTGCAGTTCTGCGCTCACCGTTGTCGTGCTCTACGTCCAAGTGACCGGAAGTTACGCACGTTATACCTTCGCTCCAAGCTCTTCTCTAACGTTAGTATTTTTCCGCTTCGATGTGATCGGACAACTTAAAAAATAATAATAATCTGAAACAGAAAGAGACCTGGAAAGAGTTTGCTTAGAATCAGCAGAGGGAGTTAATTAGCGCTCGAACGACGTAGCGCGAACACGACAGCAAAGACCTGAATCGCCTACGGTAACTCTCACCTGGCTTGCGAGTAACAAGGTACATAAGGTCGTTAGATATATACGTTAGCTCTGCCATTATGTCTCAAGTCATATTCTCATGTTGAATTTTAGCAGCGTCTGGATTTTGCAGGTTGGACTTTTTCGCCATCACGTACGCTTGGTTCGGCAATTTGATTTCACTTTGACGTGTTCGCACTTTCGCAAGACTCCCCGGTCCTCCTCCCTCCCAAACGATGCCCACTTTTTGCAGGTAAATATTTGGAAGGAAGTCACGGTTTGCTTTGCTATCGAACTGGCATTAGTTTCCTCTGGGTTTCTCTCTCGTTTGGGGAGAAGACAGCGACTGGTTATAAACAACGAGGCAGGGCGGTTTTACGGGGCAGGAGGGAGGGGGGTACGCGCGGGGGGGGGGGGGGGGCGAGTAATCAATGGTGTTTTAGAACAACAAGATGGTCTTTGATTGCATAGCGGAACAGAGAAGGGATCGATGTGGTACTGAGTCGACAGCTGCGCCCGTGTTCTGGCGGAAATTCTCTGCTTGGATTTCTTTTCCCAGTCTTGCGTCAGTCGCAAGCTTCGATTCCGTCACGCTGCGTGTGGTTTCACAGTGTGTCATAGGTCCTTGCTGGTTGCTACTACAGTACATCTCGTGTGCGTTCCCTGATGGTGTCAGCTTGACTACCTGGCGTTGTTACTACGTCCTTTGATGCTTTGTAGCTTTGGTGCATTGCTCCCCACATTACTTTGTGGGGCTGCGGGTACAGTTCGTCGCGCAGACTGCATTTCTTGGTGATTTTAGTGTGTTTGTTACCTGTGTGCATTCCACTGTTGTTTCTGAACGAGTTGCAGCGCCTCACTTGTGCGTTCGTTGATGTTTCTAGTTACAGTGCGTCACTTGTGCGTTCCTTGATGGTTCTACTTCTAGTTACAGTGCGTCACTTGTGTGCGTTCCTTAATGTTTCGACCTCTAGGTACAGTGCGTCACTTGTGCGTTCCTTGATGTTTCGACTTCTAGTTACAGTGCGTCGCGTGCGTTCCTTGGCGGTTCTACTTCTAGTTACAATGCGTCACTTTTGCGTTCCTTGATGGTTCTACTTCTGTCTACAGTGCGTCACTTGTGCGTTCCTTGATGACTGCTTTTATTTACAATGCGCCACTTGTGCATTCCTTGATGGTTCTTCTACTAGTTACAGTGCATAACTTGTGCGTTCCTTAATGATTCTACTTCTAGTTACATTGCGTCACTTGTGCGTTCCTTGATAGTTTCTACTTCTAGTTACAGTGTGTCACTTTTGCGTTCCTTGATAGTTTCTACTTCTAGTTACGGTCTCAAAACGTTAGCAAGCTTTGTCTTACTTTCCTGGTGTTCTTGTGCAGACGGCGCAGCAGAGGAATAAAAGCATTAATGATACTGCTTTGCACGTGATGATCGAGTGGCGACGGTGCGGTCCCCAGGTCCCGTCTGTCGTCGTGAAGGTCACATCCAACTTTCCCGCCCCCCCCCCCCTCCACCCCCACCCCTCTGTCCTCCCGACCCGCGTTCTACTGCCTGCCTGGGATTTTAATTTGAGCACTGGTTGATGATGTCGTTATTTGGTTATTGATTTCTTCCTCGATCATAAAGTTCCGCGCTGTGGAGCGCGCTGTCTGGACAAGTTGAACCGCGCGATTGCCTCTTCTTCCTACCCCTACCCCCCTCCCACCCCGCCACCTTCCACCTCATCTCCACCTCCCAGCTAGGCTGAGCCATAAGTGGCTCCACCCCGGTTCGACAACATTATTGACCTTTTAAGCCTTTGTTAGTCTTAATAGGATTCAACTGCTAGTGGGCGTAATGTTTTCCTCAGCTCTTTCAAGTTTATAATTTTGGATCTCTGTCCTCCTCCTCCTCCTCCTCCTCCCTTCTTTTCCTCGACTTTCTCAAGCCTTCCAGCCCTCCCTCCTTTCCCCCCTCCCCCCTCTCCCCGTCTCTTGATAACAAGCACCCTTACTTGGCCGAGGAAAGTTTCTACCGCAAAATTTAATTCTTTCCTCTTCCTAATTGTTCCTTCTTTCTATGGGCGGCAGAAGGCAGCATCCTTCGCTTTCAGTTCTCTGCGGATTTACAGGCCCTCCTTTCATGTAACCTGGGAGTTGCTGCGCCACGGGAAAGTTCTTCCGGTCTGGGGAGGAAAGTAAAATAAATGAAGGAAACAAGTTAATTGATGACCAGGCCCTGCACGCCTTAGACAGCTTATAGCTTAATTGTCTCGGAAACGGAGTGCAAGTGATAGGTGATTTTTGTCGTGGTTTTTGGGTGGAGTTGAGCAAGGCGTTTTAGGGACAGAGGACAGGCCGGTTTTTTTCTTCTTCTTCTTCTTCTTCTTCTTCAGGAAGCGACGCATTCTGGTGCGTTTCAAGCGAGACGGTTTGGCCTAGTGGTATATATATTGTATATTTTACATATATATATATATATAGGTCCATGGTTTGGCCTAGTGGTATGTACATGCATATGTAGATCCGTGGTTTGGCCTACTGGTATATACAATGTAGGTCCATAGTTTGGCCTAGTGGTATTTACGTGCATACGTAGATCCATGGTTTAGCTAGTGGTATATATACATGCATACGTAGATCCATGGGTTGTCCTACTGGTATATACATGCATACGTAGATCCACTGTTTGGCCTAATGGTATATACATGTATATGTAAGGTCCATGGTTTGTCTTACTGGTATATACATGTATATGTAGATCTATGGTTTGGCCTACTGGTATGTACATGTATACGTAGGTCCATGGTTTGGCCTAGTGGTAGGCTGATACGAGTAGGACACTCAGTCGGCTGGACTGGCAAGCGGACACACCTAGTTTCGACCCCGCTTCGGTGCACCTGTTATTTGAAATGCTGTTCGAAAGTTGCAGTTATGGTCACGCCCACCCCTGCGTGATTAATGAAACGTTGAAAAGGCTCACGCTGTTTTGATCCCGTCCTTAATAAACCTTACGGTTTCTGTGGACGCAAAGCACAATGATTACTTACTTACTCTGGATTAATAGCAGCAGCATTCTTTGATGACTGTGTGCCGTCAGGAGCACAGTCTACCCCCACCCCCCTCCCTCTCCCCCCTCCACCACCTCCTCCCCCCACAGTGTGGCGTCAGGTATACCGTCTCATCTACCCCTCCCCTCCCGTCCCCCCCAACCTCCCCCAACCAGCCCTCCTCCAGCCCTTCCGCCTACAGTTTTGTCCTGCTGGTGTATGGGGACATTAGAGTTCTGTCGACAGGGTTAAAGAGATGTGGAGTTCTCAGAAATTCACCGCGAAAGTGGATTCATTAGACTGAATTGAGCTGGGCTTTGTTGCTTTTTTGGTGTTGCCATTGGCACCGCGAATCTGGTGCTGGATGCCGTTGTGCCTTGTCGTAAATGGTATGCCTTGATTCGGTTCGTTTTGGGCTGCGGATCATTAGCAGTTTATGGTCAAGCTGTTAGCGGACATGCCCCAGTCGTTAATGGACATGCCTCGATCAACCTTTAATGGGCACGGTCTGCAGGTAGCCTACTAGCTCCTGGGTGCACGTTGCTGCTTTCTCAGCAGGTAGCGGGAGAGTTCGTGTAGACAGCTGGACGTTTGTGTGTATAACGTGTTCTCGTTAGAACCGAGTCGATGGCGGGAGAGTTCGTGATTGTTTAACGTGTTTTCGTTAGAACCGAGTCGATGGCGGGAGGGTTCGTGACTATATAACGTGTTCTCGTTAGAAGTGAGTTGTAAGCGGGAGAGTTCGTGACTAACAAGTTCTCGTTTAGAACCTAGTTGATGGCGCGGGGATTTTGTGACTATATATAACGTTTTCTCGTAAAACCGAGTTGATGGCGGGAGAGTTCGTGACTAAAAGGTTATCGTTTGAAGTGAGTTGTTAGCGGGAGAGTTCGTGACTAAAAAGGTTCTCGTTAAAATAAGTTGTTAGCGGGACAGTTCGTGACTAAAACGATTCTCATTAGAAGCGAGTTGTTAGCGGGACAGTTCGTGACTAAAAAGGTTCTCGTCAGAAGTGAGTTTTTAGCGGGAGAGTCCGTGACTAGCGTGTTCTCGTTAGAACCGAGTTGACGGCGGCAGAGTTCGTGACTGTAATTTTCATGATGAGTTCTTAGCGGGTAAGTCGTGTAGACCGCTGGACGTTTGTGACTGACGTGTTCTCGTTAGAACCGATTTTATCGCGGGAGAGTTCGTGACTGTATAACTTGCTCTCAGAACTGAGATGTTAGCGGAAGAATTCGTGACTATATAACATGTTCTCGTTAGAACTGATCTGTTACCGGGCGAATTCGTGTAGAACGCTGGACGTTTGTTACTAGCGTTTTTTCTCGTCAGACCTTGGGCAAAAGCGGGCCAATCATCGATGAAAACTGCTCTGGCAGATCTAGTGTAGCTATGCTCCAGTGTCTAATCGTTGCATGCGCTTTGCGGATGGATGGCGCATTTCCTTAGTGCCAGTCGTTTGGCGAGGAGACGGGTAGCTGGAATGGCTGGGGGGCTATTTTAGCTGTCGTTCCGTCCGCCGTCTCCCCAAGGCCCGGGACGCCCGCTGTCTGCCAAATCACTGATTGTGCAAAGGAAATCGAGGGTGTACAGAGTCCTGCTCGCTCTTTGCGTGCGCGCTGCAGGCAGGTCCTGAGTACACATGCTGTACGTCCTCATCCTTCTTCTCCTTCTTCATGAGGAGTGACCCTATATGACTGACGGGTCATTAAAGCCCCAAGGCCTCTTCTTCTGTGTCACAGTTCAGGAGCTGTGTGAAAGTGGAGGTGGCCGTCCTGGGCTTCCCGTCCCTAATAGTCCTTAATAATTATAGTCTCTCTGGGCCTAAAGCAACATTGAACTTGAACTTGTTGCTTTACATCCACAGCTCAGAGCTGTGTGAAAGTCGAGGTGGCCGTCCTGAGCTCCCCGTCCCAAATTGTCCTTAATACTGTCTCAGTAGACGTAAAGCTACACTGAACTTGAACATCTTTTCCATTCCGTGTAATTGGTAGCGTTCAATCTTAAGGCTTGGCCTGCCGATGGAGTCACCTGAGTCAGCACCCGAGTTTCCGCTGTACGATTGACGGGACGCTAAGAAAACCTAAGTCCCTTTCTTCTTTCTTCTTGTTTGTCTTCTTCGTTCCGTGTAATTGGTAGTGTTCAGTCTTCAGGCTTGGCTGCTACGTCTGCAATGAAGTGGTAGCGCGCAGACGAGACAAAAGTGGTAATGATTGTTTCTGCACAGACAGAAACAACGATTGTGTCCAAATACAGAAGTGGCAGTCTGCTTGTGGCTTGGGAAAGTGTACAGCACGTATGTTAGACGATACTGGCGTTGTCTTTGGAGCAAAAGCTGTCAATATAGGGCGATGTTGGAATCTATGGAGATAATTTATTACATCCTGTTGATGTTGGGTTTTTTCTTCTGGTTCCATCCACCCCACCCCACCCTTACAGCCCCCTCCCCCCACCCCTGCTATGCAGTATTATTTCCGACAATAACTAGTAGTGAGCTTACGTTTATAATTGTTTCAATTACCACATCAATTCTGCGGTTCTGAAAGTTACCTTCAAGAATGCAGGTGCAGGCAGCCCCCCCCCCCCCCAAACCAACCCCTCCACTTCACCGCCACTTTGAAGTAAATACTTTTCAGCTGATTACATAAACAACTTTTCTTGAGACTTACACGTAGCCGTTGGAAGGCTACGTGTATTTGCCTAGGCCAGCGTTTTCAGGGGACTCCCGAGTTTGCTCAGTTTCTCAAACAGTTTCTGTCGCAAGGTCGGAGATCCAGTTGTATTGTCATGGCCTCGCTCCGAAGGCACATCGCTAATGGATTTGCTCAACCCCACGTACAGAGATCAATTGATCAATTCGCCCTGCGGTCGGCGAACACGGGGACTCTCTCTCTCTCTCTCTCTCTCTAACTTTAAAAGTGCCTTTGATTTGAAAGCCCCCGGAGCGGCTTTGAAGTTCTCGTGGGAGAAAGGTAAAGATGGAAAGGTCTGACAGCATCCTGTTAGGTCCTTAGGAAGGTGCAGCAGCTCTCCCGTAGCGTAGCGTAGCTCCTGGCGGCGGACTAAAGGCACTGAGACACGAGCCGCTTCGTCCGTATGGTTGAAAACTGTTCCTGGCTCACAGCGGTCCAGCTCAGTGTGGCTGTATGTCCACAGAGACCATAAGGACTGTTAGGAACGGGGAGCCCAGGACGGCCACCTGGACTTTCACACTGCTCCTAAGCTCTGTGTTTCTGAATTCGAGTTCAGTATTGCTTTACGTCCACAGAGACAGTACGGACTATCAGGGACGGGGAGCCCAGGACGGCCGCCTCGACTCTCACACAGCCCCTGAGCTCTGGCATAGTGGTCGGAACGGTCCGTCTTCATAAGCGTGGCTGCCACACGATACAGCCGAAACTGACGGATTGAAGCAGTTGCTTCATTGACGCTTTACGTCCACATGAACCGTATGGTTTATCAAGGACGGTGGAAGCGGGAGGAGAAGGGGATGAGAGCCCAGGTGCTCTCCCCTGTTTACACAGTACGGAGCTCAGAGGGTTAAAGCAAGGGGAAGGTCGACGTGTTCAACCTTTATGGTCGTTACGTTTGTTTTTTAGCGCCGAGTTGCCCCTAGAGAAGTACTAAGGGGGATTCGAACCGACGTCTGCAGCCTAGCAGCCTAACGCCTTAATGCTCAGCCAAAGTGCGACTGGCGCGTATCATTAATTATCATACTCAAACGTGACGGGTAGGTAACTGGCCAGGCCAGATATCGTGGATTTGCCCGGTTACGGTTGGACGGAAGCCTACACAATCCGAAAACTACTCACCTGAATTTTTTTAAACAAACAGACCTATAAAATATAAAATAGCCCTTTCTGTTTCACAGCCACCAAACACTGCAGCTGATATATCGTTATATTACGTTGAAATCGCGCGTTTTAATCTATTCTTGCGCCTGGAGACGATGCGACCATAAGCCGTAGGGTACTGTCTCGTTTTTGTGTCAGCGGATGATCGGATGTCAGCCTTTAGTCTGTCTCAGTGTATGTGTTGTGGTGCGTTGTCGAGTCGCCCAGTGTCCTTCGGCGGCAGATCCCACGAACATGCAAGGGAATTAAATTACACGGCTGTGGACCAGTGACGAAGAGTAGCTGGTGAGCGTTTTGTGGGTCAGTAGGAAGATACAACGTTGAAAGCCTCAGCAGAGCGGAAGTGGTTTATTATTTAGCGAAGGTAAACGGGATGCTTCATTATTCAGCAAACGTAAACGATCCGCGGAGAATTTTACTCTGGAAATGTGCGTGCGTAGGCTGTAGAACCTGCTGATAATATACTACGAGATGAGAATGATTTAACTCGCTTGTCAGCGAAGGAAGGCCGAGGACGGAAGCAGCGTAATGGAAAAGTTAATTGTGGCAACCAAGCCTGGCTTTTTTTTCTTTCTTTTCTACCGATAACACAGCGTTCCAACCTGGGTCGATTTCTGCATAAAAGAAGGGAATATTTTTGAAAGTGCCAAAAAACAGAACTACTTTTTTAAGGGTGCGGAGCAAGCAAGCACGGTGACTGTAACAGGAGAGAGAGAGAGAGAGAGAGAGAGAGAGAGAGAGAGAGAGAGAGAGAGAGAGAGCAGAATGTCATTTCGGTGACCGGTGTGAACGTTACTGCTGCAGCAAGCGCTGCGATTCCCACGACCAGCTGAGAAAGTGCCAGCGGCCGAAAGCGGTCACCGGAGCAACGACAAGAGATAAGGGTATGCGCCAGAGTAGCGCGTTGTGAAGACTAGCGAACGTTGCTTTTCTAGTTTGGGCAGGTAAGTGTGCATTGTACGTTGCTCAGTTTTGGCAGTTACGGGTGCCACAGTAGCGCATTGTGAAGACTAGCGAACGTTGCTTTTCGAGTTTGGGCAGCTAAGTGTGCATTATACGTTGCTCAGTTTTGGCAGTTACGGGTGCCACAGTAGCGCATTGTGAAGACTAGCGAACGTTGCTTTTCGAGTTTGGGCAGCTAAGTGTGCATTGTACGTTGCTCAGTTTTGGCAGTTAAGGGTGCCAGAGTAGCGCGTTGTGAACACTAGGGAACGTTGCTTTTCGAGTTTGGGCAGCTTAGTGTGCATTGTACGTTGCTCAGTTTTGGCAGTTAAGGGTGCCAGAGTAGCGCGTTGTGAACACTAGGGAGCTTAGTGTGCAGTGTACGTTGCTCAGTTTTGGCAGTTAAGGGTGCCAGAGTAGCGCGTTGTGAACACTAGGGAACGTTGCTCTGTCAGTTTTGGCAGTTAAGGGTGCCAGAGTAGCGCATTTTGAAGACGTTGCTCTGTCAGTTTGGGCAGTTATGGTGCCAGAGTAGCGCATTGTGAAGTCTAGCGAACGTTTGCTCTGTCAGTTTGGGCAGTTGTGGGTTCTTGAGTATCGCATTGTGAAGACTAGGGAACGTTGTTTTTTCTAGTTTGGGCAGTTAAGGTGCCAGAGTTGAAGACTAGGGAACGTTTGTCTTGTCAGTGTGGGCAGTCGGACTGGGCGTGTGAGAATTAATCCATCCATGAGCAACTGGCAACCCATCAGTGATCTATCAGCCTGCCTTGTAAGCACGAAGAAACCATGCAAGGATAGCTAGCACCCTGATGTGATCTGTGGGACTGAAAGTGCAAGAGGAGAGTGTATTACAACAGTCATTGAACACTTAATATACATACACACGTGCATGCGTTTGTGACAGACACAGAAACATGGGATGTGATCTGTGGGGTTAAGAGTGCAAGAGGAGCACCGTGAACTACAACAGCCACTGGACAGTTAATCCTACCTACATACGTACATGCTTTTGTGATTGTGACGGACCCAGAAACATGGCCATAAAAACAGCTTCCTGACACCGTTTGAGGGTGAGGGTGCGAGAGGACATAGCCGTCGGACCTCTGCTCTGTGAAGCCGGAAGGCAACCGTGCGTTGAGAAACATCCTGCTTGGTGGTGACAGACAGTGAGGCACTGGTGCTGAGCGTGCTGGAAGAGTGTGGATAACTGCTCTGTAGTAGCTGCGGCAGTCATCATCGGGTTTGTGCCGGAAGAGGAGCGAGTTTTAAGGTGTCCGTGATGGAGAAGATCGGCATGATCAAGCTGAGCAGCCTGTACAACTCCAAGAAGAAGAACTACCAGGACCTGGACAAGCAGAAGTCCATGGAGGAGGAGGATTTCGTGGACAACTCGGACGTCTGGAAAGGTGAGTCGGAAAAAGCGGTTGTCTCTACACAGACAGACAAGCAGATGTGGAGAGTAAACACTCACGCACGCACGCACGCACGCAAACACACACACACACGCACGCGCGCACGCACATACACACACACACACACACACACACACACACACACACACACACACACACACACACACACACACACACACACACACACACCCACCACGACGACGACGACGAACGTCGTCCACCACCACCACCAATAAAATGTAAAAATACACATAATTATGCGAAAACTGACAGACGTCTGGTAGAAAAGATGTCTTCTGCGGAAGAAGGAAATCCCGAGTAGAATTCCTAGCAGGAATTGGGGTCACAAACAAGAAATAGTGCGGGAGGTGTGTGTGTGTGTGTGTGTGTGTGTGTGGTGTGTGTGTGTGTGTGTGTGTGTGCGCGCGTGCCTGCGCATCTGCGTCAGTAATCATTGTCGGATCGTATCCATCCCTACGGTCGATCAGTACAAACTTAGCACCAAGATGAGACAGCAGTTGGCATGTACAGTGGCGACAGTCTGCTGCCAGATTGCTGGAGGAACTGGCTCTATACTCATTTGCTTCCGTGACGTGTGATAAGACTGGTTTGTGCGCAACCCCGAACTTTCGACTCTGAAATAAAGTGGAGGAGGGTGGGAGTGTGTGTGTCTGCTGTATCTTATTACTCAAAGGATAAAGATTTGACCGCAGATCTCTCTCTCTCTCTCTCTCTCTCTCTCTCTCTCTCTCTCTCTCTCTCTCTCTCTCTCTCCTCTCTCTCTCTCAGTCTTCTCTCTCCTCTTCGCTTTGGTGGATTCCGGCTTCTGTCTGTCTGTCTGTCTGTCTGTCTGTCTGTCTGTCTCTCTCTTTCTCTCTTTCTCTCTCTCTCTCTCTCTCTCTCTTAGAGGTGTCCTTGAGAGAGACAGACAGACGGAGAAATTTGACATGCATGGAGAATATATTTTGTGCGTGATGCCAGTCAGTCTGCCGATGCAGCGGATGCTGATCTTGCGTGGTCCGTGTTTGACCGGAGGGGCGGGGAGGGTGGAAGAGAGGGAGAGAGTGGCAAAGTCAGCGTGAAGTTGCTGCACAGCTCCCGGCCTCACCCCTACCATGCCCTCTAACCTCCCCCCTCCCCAATCCCCTCTCACCCCCTCCCTCTCTCTCTCCTCCCTCTCTCTGGCTCTCTGTTGATCGTCTTGAGGTGACCCTTTGCAGCTCATAGAACCTCTTCTTGTTTTGAACGAAACTTTATTCCAGTACAAAATCAAAACTTCAATGAAAACTTCATGAGCTCACCAACGGAGCTTGTGGCTCATACTCGGCGATCTCATAATAAGCATACATGCTGAAAAGGAACCACCGCCTCTTCACGCAAGGGCTCGCTTAGTGTCAGCACCAGTCTGAACTCTCAACTTCAGTCAGTCGTGATCCTAAAAGCCATGACGTCAGAGCAGAGACTCGCCATGGAGACGTGTACAGCATGGACCTATATATATATATATATATATATATATATATATATATATATATATATAGGTTCATGTGTACAGCGAAGGGCCATTGGATGGCGGTCCCCAGCCCCAGTGACGTCACAGCGGGGTACCGGAAAGGAGTGGAGGTGTGGTGCGTGCGACAACCGGCGACGTGGAGCGCGGGCAGTCCCCGAGCACGCATGACGACTGACAGGAAGGGACGGGCTACGGGCAGATTCTCTGGCTGGCATCAGTCAGGACCTGGGTACCGCCGAAGGGTAGGGCCAGCAGGACGATGACCCGTGTGTCCCTCCCTGCCTCATCCCCCCACCACCTCCCCCACACCTCCCTGGCCTACCCCCTAGCCATCGCCGTCGCCGAGTTGCTGCATCAGCAACAGCCACTACAACGGTCTGCAGCAGCCTGCTATGCCCGCTCCCTCCTCCTCACCGCCCTGGTGGCCCTGTGCACTAGTGGTTAAACTGATGCCCCAGAGCAGCGCTTGCATCACTTCAGGGCAGTTGGTCTGTTAGTTCTTGGGTCTTGACCGTCCCTCCAGCCGCATACGGTCATCTCGGGACCAAGTCACACGTTCAAAATTTCGCCGGGGGGTTGGGGTTGGGGGTGCGGGGGGAGGGGGGGGGAGGGTGAAAAAGGGGGGTATTGTGGATATATAAACCATCGGTAAACTGGCTTGCAAATGACGGGGACACTTCATTTTTGAAATGTTGCTTTACGTCCACAGTAGGTAAGTAAACATGGTGCTTAACGTCCACAGAAACCATAAGTCTTATTAAGGACGGGGGAAAGGTGGTATGGAGGGGGGGAGGGGGAGGGGAGAGTATATAACTATCGCTACACTGTCACCACCAGAATGACTTCACCAGCTTTGAGAGCCATTTTAATGTTTCATAATTGTGAGGGACAAAGTCACAAGACAGTGTCCACAGACCACAACTTGTGAAGAGAAAGGAGAGCCGAAGCAGATTCGAACTGAGGTCCCTCTGCTTACCAGCCTAACGCCTTACCGCTAGGCCAAACCGGCTCACGATTTACGTCCACAGAAACCATAAGGCTAATTATTATAGGGACGGGGAGCCCAGGACAGCCACCTCGACGTTCTCACAGCGCCTGAGCTCTGAGGGGAACTCGTACGGTCATTGTAGCGGTCATAGTATTGTAGCTGTGTCTGGCCTTGATCATTCGATACGCCCTTTCTTCCACGTGTGCCTCGTCGGATCAGGAAACAAAAGATTGCGTTTTTTTAGCACGTGGTCACGAGGTGGACTTTGGGCTGGGACAGAAGATATCAAGAAGCGGGGAGGGGAGGGGGTCTGTTTAGGTATGCATTGGAATGCTGATCTCCGCAACAAGCTATTTGTATGCAGCACTCGCAAGTTCTAGTACACTTGCATGGCAGGAATTCCATCTCTATGCCCATCTCTTACCCATGCGCCCCCTTCCCCCCTCCCCTCCCCCACCATCATATGTTTGTCTCGCCACCCCCCCCCCGCCCCAACACACACACACACACACTCCCCCCACCACCCCTTCTGTTTGTCTACCTTATCCCAAATCCTTTGCCTTTGGTTCCTAGTTCCCGTGCCACTGTGACTGATGTCGCAAACAGTATAGGCTGGGCCGTGTGTGGTGGCTAGGTGCCTAATACCTTAGTATGCACTGTTAGGCACACACGTCTCCTTGTCTGCGTTTTCCTCCCTTTTGCAGACGTGCGTGTCCAGGTGCCTTGCTGCTGTGGCACACGTCTCCTTTTCCTTTGATTCAGTGTTGCTTTACGTCCACAGAAACCACGAGGCTTATTGGGGACGGGGAGCCCAGGACGGACACCTCCACTTTCACACAGCTCCTGAGCTCTGTCCTTTTCTTGGTTTCAGTTTCCTTTTGAAGACGTGCGTGTCTACAGGTGCATAAAGCCTTGCTGCACCTATAGACACGCACGTCTCCTTTTCTTTGTTTCTGTTTCCTTTTTGCAGACGTGTGTGTCAAATGATGTAGAGCTTCATGTCCTCGGATGTCGGTTGACATATTAGGGACAAACTGTGACCAATGCCTAAGCATGGTTCAGTGCTGCTTTACGTCCACAGAAACCGTAAGGCTCATTAGGACGGAAAGCCCAGGACGGCCACCTCGACTCCCACACAGCTCCTGAACTATGTGTGTGTATCTAGGTGCATAATGCCTTTTATACTGCCTGCTGCCTTGCACTTTAGGCTGGGGCGTGTGCGGCTAGGTGCGTAATATCTTATATTCTAGGCACACCTCTTCTTGTCTGTGTTTTTTTGTTTGTTTTTTGTTGTTGCAGACGTGTGTATCTGCAAGCTAATAGTCTTCTTGTCTTCATCATCTCCTCTTTTTCAGACATGAGTCGCTAGGTGCATAATGCCTTAATTCTACAGGCGCACGTCTCCACAATGTCTTCGTTTTATTGTCTTTTACAGACGTGTGTAGTAGTTAATGCCTTGCTGTAGGCTTGCTGCTAGGTCTTCGGCTTCTTCTCTTTCTTTTTCTTCCATTTCCACCCCCACCCCCACCCCCTCCCCACCCCCACCCCCATACGGTTGGTGCCTCGGACGTAGAAATTAAGGGCCGCTGTGCCCAGAACCGAGAGCTTTCCAAGGTTCGTTCTGCTAGGCCCGGAGTGGGTCAGAATTGAACTTTGCGTGCTTCGCCTGCTGCCAGAAATTCTGCCGTTCTGATTTTTACCTTGTCTTTTCATAAAATTTAGTTTCCCGTAAACCCCTTCAGAGAGTAACGTGTGTCACGAAGAGTAAATGAGACTTTTACTTGTGATTTCGTCAAACAGTTTTGTTGTTGTTGCTCTCTCTCTCTCTCTCTCTCTCTCTCTCTCTCTCTCTCTCTCTCTCTCTCTCTCTCTCTCTCTCTCTCTCTCTCTCTCCTTTTTCTTTTTTCTGTCCTGAGACGACATAATTATGTGGTTGTGGTTGACTCGGGTGCTCGTTGTCAAATTTGCAGACGAACAAGTAAGGCAGAATAGTGTTTTAGGGAACGCAATAAGGTAACACTCAAATGGTCTTCTTCGCCTTTCTGACAGATATAAGACCTGACATAATGGAAGAATATTGCATTTTCTTTCCCTTACGTAGGCATTATTTTGCCCACTCGTGCTACTGTTACTACTCTCTACTGTATCTGTATCTGAACCTGTCGAGCTTGAAAGTAAGTAAGTAAACATGGTGCTTAGCGTCCACGGACACCATAAGGCTTATTACGGACGGGGAGAAGTGGGGGCAAGGGGGTATGTAGGTGGGGGAAGAGGGAGAGAGGGAGATTATATACCTATCGCTATACTCACAACCAGAATGACTCCTGCATTAAGATGGGCTGCGACGAGAGCCATTTTTATATTTATTAGTTTCGTTCATTGTGAAGGACAAAGTCACAAGACAGTGTCCACAAACCACAACCATTTAAAAGAGAAAGGAGAGCCGAAGCGGAATCGAGCCGATGCCCTTCTGCCTGCCAGCCTAACGCCTTACCGCTAGGCCAAACCGGCTCACCATGCTTGAAAGGAAAACAACAGATCTGAAAAGGAGAGAGCGGGGGGAGGGGGGGGGGGGGGGGGGGGTAGTGGAGAGGCCTGCATTTGCTTTCCATCATTTCTCAAGATCAGAAGATTTAACACTGTTGATTTCCGGAGAAAGAACAACATCCATAGACGGCTGATTGTGTCCTTTTCTGTCTTTTACGTCACCATTACGAATGCCCGGTCACAGACGTCTGCGGAATCCTTCATGTGTACATTCCGCGATCAAACGTTGCTGCCGGAGCTATATTTAGCGTTTCTGCGCCTTTCTCTTCTTTTCTCCCTCTCAGCCTCCGTCGGTGTTGTCACGGCACACCTGATTGGCTTAAGGACACGTGACAGGATCTTTTGTAGTCATTGATTGGCGCAAATTACCTTGCTGCTCAACTCTCGCTTCGACACCACTTGCATTGGACGCCTGTCGGGTGTTCGGGCAGAGGGTGGGGATTAGTTCAGTTTTAGGACCTCTGATAGTAAAGATGTACGAGATGGGTTTGGTTGTGTTCTCTCTCTCTCTCTCTCTCTCTCTCTCTCTGCGCTATAGATTTCCTCAAGACCGACCCCCCTCCTCCTCTCCCTCCCCCACATGTGATGTGTGTGTGTGTGTGTGTGTGTGTGTGTGCTTTTGCGGGGGAGGGGGGGGGGCTTGTGTTCTGCTTATGATGGTAATTGTACTTGTATTCTGTACGCACGCACGCACGCACGCACGCACACACACACACACACGCGCGCGCGCATGCGCACACACACACACGCACGCACGCACCACAACAAAAACATGAGGCAGTAAATACAAATCTGACACTGTCGCGACCCTTCTGCAGCTGGGTTTTTTTTTATTCGGGAGTAGGGGTTTGGTCAAACTTCAAACACTGGTTTACGGTGCCTGAAAGCGAGGCTTGGAGTGGGGGGGGGGGGGGGGGGGGGGCTTGGTTCTTGGCAGAAGCCCTAGACGGGGACGACAAATTACGTAAGTCGTGACACTTGCGCGGAAATAGCGGCTGGCTTTTCACATGTGAGGCGATCGAATTTTCTCCGTGGGAAACACACACATGCACACGCACGTACATGCACACTCACGCACGCGCACAGACATGCACGCACGCACACACACACGCGCGTACGCACACGCACGCACGCACGCACGCACGCACGCACGCACGCACGCACGCACGCACACACACACACACACACACACACACACACACACACACACACACACACACACACCCTACTGAGACAATAAACCATGCAAGTCTGGCACACGTCTCGAGTTCTCCGCGGGATGATCAGAGCTTGCTGTTGGCTGCCTACGGAGCTAATTACCTCTTTCTCGGCCGGCTGCGTCCTCTAACCCCCCTATCTCTGTGATTAGAGAAATGAGAGAGATGTTTCACATATTATGAGAAGTAGTTTGGAAATGTGCATTTTACCTATTAAGACAGAGTTTGATCGTCCCGAGGTCACAGGACGTTAACATTCTGTATGTGTGTGTGTGCGTGCGTGCGTGCGTGCGTGCGTGTGTGTGTGAGTGTGATAATAATTAAAATATTTATAAAGCACAAAATCTTGTCCGTAGAGGCTATTCTAAGTGCATACGCACACACGCACGCGCGCGCGCACACACACACACACACACACACACACACACACACACACACACACACACACACACACACACACACACACACACACACACACACACACACACACAGAGGCACTCGCGCACACGAGCATACTGACTATACAAAACTTAATTTACACACAACATAAAACGGGCAGCAGACGGAGACTTCAGACGGATGAAGACTCTGTCTGTCTGTCTGTCTGTCTGTCTGTCTGTCTGTCTGTCTGTCTCTCTGTCTCTCTCTCTCTCTCTCTCTCTCTCTCTCTCTCTCTCTCTCTCTCTCTCTCTCTCTCTCTCTCTCTCTCTCTGCTCGAACGACATCTCTGTGGCTCCATCCCATCCAGCCACCTGGTGTCTTCACTGAAGCGGAACTGGTGGTGGAGTGGGACCGTGCCCTAAATGGCATAATCATGTCGCTGGCACAATTAATGCTGGGGGGAGGGGGGGGGGGGGGGGAGGAAGTAGGAAGGGGCCCGTGAAATTGGCGCCTGCATTCACGGCGGTCTTGATCAGGGACATCAGCAAGGCCCCCGTCCTGCTCGTTTTAAGGATCGATCAGGTCGGTCAGTCGCACCACTTTCGCTGCACCCCCCGTCCCCCCCCCCCCCCCCCCCCCCCCCTCCCTCCCTTTCCTTCTTCCTTTCTCTCCCCCCCCCCCCCCTCCTCTTCCTCCTCCTTCCTCTACCCCTTCCTCCTCCATCCTCCTCCGCTTCTGCTTCCTGGCTTCGATCTCTTAAAGGATTCTGCCCTTTCTTGCTTCCGTTATGGGAGAGTAGGGGGTGTGGGAGGTCGAGGTGGTGGTGGTGGTGATGGTTGGGTGGGTGGGTAGGCGGGCGGTGTTGCGTGGTTGGGGTGGGGGTGGGGGGCGGGGATGGACTTAGTTAGCTGCCTGATATTCATCACCCGGATCACCGCCCTGAGGTCGTCAGAGGGCAGGACGGAATTCATCCAATGGCTAGTAAAGGTCTGGCGTAATCATGGTTCGTGACACGCGCGTTGTTCGGTGTTTGAAGAGGGAGGGGGGTTGAGTAGTCGAATGAACTGCAAAGGCAGGAATAAATATTGGAGAAAAAAAAGAAGAGAAGACAATGCTAACAATAGATGCAGCACGTAAAACTGTAATGTAATCAACTCCAGGACAATAGTGATCCGAGGGGAGGGGAGGGGGAAACGGACAGATCGAAGAGAACAGCCGAGATGGTCAGTGGGCAGAAGGAGAGATGATAGAGAAGAGAGATGGTCAGTGGGACAGAGAAGAGAGATGGTCAGTGGGCAAAAGGAGAGATGATAGAGAAGAGAGATGGTCAGTGGGACAGAGAAGAGAGATGGTCAGTGGGCAGAAGGAGAGATGATAGAGAAGAGTGATGGTCAGTGGGGCAGAGAAGAGAGATGGTCAGTGGGCAGAAGGAGAGATGATAGAGAAGAGAGATGGTCAGTGGGACAGAGAAGAGAGATGGTCAGTGAGCAGAAGGAGAGATGATCAGAGAAGAGAGATGGTCAGTGGGGCAGAGAAGAGAGATGGTCATTGGGCAGAAGGAGAGATGATAGAGAAGAGAGATGGTCAGTGGGGCAGAGAAGAGAGATGGTCAGTGGATAGAAGGACAGATGATCAGAGAATAGAGATGGTCAGTGGGACAGAGAAGAGAGATGGTCAGTGGGCAGAAGGAGAGATGATCAGAGAAGAGAGATGGTCAGTGGGGCAGAGAAGAGATGACAGAGAAGAGAGATGGTCAGTGGGGTAGAGAAGGAGAGATGGTCAG
>JABMCL010002673.1:1080000-1090000 GCA_018857735.1 Alviniconcha marisindica | reverse complement strand
AGGCGGTTAAAAATAATAATAATAATAATAAGGTCGTGGCTGACGGTAGTGGGAATTTGTGGGTGTTGTTGTTGTTGCTGTTATTGTTATTATTGATTCCCCCCCCCCCCCCCCCCCCCCCCAATATGAGGAGAACGTAAGCCGGAGGCAAAACAGTTGTTGGTGTTTGTTTGTTTGTTGTTTTGTGGGTTGCCTTTGTTTGTTTGTTTGGGTTGGTTGGTTGTTCTGGGGGATTTTTCACGGCAGTGAAATGTCGGAAACCAACGTTCACGGCACGCAGTCCGCATTTTGAACTTTGCCCGAGGCATACCACTACCCTACAGACAAGCAGGATATGATGATAATAAATGTTGTCCGGGCGGGGGGGGGGGGGGGGGGAGGGGAAAAGAGAGAGGGGGGGGACAGAGGGAGAGAGAGAGTGGGGAGAGAGGGAGGGAGAGAGAGGGGGAGAGAGGGAAGGAGAGAGGGGGGGAGAGAGAGACAGAGAGAGAGAGAGAAACACATACATAACGTGCACAGAGTACACAGGTGTTCCCCAGAATTGTTATGAAGCGGTACTCTGTGTGTGTGTGGTTATGAAAGGATGGAGGGGGTGGGGGGGTGCGGAAGGAAAGGGCTCACCCCCGAGGCATAATCGTCCGTGATCGGGGATCACCTGTGTGACGTGGTACTTCAAATCAGACGTGTTTTTTGTGTGTATGTGTGTGCTAGTGTGCGGGCGCATGCTTTGTGTGTGTGTGTGTGTGTGTGTGTGTGTGTGTGTGTGTGTGTGTGAGTGAGAGAGAGAGAGAGTGTGTGGGGGTGGTGATGTAGCTGTGTATGCGCGCGCATGTGCGTGAGTGTGACAGCATTGTTGTGTATGCGTGAGTGTGCATGTACGTGTATGTGGGTGAGTGTGTGTGTGTGTGTGTGTGTGTGTGTGTGTGTGCGTGCGTGCGTGCGTGCGTGCGTGAGTGCGTACGTGCGTGCGTGCGTGTGCGTTCGTGCGTGCGTGCGCGCGCGCGCGTGCGTGTGTCTGTCTGTCTGTCTGTCTGTCTGTCTGTCTGTCTGTCCGTCCGTCCGTCCGTCCGTCTGTCTGTCTGTCCGACAGTGTGTGAAAACCCTGCCTCAACTGTACGTAGTATCCGGCGAGCACAGGCGTGTGACTGACTGTGAGGCGCCCTGGCTGTCCGCGGCGACAAGGGTCGTGGGGTCTGTCCCGCTGCGAGAAGGGCCGGGGCAGCTAGCTGCAGCCTGCGTGTGAGCGTACGGTACGGGGCCAGGGTGACGAAGGGGTCTAACGCCTCCTTTTTTACCTTTACCCTCGTCGCCGCGCAGACCCCACCGTGATTTTTGTCTCGCGTGCCGTGCCCACCGGACCGTCAGTGCTCAGTCCGTGCGGTGCAGCTTAACCAGTGTATACGTACAGACATACAGACAGCACCATGCTGGCCTTCCTTGCTGGGAAATGCAGCGTACTGTGCTAGCGACGTTGTGCCGTGTTAGAGGAACCGGTGTCGCTGGGAGTGCCCGAAACCGGAACGGGGGATTCGGGAGAAGAAGAGGAGGACATCGGGCTGTTCTGGCCGGTTCGATTGCTTGCGGAGTTGGCGAGTTAGGGGGGCGTGTCTTTCTTGGGGTGCGGACGGACTGAGGAGTTACACGGACGGGCGTTTGTGCCTTTGTCGAAACGACTGACTGTTTACGGTGAAGAAGATGTGGACAGGATACTAGATTCTGGGATTACTTCGTTCAGTGTCTCGCACATATATCGCAGATTTGTTCTTTGTCTCTGTCTCTCGCTCTGTGTCTCTGTCTGTCTGTCTGTCTGTCTGTCTGTCTGTCTGTCTGTCTGTCTGTCTCTCTCTCTCTCTCTCTCTCTCTCTCTCTCTCTCTCTCTCTCTCTCTCTCTCTCTCTCTCTCTCTCTTCTCTCTGTGTCTAAGGACTCTTTTAAAAGCCTAACGATGCACGAGAGAGACAGAGACAGAAACAGATAAAGAGAGACAGAGAGGGGAGGGGGAGGAGAGAAACGTTTAAGACTATGTCACAAACCTCCGTTGTTCGAGCTACAATGGCCCGCTGTGATGTAGTAGGTAGTAAGTAGTCTACGCTTATCTCGGTGACTAAAACAACAACTACTAGCTGCGCTTCATATTCTCGAGACATAATATACCTGATTGCTTGAAAGCCGGCCGACTCATACGCACACTCGAGGTGACGGCTCACGTCTTTTGTGTGTGTGTGTGTGTGTGTGTGTGTGTGTGCGTGCGCGCGCGATCGCGTCTCCGTGTCAGTATCAGTAGGTCTCGCAGTCTACCACGTTATCAGTCACAATTTTGCGCTTGTATACGGACCTCAACATCTTTAATTACACAGCTGTTACAGCCCACCGATCATGTGACCTTCACGGTAACGTGGTGAGAATTGGTGTCGGTGTGTGTCTAATTCTGGCTTTCACGTGTTCGAAGTGCTGGTAGTTTGACGTGTCAACGGAACGACAGTATTTATTACGGAGGATCGACAATGACGACATCACATCAGTGTTGTTTACAGCAGTGACGAGTTGTATGAGAGACAAGACGGAGAGTGTACATATATATATATATATATATATATATATATATATATATATATATATATATATATATATATATATATATGTCTGCCCTCGTGTAGGGTGAAGGAGAAGTGTGAGTTAGGAGCACGATAAAAAAAGAAAGAAAGAAAAAGTGTTGGATTTCTAGTGCCTGTGCGGAACGGAACGGAGGTCATTATGTTCGTCTGGTTGACAACTACATAAACACTCGGATTCATGGAGATGTGTGTAGATGTGTGTCCTTGCGTCCTTGCTTCGTCGTGCCCGGCGTGTAACTCCTGCGTTTGTGTAGGGGTGGGATTTCTGTGTGTGTGTGTGTGTGTGTGTGTGTGTGTGTGTGTGTGTGTGTGTGTGTGCGCGTGTGTGCGTGCGTGCGTGCGTGCGTGCGTGCGTGCGTGTGTGCGTGCGGCGGCGTGCGTGCGTGTGTTTGTGTGTGTGTGTGTGTGTGTGTGTGTGTGTGTGTGTGTTGACTTTACTTCGCCTATCTTAGTCTTGAATTTTACATTGGAACTTGTTCTTATAGCGTGTGTGTGTGTGTGTGTGTGTGTGTGTGTGTGTGTGTGTGTGTGTGTGTGTGTGTGTGTGTGTTGAACTTTTACTTCGCCTATCTTAGTCTTAGAATTTTACATTGGAACATTGCTTATACTTATAGCGTGTGTGTGTGTGTGTGTGTGTGTGTGTGTGTGTGTGTGTGTGTGTGTGTGTGTGTGTGTGCGCGCGCGCGCGCGCGTGCGCGCTCGTGCAGGTGTGTGTATGTGCGTGTGCACGCAGGTATGTGTATGTGCGTTTGGGTGTTGTTTTGTTGGTGCAAATGGGTATATACCTTTAACTATGCTAGTTGATGTATGTCAGTATTGTTTGCTTATGTTTGTATGCTTACCGCTTTCGAGACACTTTCCTTGTAAAACTTAGTGAATAAAGAATCAGAATCTGAAGTGGCCCCAGCAGACGTCGTGTCGGTGATACGTGAGTCAGCAAGACACGGCACCCACAGCCCTTATCTCCCCGTAGCAGTGACAGAGAGACATAGATGTGGTTTGCACGTTGTGTTGTCTGTGCGATATTGGTAACTGGGCGATGAAGGAGTCGCTGTCTTCTGTCAGCTGCACGATGACAGGAGCAATGTCAGCGTAACCGGTAATACTGGGCCACGCAGAATTCAAACGTCTGTCGTAGACTATATATATGCTAGATGTAGCAGTTGTACGATAACGGGTGCAGTGTCTATGTGACATTGGTCATTGGGCGATGCAGAATTCAAACGTCTGTCATAGACTACGCTAGATGTAGCAGTTGTACGACAACGGGTGCAGTGTCTATGTGACATTGGTCATTGGGCGATGCAGAATTCAAACGTCTGCCATAGACTACGCTAGATGTAGTAGTTGTACGATAACGGGTGCAGTGTCTGTGTGACATTGGTCATTGGGCGATGCAGAATTCAAACGTCTGTGCTAGACTGGTTGTAAATATACGACAAGCGGGTGCAGTGTCTGTGTGACATTTGTAATTGGCCGACGCAGAAATCTGACGTCTGTGTTAAATTGGTAGTGATCAGACGATGGTGGATTCGGTGTCTGTGTAAGATTGGTAGTTGGCCACGCCGAAATCTAACGTCTGTGTTAAATTGGTAGTAATCAGACGATGACGGATTCGGTGTCTGTGTAACATTGGTAATTGGCCGCCGCAGAAGTCTAACGTCTGTGTTAGACTGGTAGTAATCAGACGATGACGGATTCGGTGTCTGTGTGACATTGGTAATTGGCCGACGCAGAAATCTAACGTCTGTGTTAAGTTGGTAGTAATCAGACGATGACGGATTCGGTGTGTGTGTGTGTGTGTGTGTGTGTGTGTGTGTGTGTGTGTGTGTGTGTGTGTGTGTGTGTGTGTGTGTGACATTGGTAACTGGCCGACTCGCCGGCGATTAAAATATTTGTTGTAGATTTGTAATACTCAGTTGGATGATGGCGGTGTCGCTGTCTGTGTGACATTGCAAACTGGGTAATAATGAGGCCATGACGGATTCGGTGTCTCGTGTGGCATCATTAACTGGGTGACACAGGAATAGAACGTCTCAGGTACTGGATTTAGTGATACTCAGCTGGATGATGACGGATTTAGTGTCTGTGCAACATAGTTTTAAGTTAACTTGGTGGTGCAGGATTAATAAGACATCGAAGAAAGATTGTTAATCGAGCGATGAAGGAGATTCAAGTGTCTATGCGGTAGTGGTCATCGTTTCCTGACGAAGGGTCACGTGTCTGTGAGGTTAGCTGTCATTGTTTCCTGACGAAGGGTCAAGTGACTGTGCCACTGGGCGGCTGAGGATTACATGTAGTTCAGTGTCGACCTGATCTTGACCAGTTTGTGTGGAACAGTTTTCTTTGTTGTAATGGTCATTGGTGGACAAAAGATTGACTCTCTCTCTCTCTCTCTCTCTCTCTCTCTCTCTCTCTCTCTCTCTCTCTCTCTCTCTCTCTCTGGCGGACGAAAGATTGACTGACTCTGTCTCCCTCTGTCTCCCTCTGTCTGTCTGTCTGTCTGTCTGTCTGTCTGTCTGTCTGTCTCTCTCTCTCTCTCTCTCTCTCTCTCTCTCTCTCTCTCTCTCTCTCTCTCTCTCTCTCTCTCTCTCTCTCTCTCTCTCTCTCTCTCCTCTCTCTCTCTCCCTCCCCCCGCCATCTCTCTCTCTCTCTCTCTCTCTCTCTCTCTCTCTCTCTCTCTCTCTCTCTCTCTCTCTCTCTCCCTCCCTCCCCACCGACCCACCCCCACCTCTTCTTCTTCTTTTAACACCCGCTTGTGTGAGCACACAGTTTCTAATGAATCGCATTGTTTTCAATATGCGACACGTATTGTGCTGTAAAGTTCATCACTTTATGCCCCTTGTTTCAACAAATCCCTGTTTCCGCTATTTGTCCGTGTGTGACTGGTGAGATTTCACGGCGACTCAGCAACCGGAGGTCTTTGTTCTGTTTGCTCTGGACGTTTGCGCGTCGTCTTAACCCATTCTCAGACTGTATATACTGTATATAATTAACCCATTCTCAGACTGTATAGTGTATACTTTCAGCAAGGAGGCTATAATCTGCTCCGGGAAACCGCCGAACTAAGATTCCTGGCGACAAACACACACTGACTGTGCACGCGGTGTCGCCGTTCGCCTTTTAGTTTTATCCTTCATGAGTATATAGATATATATATACATATATAGTTCCATTGCTACTGCAATTCAGGAGCTGTGTGAGAGTCAGTGCCTCCTGGGCTTCCGTCTAACGAGCCTTCGGTTTCGTGGACGAAAGCTATATTGAACCATTTTGGGCTTGGTCTCAGCGTCCTAATATGTCAACTGACATCTGAGGCATTAGCCCCTAACACGACTCAGGGACACACGTACCCACGTCTCACGGTCTGTTAACTGTGATGTCGTCATCGTCGTTGATCCATATAGTCACACGACGCTGACTGCGTACTAACTTTGCCCAAGGGGGCGCGAGTGGTGTGTGTGTGTTGGGGGGGGGGGGGGGGGGGGGGAGCTTTAGTCACTGATTTCCACGTCTTGTGCCGCGCGTCGTTGCACTGCGGGCGTGTCGTTTGTTGACGTGGAGTTGATGTGTGTGTGTGTGTGTGTGTGTGTGTGTGTGTGTGTGTGTGTGTGTGTGTGTGTGTGTGTGTGTGTGTGTGTGTGTGTGTGTGTGTGTGTGTGTGTGTGTGTGTGTGAGAGAGAGAGAGAGAGCATTGCTGTGAATTTCTGCCGTGTTTTTTCTCTTTTTTCTTTTAATATTATTATATTTACTTTTGACTCTCTCTCTCTCTCTCTCTCTCTCCTTCTCTCTCTCTCTCTCTCTCTCTCTCTGTATTTGTCTATAGCCTTCTGTAATATATTTAACTGTGAATGTCTTGGTTATTAGTAGTACTGTAGCAACGGCATGATATGTGAGTCGGCCTTTGTGCTAATATCTTCACCGTTGAGAAATAAAGTTCATCATCAGTCAATCTCTCTCTCTCTCTCTCTCTCTCTCTCTCTCTCCTTCTCTCTCTCTCTCTCTCTCTCCTCTCTCTCTGTTGACACTGGACACCACGCACGCACGCACGCACGCACGCACGCATACATACACACAGACACACACACACACACACACAACACACACACACACACACACACACACACACACACACACACACACACAGCACACACACACACACACTCACAATCTACCACACATGTAAAAGTTATTTTTACGGTTGTTTTATTGCAACTCAGTGGTGTGGTTTGTAAGGGGTCCTGAGCCTATATTTCTGTAGCACTGGTTTCGTCCCAGTGTTGAAAACAAAGGCCGGGGAAAGGAAAAAGGAAAAACATTCGTGTCCGGTCGAGAAATGTGTGTGCGGCCGAGACACCATTGCAAGTGAATCACTAAAAAAAAATAAAAAAATCCCGTAAAGGCGTTGAGGACAGCACAGTGAGATGATCGAAGGCTTAGAGTCAAGGAGTCATACATTGTGTTGATTGTTGTGTTCAGAGTTTGTCAGTTAGTAACTGGATTTTAACGTGAAGGCTTTGAGGACTGCACAGAGTAAGATGAATGAAGGCTTCCACTTAATTAAGGAGTAATGCAGTGTGTCGATTGTTGTGTTGCGAGTTGGTCAGTTAGTAACTGGATTTTAACGTGAAGGCGTTTGCACAGAGTGAGATGAATGAAGGCTTCCTGTAAATTAAGGAGTAATGCAGTGTGTCGATTGTTGTGTTTAGAGTTGGTCTGTTAGTGACTGGATTTTAACGTGAAGGCGTTGAGGACTGGACAGAGTGAGATGAATGAAGGCTTCCACTTAATTAAGGAGTAATGCAGTGTGTCGATTGTTGTGTTTAGAGTTGGTCAGTTAGTAACTGGATTTTAACATCCTGTCAGCCACACAGGGTCGCATCAGTGAATTGTATCATAAGAGTAAAACGTTGGTATATGCTCGGGGATCATGAACTCGTTTGGATCCGATTTTTGTTGGTGTTGTTGTTGTTGTTTTGATCAGAGTGTAGAGACAGAGAAAAACAAGCAAGTGATTGATTGTTGAGGCATTATATTAATAGGGATTGATTGTAGAGGCATTATATTAATAGGGATTGATTGTTGAGGCATTATATTGTTGATTGTTGAGGCATTATATTGTTGATTGTTGAGGCATTATATTAACAAGCCTGGAAGACCTTAAACAGAGTTTAATCGAACCCAGAGTTTTCAGTTAAAGAGTTTTGAATCTGATGTTTGAGCAAGTTAATTGTGTGTATACAAATAATCACTTACATGGTTCAGAGCGTTCGTGCGTTGAATCGTGAATTCGTTTGAATCCATTATTTCAGCAATTGTCTTACCGCTAAAGTGGTCCTGGCACGCGTGGTAAATCAATGGTACGTATCAAATGACTCGTTTGTTTTCCGCTGTGGCGGGCAGTTTTCCCGAAGGTGATTCGGCATTTTGGTTTCGTTGCGGCAGCCTCCTGCTTCGGATGCGTGCGTGTCGAGACTTGATTGTGAAATGATAAGTATTACATATAAGATATTAAGGATCTTCTTGTGTGTGTGTGTGTGTGTGTGTGTGTGTGTGTGTGTGTGTGTGTGTGTGTCTCTCTCTCTCTCTCTCTCTCTCTCTCTCTCTCTCTCTCTCTCTCTCTCTCTCTCTCTCTCTCTCTCTCTCTCGATCAAAAATATAAGTTTTTCGTCCTCTGTAAACGCTGGAAGTTTGAATTACGGTCATGAGCCAATTAAACAAGCATAAGAAGAAAATTTGTAGTGTATTCCAACTGCATTGACTTATCTATCTCCCCACGCAGTGTATTCCAACTGCATTGACTTATCTATCTCCCCACGCAGTGTATTCCAACTGCACCCCCGCAGTGTATTCCAACTGCATTGACTTATCTATCTCCCCACGCAGTGTATTCCAACTGCTTTGACTTATCTATCTCCCCACGCAGTGTATTCCAACTGCTTTGACTTATCTATCTCCCCACGCAGTGTATTCCAACTGCTGACTTATCTATCTCCCCACGCAGTGTATTCCAACTGCATTGACTTAATCTATCTCCCACGCAGTGTATTCCAACTGCATGACTTATCTATCTCCCCACGCAGTGTATTCCAACTGAATGACTTATCTATCTCCCCACGCAGTGTATTCCAACTGAATGACTTATCTATCTCCCCACGCTCCTCCGCTCCCCCCCCCCCCTCTCTCTCTCTCTCTCTCTCGTCGTTTTCACGGGAAAAAGGAGAGAGAAAAGAAAAAACGGTGGGATATTTTTGTTGTTAGTAATGTTGCCCTTGTGCTGTTTCACACACGGGTGTAAAGTCGTTATCTGCTTTTCAACGAAAGTGGCAAACAACACTTTTTCAGTTGAGCTTACGCTGCAAATACCTCCTGTGAGAGAGACAAGGGGGGGGGGGGGGGGGGAGCAGAGAGAGAGAGAATGTGGGGGTAGGAAGGGGAGGGGGGGCCTTTTTCACAAATTTTATCATATTAAATCAACGCTTGAAGTTGGTGCGGGGGGGGAGGGGGGGGGGGGACTACACCTATGACACAAATGCAGGAACCACCTTAATAACGTTTGTCGGGCGACTGAGCGAGAGTGAGGTTGAAGAAGACAGACAGACAGAGATTTCGTGTTGTGTATGAAGAGGGCCGCCGCGGCTCCTTTTGTCTGTTGTCACGCAGGCCGTACGTGACGTGACGTGACGTGACCCTTCCCCGCTGTCAGCTCGTCCCGTCATGTTAACGGTCGTAGGTTTCTCTTCCTGCATTCACCGCCCGAGTATTTGTCCTGTGGATGATGTGTCAGCTCAAACGGGATTTTTCAGTTTCACGACCGTTGCTGTACACACACCGCCCGGGTTTCTCTACTCTGCTCAGACGTGTGTGTGTGTGCTGTGTGCGTGCGTGTGCGTGTGTGTGTGCGCGTGCGCGCGTGTGTGTGTGTGTGTGTGTGTGTGTGTGTGTGTCTCTCTCTCTCTCTCTCTCTCTCTCTCTCTCTCTCTCTCTCTCTCTCTCTCTCTCTCTCTCTCTCTCTCTCTCTCTCTCTCTCTCTCTCTCTCTACGTGTATGTGGTGTGTATGTGTGTGTATGTGTTTCTCTCTCTCTCTCTCTCTCTCTCTCTCTCTCTCTCTCTCTCTCTCTCTCTCTCTCTCTCTCTGTACGTGTATGTGGTGTGTGTGTGCGCGCGCGCGCGCGTCTGTTGGTCCTGTTATGTTGCAATCGTGCCGCCCGAGTTCTTGTTCGTCCGTTCGTTAAGACTTGTTTGACGCCGAGTCGTCTCCGGAGAGGTACTGGCGGGGACCGGGATCCCAGCAGGTGGTGGATGGAGGGAGACCGTACTTAAAAACGTTTCACTGCCACCACCACAGTGGTTTCTGCGTGAAGATGGACAGCGATGAGGGCCAT